>CAUYUJ010014981.1:270000-302500 GCA_963575745.1 Prorocentrum cordatum
TCCCCATCCTTTTTCTCGTCGCTTCCTCTTACTCCCAGTCCTGCTGATCCTCCTGCGCCGCATCATCATGGAAACAACACGCGGCACGCGAGCCCTGGCTCTTGCACGGAAAGATAGCCAGGGGGTTGGGGCCAGGGCAAGGTGTAGGCCAGGGGAGGGGAGATGAACGATGACCACAACCAAAAATAACGGGCTCTGGGCCAGGGGGAGCGCGGGGGCTGGGGCGAGTGCCAGAGGTAGGCCAGGGGAGGGAAGACGGACGACGACTCCCGCGACAGTGGCCAGGGGGAGCGACAGGGCTGGTAGGCCAGAGGGGAGGCCACGAACGACCACACCCATGAAAATAAAGGGCTCCGAGCTCCGAGCCCCAGAAAATAGCTGCGCAAGAGAATCGTTTTCATCACCTCGTCATCTTCCCCCTCTTCCTCCTCCTCTGAATGTAACATGTCTGCTTTTTGTTTTGCAGCCTACCATTGTTTCTCTTCTCTCCTTTCTCCTCTCTCCTCCTCTTCCTTTCCCTCCCCCGTTCTCCTTATCCTCCCTACACCTTATCTGCCTCTTTCGCTCCCCCTCCGTTTTCTCTTTCTCTTTCTCCTGTCCCTCGTTGTTTTTCCCCCTTCCGCTTCTCCTCCTCTTCCTCCTTCTTCACCTCTCCCTCGTAGAATGGTCTTTCTCTCTCCTGTTGCATCTTGCGCGTCAAGAGGCTGCGAGAGCTGATCCGGAGCCAGTATGACGGCGGCCTCTACTATATTCTCGAATTTGTACGCCCCGCCGGCCCGCCGGCCCGGACCCTCATTGACCGGCATGTGTATGCATTTCCGTCTCCACTAAAACTCTCCTTCTTCGTGGTCTTCGTCCGATTTCTCCTATTCCTGATGTTTCACCCTCCTCATCTTCTTTGATGCTTCTGAGCAGCGCAAGATTATCGAAACTGATCGTTCTCTGGGACGAATGCTTTGGAAGGAGCTGTGCCCCGATAGCGCGCGCGGCGCACAGCCATGGTACAACACACATTGGCAATAACTTGCGTTCAAGCAAATCGTTGAGCTTAGAATCAGCCGCGTTAGTTTGCAACCAGTCTGCGACTTAGCAGCCCATTAAAGCCCAGCATATGACAACAGGGCGGCCGCTGAAAGTATAATTTTTGAGAATGAGGACAGGGAGACGCAAAGTGAGACAGGGTACGCATATTGGCATGTGAGGCGCCATCCCAAGACTCGCTAACGCAATGGTCTGCTCGGTTCTGCTCTTGTGTGTTCTCTGCTGGCCTGTTTTCTTCTGGTCTGCCTTTTTCTGAAGAAATATGTTGTAGTCTGTCCTGCTTCCGTTTGGTCTGTTCTGGTATGTTTTGTTTTTGTGATTTCTGTTTTGTTCGGACTTGCCTGACCCGCAGATGTTGCGGAATTTCTGCATCCCCTTCCTTATCGTTATCCTGTCAATGCTTCCGCGCTTGGAATAATGTTCGGTCTGTCGAGTAATAGTTCGCAGCCTCAAGCGTGGCTGCTTCCTCCTGGCGGGTGCTTTTGGCCAGCCCCTCATGACATCACACAGAACACGCATTTCGGACATGTAGCTCACGCAACGCGGACGCATCATGGGCACACATTTTACAGCAGCGCGAGAACCGAGCCATACCATTGTGACGACACCGGGCGCAGTGCGCAAACAGATGGGGCCGCAACATTCGGTTAGACGGGCATCGGTGAATGATACGTGGTTGGTCCCAAGCAGAAGCACATGCAACGACCACATCAAACAGAGCGTGTTCTGTAGTCGCTTGCGGTGGGGAAGGGGAGGTCGGGACCCCCCTTGCCCCCTCCCCCGCCAGGAAGGGGGGGGAGGCGGGTTATGAATCGCCTCTCCCCCCCACTCTCCTGGTGAGGGGGGAGACGGGTGGTTGTAGTGATTACCCCCCTCCCTTCCCTCGCGCCAACAAAACTTCGAAGAAGACGACGACGACGGTGCGTCGTCGTCGTGTTGTCTAACCTTCTTCCCCCCTGCATCGGAGAGGGGGTCGGGATTCTCGTACCACCCCCCTCTGGGAGAACGGGGGGGAGGGGCAGGGGTCCAAGTTTCGGAGGCCAAGCGCCCGTGAAACGATCTCGTTCCAACATCAGGCTGCAAGTTCCCGAAGAAGCGGGAAAGAAGGTGAACCCACGTGCAAGCGCATGAATGTGAAACTAGATTAGCAAAGTGAAAGCTGATACGTGGAATATTTCGAGGAGAGAGCGAGAGAAATATAGACAGAAAGAGAGAGGGAGAGAGAGAGAGAGAGAGGCAGATAGGGACAGCATGCTAGGGGCCACATGTCCTGTGAATGGGTTTTGGGGTTCGTCTAGTGTGGGAATCAGTAGAGAGCGGGAAGGGGTAAACCATACATAGAGAGAGAGAGAGAGAAACATAAAGAGAGAGAGAGAGAGAGATAAATATAGAGAGCGAGAGAGAGAGAGAGGGAGAAAGAGAGAGAGGACGATGGAGACGGTGTGTGAGAGAGATAGAGAGGTATATTTGCGTTTATGGATACGTTTAGCGAGATGGCACAAAGAGAGGTAGAGAGAGAAAGAGATAGAGCCAGAGAGAGAGAGAGAGACACACAGAGCGAGAGAGAGAGAGAGAGAGACACAGAAAGAGAGACAGAGAGCGAGCCTGGACATGTTCCAAAGGAGCTGGCAGCCCGTGTGCATACTTGCATGTGCGTGTGCAATCTCGATGAATATTTCGAGTCGCCGAGATCGAAGCACCGCGGGACGGATATTGACAGCAGGATAATTATGCTAAGAGATGCGTGATATGACGCACAAGATTTGTTGCTAGTATTGCGGTAAATTGCACGGTAGGTTCGGTTCTATGGGACTTCAGCGTGCCATCGTAACCGATTCATTAGCCAGCCTCTTGGCGCTTAGTCAGGGGGTTCTGTATCCAGAATGTGAGGAGTACGCATGGTGGCGATGATGACGATGATTATGGTGGCGATGATTACGGTGGCGATGATGACGGTGGTGAGAATGTGATTATGGTGGCGATGATGACGGAAGATGACTGAGGGTGACGATGGAGATGATGATGACGGCGAGGATAACGGTGCGGACGAAGAGATTGTCATGCAACGTCTGCTTCTTTGCAGAGTACGCGAGGCTTTTACGTCTTGGCGTAATCGAAGCATGTGTCGTCGTTCTGTGAGGTGGAGATCCATGCAGAAGTCTTCAAGCGTGTTCTGGCGCGTCCGTCGCACTCCCCCAGAAAATGGTCCCCGGAGGCCAGGCTTGGGGGCCTTTTCCTTGTGCGCTGAGGTGTGTGGATGACATGGGTTCCAAAAAGTTCGCTCGTCGGCTACACGTAAGGGTGACCATGAGTGACTCTTCGCCGGAGTGACCGTTAGTGCGCGGCTTTCGGGGGGCGCTGCGGGGCCAAGCCCAAGCACACAGGCTGCCAGTGTCGCACCGCATGAAACGGCTGGTAAGTTGCGCGCCACAGGTCATTCTTTGCCTAGGGTCACTGTTGACATGTAACCAAGCTCACTCTCGCGGCCCATTTTGCATCACTGTTGACATTTGCCTGCCAGCCCGTTGTGGCTGAGAGGGGGTGGCGGTAGTGTCCCCCCATGTAGCCGCCTTGGGGACCATCTTGGACCACCTCGCGGTTAATTCTGGGCCTCTTGGAATTGTCTTTGGGGGTATCTTGGGGCCATTTCGTGGCCATCTTCGGGCCTGCCGCCTTTTGATGCTTGTTCTTGGGCCGCCATGGGGCCTTCTCGAAGCTGCCTTGGGCCGCTACTGATGCAACCGCGGAGGTCTTCGGATACTTCTTGGAGCCCTTCTGGGCCCTGGTTGGAGCCAGCTTGGGCGATCGGAGCCATTGTGAGGTCTTGTTAACTCATACGCAGCGAAATCGAGAGAATGCCGATATTTAAACAAACTCACAGTTTACACAAGCTGTCGGTGCTTGAATGATTTCGGCCTGTCTGGGCCCTCTTGGGGGCCGTCTTTGACCATCGCGGGCCGCCTCGGGGCTATCTTAGGGCTGTCTTGGGAGCATCTGACAGCGTGGCACCCGTTGATCTCCACTCCTGGGCCGCTCTTGGGCTCCCGTGGAGCCCCCCCCATCGAGTGCTCCGGGAGCGCCCCAGAGGGCCCTGAGACCGCGCCCATGGCCCCTGGAGGCGTGTTGGGAGGCTCCCGGTGCGAGTGCCGGGGCCGAGTTGGGGAGGACCTCGCACGCGAAGGCGCCAGTCTGGGATGTTCGCCCCGCGCGCTCCTTTGGCGCGCATGTCCTACCAGGAAAAAAACGGACCCCCGAGTCGTGGAGGGTAGCCTCTCCCTCGCGCACTGTGTGTGCGTGTGGTGCTCATGGCAGAAGTCTTCCGCCTCGGAGTGCTCCCCGTCTCCTCTCCCCCGCGACCGCTTCGCCCTTCCTTTTTTTTCCTGCATGCGGGCCACTTCGCTTTGCAGTGCCCCTGCGTCGCTGCCACGCTGGAGCGGATTGTCCCGCCTCGCCGCCGACGGGAAAGTGTGGGCGTTTGGCGTGGGATCCGTAGAGTCCGGCAGGGGGAAAGGCTTCGCAGGCGCCCAGAGAGATAATTTCACGCCGGTCGTTGGAAGTGATTTTTGGTGTTCCCAGATCCCAATCTACTTCAAGCGCCTTCCTGCTACTTCATGCTTCTACCAAATTCTTCCGACCGACGTGCATCGTGTTGGGAGGATGGGGTTGATCCGATCATCCGTGTTATCGCGTATCGTATTACGCAGTCGTGCCTTGTGTCTTCCCACTGTGTTTCTCAGAAGCACCTCTGCTTCTTAGAAGGCGCGGGCCTTGTCTGTAGATGTAGGGCCGTTGCCTTTTAAGAAGCAGCCTCCTCCTAAGAAGCCTTCCCCCTCGCCCTACTGTGCGCGCCGCCAAGCCTCTGGTTGGTTGCAGGTGCTGGTGGTGGGCTCGCTGGTGCAGGTGCTCGTGTGCGCTGGGGGGCCAGGCCGCGTGAGCTCCAGCAGCGGTGCACAGAGCGCGACGGTGTTCCAAGCGGGCCGCAGAAAGCCCTCGGGTTTTGTTTCTGCCGGACTCGGGTATGCACGAGGGCCAAATGGTCCAGAAGGGTTTCTCCTGCAATGATTCTGCACACCAGCGGTTCGGAGCTCATTGTTGCAGGGTGTTTACCGGGTTGCGATCGCGATTACGTTTGATTACCAGTGTTGTTGGTGTTGCTGCTGATGTTGGCACTCGTTCGGGCCATAGCGTCAGCTTTGTGGAGTGCACCGGCTCGGCGTGCGCGCGCGCAGATAGACAGCAACCTCTGCAACCTGGTGAAGGCGCACCCTCAGGGAGTCGAGGAGCCTCGCCCCGTGGCACTCCTTCCGTATCCGCACGCGCCGCAGCGTCAGGCCCAGTCACCCCGCTCCTCCACCCCCCCCCGTTTCCCCTTCCCCCGTGCTTCTTGTGCGTGTGGCGTTTGTTGCGCGCGCGCGGTGTCAGTTGTGCGTGTGCGTGCAGTGCCCGCGTGTGCGGAGTGCGTTTTTGTGCATGTCGCGCAGACGTCAGTAGTTCCTGTCCTCCCCGTCCTCCCCGTCCTCCCCCCTCCCCCTCACCCTTTTTCCCATCCCCTGCCTCACCTCCCCCCGCCTCCCAACTTCCACATCCTCTCTCCTTCCCCCATGCCCCCTCTCTCCACTTCCACTCCATCGTGCCACCACCTCCTCTACTTCAACGATCTGGCTCTTCTCGTTCTCCTGGTCCCCCTAGATTGTCCCCCTTTTCCTGGATTGTCTTCCTTTCCTGTATTGTCCTCCTTTTCCTGTCTTGTCCCCTGGCCCCCCCTCTCCCCTATGTTGTCCCCCCTTTCCTCCCGACTTCTGGGCGCTGAGTAGAACCCCAAAGGTCTTCAGTTGTCCCCTGAGGTTTCTGGAGGTCCAGCTGCGTCCAAGAACTTCGGCCCTCGAAGAGGAGGAGGAGGACGACGGCAAAAGGTAGGAGGAGGAGAAGAAGGAGGAGGAGAAGGAGGAGGACAGAGGAGGAGGAGGAGGACGACGACGACGGCGACAAAAGGGAGAAGGACGACGACAAATGGGAGGAGGAGGCGGAGGAGGAGGAGGAGGAAGAGGAGGACAGAGGAGTTCTCACCTCCGTCAACGGATGCTGACAGAAATGCTCATGGCCCAAAGTGACCCCAGCTTCCAGGCCATGCTGGGGCCTCGTCTGGCAGCCCAGCGGACACTTCGGGCAGGGACCGCTCCCTGCCAACGCCTGACACCGTCCTTCTCCTTTTGCCTGCGGGCGAGGGGGGGGGGGGGTCGCGGTGGTCTCCCGAGATCTCCGAAGGCTTCCAAAGGCCCAGAAAGGGAACAAAAGTGTGTGTTGCCAGCGTGGGCCCCAAAGCACACTGCGAGTGCAAGCGACGTCGTGGAAGTTGGGTGGCGCAATCTATGTGGTGCAAGCCATGTGGTGAAAGCTGCGTGGTGCAATGTGTGTGGTGTAAGCTGAGTGTGTGGTGGAAGGTATGTGGGGTGCACGCTGTGTGGTGCAAGCTACACTCCATGTGGTGAAGCCTGCGCGTGAGGCGCCCACAGGCGGCCACCGTGCTAGAATCGGGAGACGCATGCCAGCGCACGGGGCGCCCACGAGGCACCCGCGGGCGGCCACCCGGCGATAACCCAGAATGCCAAGTCGCCGCTCGGAAGCGCAAATAAGGACCCCAAAGGTGCAAACACGGTTTGCGGAATATGCGAGACCTCGACCTTCGACCTTCGAGGAGGGGCAGGAGGAGGCCAGGAGGAGGCATCCCCCCCTCCCTCCGCTCCGTCGCACCGGCTACTGCCTCGCCTCCTGTGCCGCCTCGGGGCCACTGGGACTTCCCTTTGTGGCCCTGCACCCTCTTGGAACAGCTATGTAAAGTTTGCAGGTCGTGTCGAAGAATCGTCCGGGGGACTTCCCTGAGGGGCAGTTTTTCATCCCGGGTCCGTTTCTGACGGTCCCCGGGCGCGCAAACAGCCCCCAGAGGCCACAAACGACGAAATGACGAGGCCGACGAAGCCTAATTGTCCTAGAGAAGGACCCAACCATACGCAGCTGCGCCTCGCAAGGCACATGAAACGAAGGAGGTGGCAAGCAAACCGCGAATGGCGGCGGACGCGGCCTCTCCTCATAGGCAGCGCGCCACAGAAAGGACGGGGTGTGGGGCAGCGTGGATGGGGGGCTGAGTGGGGGGGGGGCGGCATGCGGGCAACAAAACTTGTGAGGGATGCACATGGCGGCGCCATGCGAAACCTCCCACTGGGGCCTTCGGTGGAAGTCCTTGCTGAGCGCCACGAAAAGTCCGAGGAGTGTGCCAAAACTTGGAATTATGGCGGCGCCATGCGAAACCTCCCACTGGGGCGTTCGGTGGAGCTCCTTATGGGGCCACGAAACATGTGAGGGGTGTGCCGGCATTTGACTGATGAGGGTGATCGTGCTGATGCTGATTCCGATGCGTTTGGTGATGATGATGTTTTTGTTGGTGATGAGAATGACGATGTTGCTGATGATGTTGATAATGATGGTGGTGGTGGTGATGCTGATCATGCTGATGATGACGATGACGATGATGATTATGGTGGTGATGATGATGGTGTTGACGATGACGATGCTGCTGTTGATGACGACGGCGATGGTAATGATGAATCGTATGCTTATAGTGCTAGGGTGATGACCATGCGGATGATGGTGATGATGCTGCTGATGATGATGTCGATGCCGATGTTAGTGATGATGGTGGCGATGGTTATGATGATGATGGTACTGCTGCTGTTGATGATGCACAACGAATATGATGACGACGATGGTGATGATGATGATGTGGATAATGATGCGGATGCTGATGCTGACGCTCATGGTCATGGTCGTTGTATGCTGTTGATGTTGATGCTGGTATTGACGATAATGATGATGAGGATGGGGACGATGGTTATGATGCTTAGGATGATTAAACAGAGGATGATGATGGGGATGAAGGTCACGATGACGATGACGAGGAGAGAAGAAGAGGAGGAGGAGGAGGAGGAGGAGGAGGAGGAAGAGGACGAGGAGGAGGAGGAGGAGGAGGAGGAGCCACTCTTGCTGAGCCACTCTCCGCTCCCACTCTTCCCCTTCCCCATCCACCAGGGAGGCGCGTGCAGCCGCTGGGCCCGCGGGCTGCCTCGCTGGGCTGGGGTCCTGGGGAAAAGATCTTCCGAGAGTGTCCAGTCCGACGCCGGGGCAAAGTCGCACCTTCGTGGGCGACCCCTCGGCCCGGGCTGAGTCGATGACAGCGCCACGGAGCCTCGGAAAGATTTGCGTTTCGTTCGCTCACCTGCCGGCGAACGCCCAGCAGCTCGACATGCTGGCGCCGCGTCAAGGAAAAAGGAGGAGGAGGTGGAGGAGGAAAAGGAGGAGGAGAAGGAGGAGGAGGAGGAGGAGGAGGAGGAGGAGGAGGAGCAGGAGCAGGAGCAGGAGCAGGAGCAGGAGCAGGAGCAGGAGCAGGAGGAGGAGGAGGAGGAGGAGGAGGAGAGGAAAGGAAGGGAAAGGCAAGGAAAGGAAAGGAAAGGACGGGAGGAAGACGCCGGGCGCTGCTGATTCAAAACGAGGGACCCAGCACCACAGGATGGTTGGGGAGAAATCGACCATCAGAGTTGCATTGCCTCTCCGGGGGCAGTGTGGGGCCACCGAGAGCCTGGACCGCTTCCTCGGACCCCCCCCCGCCGCTCTGTCGACCCCCGCGGGGCGCCTCGCACCTGCGCGGCGCCGCCCGCTTCCAAACGCTGCCGCCTCGCCCCGCGGCGGGGCCCTGTGCGCCGCCCCCCCCCACCGCCCGCCCCCTTCGGACGGGCGCGCGCTGGGCTCAGGCGCAAGCGTGTAAGGAGGTTGCTGCAAGGTGCCCCTGGCAAACGATGCGCCCAGCTTTTCGCTCAAAGTTGAAGTGCCCTGGGCCGTCGGGGCCTTGCGGGGGGTGCTCTGGAGGCCGTGGGGCCCTCCTTGCGAATCCTGGGGGCACTCTGGGCCAGGGGCACGTCTAGCAACACCGGGTCGTTCGGGGGGATCGGCTCAGGGGGGGACGCATCGGTCCACGATTGCCAAATGATCGCCGATAGAAGCTCGACGGACCACTCCGCCCAGGACCGCTCGGACTTGCTATTGCTATCGGGGGCCAATCGCCGATCCATGGGCGATGTATCGCTCATGGCCCTAACGCTGCCCCTTGCTCCCCCTCGAACGGGCACGTGCTGGGACGGCTCCGGGAGGGCATCCGACCCCGTCGCTGAAGGATCTTTCCTGCGGGTGGGCTCGGATCTTTTAGGGCGGGTCTCAATCGCTTCCTCTGGGCGCGGCTAGGGGGGCTGTCTTTTGATGCGCGTAGTCCCTGACGACGGGGGGGCTCTGAAATGGCTCGTCTGGGAGCCCCCCCTATTCTTGCCAAGACTCGGTTTTATGTTTGGGCTTCTGTTGGGGGGCCTCCATGGAGGTGCCTCCCGAGACCTCTGGGAACGTCTAGCTCCGGGGACCTTTTGGGGATGGGACTTCACAGACCCCTGCGGCAAAACAAAGTTCAAGAGTCGAAAAACCGTTTTCTGATCCCCTGGGGATACGTGGCGCGACCAGGGGAGAGACAGAGAGGAGGAGGGGGCCAGTCGCGTCGCTATTCGCGACAGCGCCGTCTGGCAATGCCGTATAAGAGTGACGAGTTTCCAGACGGCGCCGGCGCAAATCGTGACGTGACCAGAGGGGGGTGGGAGGGGGGGATGGCCCGAGCAGGTCACAGGCGATGTCGCGAGTGATCAAGAGTGGGCTCAAGATTCAAGGGGCCGTGACGGGAGGAGCCTTCAAGGAGGGCTTCTGGGCCGTGCGTGATGCGTTTGCTCAGCCCGTCTGGCTCAAAACGGTCCCCCAGGTGGTCTGACAAATCTATTACCCAGCAATCGGAGCTGCAATCTTCACGCGCAATGGCGTCTCGCACGACCGTCATTTTGATATGCACGGCGCACCAGTTTGTGTCCATAGCTGTTCGCACGACTGCCGAAGAGGACGATATGGCGATGTCCGCGTGCGCAGGTGCACTTTCAGGCTTCGATTGCGTATGTCCCGCTGGGCCAAGCATGTGTCCCAGTTTGTCGCCTGGTAGAAAGGACGTAAAGGCTGCCGTGAAGTCGGCGATCAAAGCAGGGTTGACATCTGCAGATGTCAAAGTCAGTGGCGCCGATGTTACACTGGAAGTTGTTCCGATGGCAAAGACCATAGATGCCGCGAAGGAGGTTGCTAACGCTATTCGGCATGCTTTGCGCCCTCCTATTGATGAAGAAGTGCGTGCCCGCCTCTGCAGTAAATATGACGCAGATGGTGCCAAGGTGTTGAAATTCGTTTCGGGGACGCTGCCAGCAGAAGCCTTCATTGTGACTTCCGCAGGCGATCACCATGTAATGGGCGTATCTGCATTGCGGCAACTTTCGGAGGCGCAGCTGGCAGCAACATACAGTGGAACGCGACAGTCCGCTGAGGGCTCCAAGGTCGGCGAAATTGCCATGGTTTACGCAGATGCCGACTGCCAAGGTATGTCATTTTCGTCTTGGACGCTAGCTGCGGTCTTGAAGCAGGCAGCGAATTGGAATCTGGATGAGATTGTGCTTGAGGCCACGGCAGGTGCTCGCAGTCTCTATGAGAACGTGTACAAGTTTCGTGCGTATGTAAATGCAAATGTAACGACGGGCTCCACCCCTATGAGCCTAATGTTGAAGTGATGGTGGAGCATCTGGAGGCACCAGCGGCCATAGTGGCATCGCTATTCGCCTTTGCGCCTGGTCGCGCCCAGATCTTTGTGCACCTCTGCTTGTCTGCCTGCAGCTACTAGACTGTTGCAGCCTTGCCATACCTAGACGAAAAAACACATCGAATGGGCCTCTGCTTCGTCTCTCTCTCTCTCTTGCAGCCGCTTCGGCTCCGGTTCAGCGTCCTCTTCCATCTCGTGCCATCATCATTGTTGCGTTGATGTTGGTATTACCGAATGTACATTGGACACGCAAGAGCCGAACACTACCACATTGTGAGCTACGGCATTCCAGTCCCACGAGGGCTAACGTGAGGCATCCCCCCAGCAGCTGAAAAAAAATGCGAGCAGGACTGAGTAGGATGGAGCAGGATGAGGAGGACGAGGAGGAGGAGGAGGAGGAAAAGGAGGAGTGTAGAGAGTATGAGAAGGAGGATGAGAACAAAAGGGAGGGTGGACCGGTCGGCGTTGCAGGGCGGTGCCCCAGGGAGGCTTGGGGCTTCAATCGCGCAGGCCCGTGCAGCAGGTATCGGTATCGGGGCGCGCTGGAGCAAGGTGAACGTTTTCTTATTCGGCGCTGCGACATTGGGTGGAAGGGGGGGGGAGGGGGGGTCTTGCTCCGGACCTTTGCTTAGTGCGACTTTTTGCAGCAGTGCGTCATTTGGGTCAGACTCCACCCGCTCGAAACAGGCTCCCGAAACAGCCAAGACCTACTCCAGGGAGAGGGATGGGGGGGGCGAGGGTTTGCGCCGATCGGCAAAACAAGGAATAAGAAAACGATCACAGGCAGGCCGTGGAACTGGTGCTGAGGATAAATCGTCCAGGTATGTTCTAAGGATTTCGATCTGGCTGTGGACCCCCGCGGTTCAAAGATTTCTGACAACGGGGCGCGATGCAACGGTGGCGGTGACAATGATGGGTAGATGGTGATGGTTGAGGAGTCGGCATGGGACTCCCGGTGGGGGCCCTCTTGTGCCATGTCAAATTCTAGACGCTTTGCGTAACCCCACCAGCTTCCGTAGCCATTTTGGCTCAAGCCGCTTTGGCTCGAACTGGCCTCAGCGGCTGGCCGGCCGTGGCCGGGGGCCTGCCCCTCGGTCCTCGGCCTCCCCGCCCGCGGGGGCGTGCGAGGGGTTCGCCCCCCTCCGCGCCCCCGCTCGCTCGGCCATGGAGTCGCGCTCGGCGCGGCGGCGGCGGCAGCGCCACGCCGCCGCCGGCCGCGCCGCCTCTGCGGCCGGCCCGGCCAGCCTGCTGTCGCCGCGGCCCAGCGTGGCCCCTGGCCTCGGCGTGGCCGGCGGCGCCGCCGCCGCGGCCGCCGCCGCCGCGGCGGCCGCGGCTGTGGCGGCGGCCGGCCGCGGCGAGTCCGCCGGGCCGCAGGCGCTGTGGCGCGCGCCGCTGTTCTGGGGCCTGCCGCGGCGGCCGCGGCCGCCGCGGGTGCGGCGGCCGCCGCCGTGGCCGCCACGGCCGCTGGTGCCGCCGCTCCCGCTGCAGCTGGTGTCGCGGCCGCCGCGGCCGCCGCCGGCGCCGCGGCCGCCTCGGGCGGGCCGCTGGCGGCGGCCGCCGCCGCTGGCCTCATCGGTCACGACGCCGGCGCCCAACATCATCTCCTACGTCATCCTGAACAGGTGGTGCGCGAAGGGCAGGCGTTGGCAGTGGCAGCTGGCCGTGGCGCTGGTGAGCGAGATCCTGGTCGTGAAGCTGGAGCCCAACATCATCACGTACGGCACTGTGAACAGCGCGTGCGAGATGAGCAGGCGTTGGCAGCGGCACCAGGTTGTGGCGCTGCTAGTCCAGGCCCCGGTCGTGAAGCTGGAGCCCACGTTCATCAACTCTGGCACGGTGAACAGCGCGTGCGAGAAGAGCAGGCGTCGGCAATGGCAGCAGGCAGTGCCGCTGCTGGGCGAGATTGTGTGGCCGCGAAGCTGGATCCCACCATCTTCACCAACGGCACTGTGAAGAGCGCGTGCGAGAAGAGCAGGCGGCAGCAGTGGCAGCAGGTTGTGGCGCTGCTGGGCGAGATTGTGGCAGCCAAGCTGGAGCCCAACATTATCACCGACGGCACTGTGAAGAGCGCGTGCGTGAAGAGCAGGCGTCAGCAGTGGCAGCAGGATGTGGCGCTGCTGGGCGAGATTGTGGCCGTGAAGCTGGAGCCCAACATCATCGCGTGCGTCACTGTGAACAGCGCGTGCGAGAAGAGCAGTCGTCGGCAGTGGTTGCAGACTGTGGCGCCGCTGATCGAGATGGCGGTCTTGCAGCTGAAGCCCAACATCATCACCTACCACATCCAGAACAGCTGGTACGAGAAGTGCGGGCGTTGGCAGCGACAGCAGGCAATGGCGTTGCTGAGCGAGATGGTGGTCGTGCAGCTGGAGCCCAACATCAACACCTATAGCGCCCTGAACAGCGCGTGCGAGAAGAACAGGCGTTGGCAGCGACAGCAAACAAAGGCGTTGCTGAGCGAGATGGTGGTCGCGCAGCCGGAGCCCAGCATCATCCCCTGCAGCGCCCTGCATCAGCGAGTGCGAGAAGAGCAGGCGTTGGCAGCGCCAGGAAATGGCGCTGCTGAGCGAGATGGCGGCAGCGAGGCTGAAGCCCAACATCAGCACTTCGGGCGCCCTGACCAGCGCGCGCGAGAAGAGCAGGCGTTCGCTGCGCCCGCTGTCCTCGAGGACCAGTCCGCGGACATCGCGGCTGCTGCGCGCAACTTCGCCTTCGCGGTGTTGACGTCCAGCGACCCCGCGGCGGACGTTGCGAACGGCCGCCTTGCCAGGTTGGCGATCTTCGGCGCGTTCCTCCAGGACTGCCGGATTGCCCCCCCCCCAGGGCGATGGGGCGCTGCGCGCTGGATCCCCGCTGCGCGCCTTCAAGTTCGACGGCGAGCTGGGCGTTCAGGACCCCTCGGGCCTTTGGGGCCCTGCTGGCTGCACAGCGGACGGCTGCGCGGAGAATCTCGCTCACCAGTGGCAGGCGGAGCTGGAGAGCGGCCGCGTGAGCATGCTGGCGACCATGGGCTACGTCACGCCTGACATCGCTGGCAAGCTGCCCAAGTCGCCTTCGGTGCTGGAGTTCGCAGACATCCCGCGCGGGCTCGTTGTGCCCCCCAAGCTCCTGCCGCCGCCTGGGCGCAGATCATGGCGCCTGGCGCCGACGCGAGAGATCTCGATACGCACAGCGACATCTCGGAACATAGCAGCAGCAGCAGCAACATGCCACCCCCCGCTTCGTTGACAGATGATGACGCCCCAGAGGGGAATCGATCGTTGTCAGACGAGGACGTTCCAGTGGGGAATCGAGAGGCGGTCGCTTGCTCGCGCTAACACCCCCCCCCCCGCCCCCCTCAGCAGCACCAGCAGGGCAGAGGAAAGGAGTGGGAAGTCACGGCGTAGACGGCGGAGGCTGCGGAAGCCGCGGGGCACCCCCCTCAGAGCAATCAGTCCGTCTGCAGTCCTCTGGGAGCGCCGCGCGCCCAGCAGGGGGGCCACGGGGCAACCATCCAGACGCAGGACAGCGAAGCCATCCGCCGGCTCGTCGGGAGAAACCTCTTCGCGCCTAATCGCCCCCCTTCCCCTGTCAGTGAGCCCCTTACGGACGGCGAACCCCAGGCGCCCTCGCCGGGCGTCCAGGGCACCACTGGCAAAGCAGCTCGCGCCCCGGCTATGAGAGCCGCGCCGCCGAGCGCGCGCGCGCCTGGCACAACCAGCGGCGCCCCAGAGACCGGAGAGAGTCCTGCGCTGTCCACAGAGGGCGCACCTGGGAGCGACGGTGGGCACAGGCACGAAGGCGAACGCCAGCGAGAGGGGCACTTCCCCACGTGCCACAAGGCCGCGTCTGCCCTGGCCGCCGGACGCGATCCGACCCCCGCCTGGCGGCCAACCACGCGGCCTGCATTTCCCCGCAAAACCCTGCCAGGCGTGCAGATGGTGCTGTCGCGAGCAGATCGCGAGCCCCCCAGCCAGGACAACGAGGCCGGCACGGTGGAGACTTGCGGCCAGGATACACGGCGGCACCAGAGGCCCGACCCGCGTCAATGGCCAGAGCCCAAGGATCCCGACACGGGACAACAGCTGTACAACACAGGAATCAACAACATCCAGTGGGACCTCCTCGGGGGGGCACCCTGCGAGGCGACGCGACGACTGCAAGCCACATTGGGGCCAATGTTCACTGGCACCTGGCACGCTTTCGCCAAGCGGCATTCTGTGCCCGGCAGCAAGGGCGCGCTCGACCCGCTTCGGCACGACCCGCAAACCTGCCACCTCTTCCTGGAATCCTTCCGCAGCCACAAGTGCGACGTGCGGGTCCTCAGCGACGCGCTGGGCCTCGACGTCGACTGGGCTCGGCCGCGGCAGCTGCGCCTGGGTCGGAGCGGCGGAGTGAGCAGTGATCACCACGCGGCAAAGGGCCACCCGAACAACCAGGCCCCCAAGAAGCGCAAAAAACAGTGGTGGGCCGTCTCCGCACAGTAGCCTTGCTACCCCCCTCGTGGATCGCACACGCGGGGATCCGGTGCATGGGGGGCGGTCGCTGGCAGCAGGCCCGTCGCTGCCGTGCAGAGAGTGCGTCTCGTGGCGGTTAGCTGCACCCCCCTCATGCGCAGATGTTCTCGGCGTGCAGCTGCTACCGTGTCAGTTGGATGTCCAATCATAGATGGGGCTCTTACAGACACACTGTGCTGGCTCAAACTTTGTCAACGGCATCGCACTCGTGGGGATCAGGTGCGAGGAGGTTGGTCTCTGGCAGCAGGCCCGCTGCTGCCCTGCGCATCCTGCGACGTGTCTCGACTTTTGTTTCGTTCAGAACTTATACTTCTTCATCATGGCTGTTGTCTACGTGCTGCGTGTGTGGCTACACCGTCGACCTCAGCATGTTTCCCTCTGTCTGCGTGCTGCACGTGTGGCTATGCCGTGGGCAGTCTGGATTCTACTCTGCGACCCACCTTCTCTGTTGACTACGTGTTGTGCACCGTATTCATCAGCGCGTTTGGGGGTCTCACACCTTCCCCCTATTGGTTGTGACGAGCTCTTGTCGGTCGTGCCGTGCATCTCCATGGATATGCCACCCCTGCAGCCTTCCACCCCCCACCGTGCACCTGTGTTCAGCGGCTTTGGCTGCGCCCCCCCCCCCATGCAGGAGGCCGTGGAGGAACAACTATGGACCGCTGGACAAGAGGTGCAGTGCAGAAGTGTGGACTCAGCGACTGCAGTGTGAGTGATCAGCGTGTCCCGCGGGTTCTCCTGTGGCTTGCATCCTGCCGCCGGGCTCCCTGGGGGGCCGCCGCTGGTCCCGGGTCCGCCCTCTGCGGCTCTGGTACGCTTGCATCGCGTTTCTGTCGGTCAGCGGTGACAGCGGCACCACCCCCTCCACCGTGGTCCACTTGGGCCGGCGCACTGCCGGGTGCCCCTGCAGCTCCCACCCCCCGCCGCGTACCTGTGTTCAGCGGCTTTTGGCTGCGCCCCCCCCCCCCCCCCCCCTGCAGAAGGCCGAGGGGAACAACAATGGACCGCTTGACTTGAGGCACAGTGCAGATGTGTGGACTCAGCGGAAGCTGTGGAACGGACCGCGTGTCCCGCGGGCTCTCCTGCGGCTTGCATCCTGCCGCCGGGCCCCTTGGGGGGCCGCCGCTGGTCCCCGGTCCGCCCTCTGTGGCTCTGGTATTCTTGCGTCCCGTTTCTGTCGGTCAGCGGTGGCGGTGGCGCCGCCCTCTCCAGAGTGGTCCACATGCGCTGGCGCACTGCCGGGATGTCCCTGCAGCTCCCCCCCCCCGCCGCGTACCTGTGTTCAGCGGCTTTTGGCTGCGCCCCCCCTTCCAGGAGGCCGAGGAGGATCAGCAATGGACCGTTGGACTTCAGAGGTACTGCGAAGGGTGCCCTATGTGAGGCACGGAGGCCCTGCTACAGGTTCCACCCAGCCCCCAGAGGCCGAGTACGAGGCCCCCGTAGGGTACCTTGAGGCGTCCGTGGACGAGGTATCTGGAGAGAATCAACACGTGTCCATGGAATTCATCGGCGCTGGCCACCCACCAAGGGGGCAGGCCGCCAGACCCCCCCTTGCACCGACGGGTGCCTCACCTCAGCGACCGCCAGGCGTCGATGGACGAGCGGACTCCGAGCAGACAACCCTGCTCCTGAGGGCCGTCCTTCCCTCTTCCTCCTTCTATCCTCCTCCTCCTCCTCCTCCTCCTCCTCCTCCTCCTCCTCCCCCTCCTCATTCATTCACAATGTCTCTGCGGCTTTTGGCTGCGCCCCCCCCCTGCGAAGAGTGCCGCGGCCGCAGATGTGCGCTCGCCCTGAGACCGGCCCAGGGAGCTTCGGTCCCTCGTTGCCGATTCAGCATTTGTGCTGCTACAAAGACGCCACGCCCGTGGTCAAGAAGTCTGTGCAAGGAGGCCCAGGGTATCATTCTCTGTGTCCAGCGGCTTTTGGCCGCGCCCCCCTCCTATCATTCACAAGTCTCTGCGGCTTTCGGCTGCGCCCCCCCCCCGCCCCCCCGTGCAGGAGGCCGAGGAGGAACAGCAATGGGCCGTTGGACTAGAGTTACTGTAAAGGGTGACCTATGTGAGGCACGGAGACCCTGCTACAGGTTCCACCCAGCCCCCAGAGGCCGAGTACGAGGCCCCCGTGGGGTACCTTGAGGCGTCCGTGGACGAGGTATTTGGAGAGAATCAACAGGTGTCCATAGAATTGGTCGGCGCTGGCCACCCACCGAGGGGGCAGGCCACCAGGCCCCCCCTTGCAGCGACGGGTGCCTCACCTCAGCGACCGACAGGCGTCGATGGACGAGCGGACTCCGAGCAGACAGCCCTGCTCCTGAGGGCCGTCCTTCCCTCCTCCTCCTTCTATCCTCCTCCTCCTCCTCCTCCTCCGTAGCCATTCTGGCTCAAGATGCTTTGTTCCCCAGCGGAACAAGTGGATACCGCTAGTCCGCGGCAGACAAGACCCTTTGCGGTCTGGCAGAGTGTTCCCTTCTCTCCGACGCTCGCGCCCACGGGTAAACGGAGGCGTTTCCCGTTCCTGTGCGAGCGAACGTCCTTGGTGCAATGGGACTTCCCGACGCCGCTGCCCTGGCCAGCCGTGCCCAGGAGATCGAAGACATGCCCGCCTTCCCTGACGATGAACGCGCTGAAAGCCAACGTGTCCATGGCTCGCCTGAGTCCAAGTATCCCCGCACGGAGGAGGGCAAGGGGTCCTCAGGCAGTGGCAGAGGTGTCGCCCGTCTCGCCTCCCGTGCTGCCGCTGCAGGTGCCGCGCTCGTCTTCGGGCGCTCGGAGCTCCAGGCTCATTCTCCTGATGTACATGCTGGCGGTGCTCCTGTGCTTTCTGGTGGAGTCTCCGCAGTTCCTGACCCTGCTCGAGCATCCGCTGCGCATGTCACCCACGACTACCCCGACGAGTACATCAAAGCCGTTATTGCCGATGGTGTCGCCCCCCAGTTCAGCGAGCTGCGCACGGAGCTCGAAGAGCTTGTCGCTTCCACAGTGGGAGACACTGTCAAATCCAGCAATGCCGCCATCCTTCAGACCCTGGCTGCGTTGCAGAAGCAATTGGAAGACCAGCCGTCAGAGCTGGACCAGAAGGCGACGGGCATCTCCCGACCGCAGCTTGACGAACTCTCTAGAAAGATGCAGCGACAGATTGATGATGTCACTGGAAAAGTCGCTACTCTCAATATCGAGCTGGACTCACACACAGAGCAGTTGCAACAATTACGTGCCGAGATTGCCGAACTACGTGAAGGTCTTCAGGTGGCCAAGCGACAGGACGCTGCCCCCTCTCCGCCCGCCAGCTGAGACCGCCAGACGAACCCCGCAGTGGTGGTTGCGATGTGTACTAAGATGGTTGGATTGCCGCAGGTTCGTGATGTGCTGGCCCCGTTCCTCTCGGAGCTCGGATTCGAGGCAGACCAGTGCGCCCTTTCTTGCCCTTCGCCGACTCCCGCACGCAGGTTTCTCATCAAGTTCAACGGCGCCACTGGCCTCGCCTCCCGCAAGGTCTCGAAGGTGCTCAGCAACCTCCGCCGCAATGATCAGTGGAGAGTGTTCAACGTTGAGGCCACCGGTGCCGCAGCCGACGCTCGCCTGCACTTGGGGCCCGACAAATCCCCTCGACAGGTCAAGACGGAGATGGCTCTTCGTCGGATACGCGGTGCGTGCGCAGACAAGTTCGGTGGACGGTGGTCTGTCGATCGTGAACGAGGCATCCTCAAGAGCGGTTGGACCAGCGTGCTTAAGATCCAAGCGAACCCTGAAGACGCTCCATATACTGTGCAGTTCAACCAAGAGGGCATCCTGGACATCAAGCTCACGCGTGCTGACATCCAAGCAGTGGTGGATGAGATTACGGCACCTCCGCCTCCTACGACGTGGTGTCTTTGATGGCTTCATGCGGCTCTTTCACACTCCGTCTCGCGGGAATGGGAATGAATCGATGCGATTCATTACTTGGAATGCTCGTGCTCTGTTACAGTATCGAGGAGCGAAGAGCAGACTCAAGTCGTCATATTTGAAGAAGTTTCACCTCCCTGGGTCCATCCTGGCTCTACAGGAAGTTCATCAAGATCGTCGGCAACCTGAAGACTATTTATGTCGCCTTCATCGTGATGCCGTGGTCCACGCCTCGTTTTGCACAGCCGATGATGGGGGCTCGGCTGCGGGAGGGGTTGCCACTGTCTTACCGAAGCTCGCGTCGGAGCTCGATGTTACCAGCAATGCTACGGCCGTCGTGCAAGGTAGGGTCCTTCGAGTCGACGTTGTCGGGCAGGGGTTGCAGCTGGTGCACTTCAATATACATAACCATGGTCTCAACACGAGGCAGATTGACGAGGTATGTGCTGAGATCGACGCTGCGCGGGTGCGAGCAGCTGCTGATCCTCTACACTTCCTGGCGATTGTGCAGGGCGACCTCAACTTCGGCCCTGACGAGGCGTTGCTTCTTCAACGGCCTGAACCTGCTCGAGCCACTGATCCTCGAAACCATCGTGCTATGGCTGCTCGGTGGCTGAGGGCATTGGGATTATTTCTTGAGATCTCTTCGGAGTCACCGACGCACTACACCAAGGACACCAACTCGGTCAGCTGCCTCGATCGGTTCTTCTGCTCAGTGGCTGGATGGATGATGTGCCAGATGAGTGCGGAATCCTCTACCATAGGAGACCCCGAAGTATTATCCCGCTCATTGATATCAGACCACGCTGCTTTGCTCACGGTGCTTCGTCAACGCCAAGCTCGTCCCAGATCTGAGCAGCCAGTTCCTCGCCATGTCTTCGAGAGTCCTCTTTTTCGTCAACGCATTGAGGGCACGTTCAAAGATGGCGCTGGCGCTGAGAAGTGGTGCTCTGCAGCCGTCTACCAGGAACACTTCAAGGGCATGTTGAAAGAAGCTGCCCGTGAAGTCCGTGACTGGATGTTTGTTTACCATCCCTCTGGCGACGAAACTGCATTGCTGGTGGCCCGAGGGTGTGCACGAGCAGTATGGCGACAAGATCTCCCGCTCGCACGTCGGCTGGTGGCGACCTCGGCTACCGCAGCTGACCTGCTCGAAGTCGGAGGCTCACAAGTTGTCCTTCGTCATCCTGAATCGTTCCACATGTGGACGGATGGAGTGCATATGCGTCTCTTGGAAAAAAGAGATTCGTGCCGCTGCTGACGCTGCTGCAGGCTCTCGTTCGACCCGTCCGCCCACTTCGTTTCGTCGTCGGCAGCTGTTGGAACGCCAAGCTGCAATCTGGGCCCCATTATCACGGAGGTTGGTTCTTCGTGCTGTTCGGGACGGCCCTCGGTTAGCTGAAGCTCCAGAGGAAAGGGTTGATGCACTCACGAAATATTGGCGCCCTGTCTTCTCGCGCTCGGAAGTCGATCTCGAAGCTGCTCAGAAATACATCGAACAACAGTGTCCCTCACCCGTGCTCCCTGACGTCCCGCCACCCTCGAAAGCGACGATTCGGAATATTGTGGCACGTGCTCGCCACTCGGCTCCTGGGGTTGACGGACTGCCGTGCGCTGCTTGGGCAGTTGCCGACTGTTGCCTGGAAGTATTATGTCTTATGATGGATTGGATCTTGCGTGGGCAGTCTCTCTTCGACGCAGCCAGTGTTACTCTGCAAGCGTACCTTCCTAAGGGATCGGAACACGAAGACCTGGCCTCTGGAGGCTGCATACGCTCTGCCGATAAGATCAGGGTCCTCGGGCCCCGCAACACCTACCTGAAAATTCTGACGTCTGCTGTGAACCGATCACTGAAAGGTGTGGTCGACTCCCTCGTCCCTCAGTCGCAGCGCGGCTTCGTACAGGGCAGAAACTTCGGGTACAACATCTTAGAGCTCGATGGCTACAGTCGCACCGCTGGGGCCCACCCGCTGGCCTCGTCCAAGATGCCGCTGCTGGTCTCGTTCGATTTCGGCCAGGCTTTCCCGGGCCTCTCCCAGGAGTTCATGATGCTGTTCCTTGCTCACCTCCGTCTGCCATCCCCAGTGATGCACTTCCTGGCCTGGTTGTACTCTGCGATCGAAGGGGTCGTGGCCCACGGTGGCCTGCTCCACTCGGTGTATTGGCTGAGGTCGGGGATCATTCAGGGATGCGGTCTGTCTGGGGCCCTGTACGCTTTGAGCACGGCCCCCTTCCTGACTGACTTGGAATATTCGCTTGAGGACTCTGGACTTGGCCTGGCGAGGGCCTGCGCGGACGATATTGGGGCTGTCTTGTTCGAGGCTCGCGGGCTCCAGGTGCTCTACCGTGTGATGACGACTACGCGGCTCCTAACTAGGCTCTGCCTCAAGGTCAGTAAATGCAAAGTCACCCCGCTGCACGCGACGCTCACCCCTGACCTTCTGGAAAGGACACGTGCTATCCTTGGCCGGCTTGTTCCCGAATGGCAAGCGTTCGAGGTCGTGGCCCACCTGATGTACCTGGGCGTCCTCTTGGGGCCCGATGTCACGATCCAGATGCAGTGGGACGCTGCTCGGATGAAATTGAAGTTGCGTGCTAGGCTCCTCGGTTCAGGCTCCGCCCCCTTGGGAATCAACGGCGTGCTCTACAGATCCAGAGCCCTCCCTGTATTGTCCTACCTGGCCCAGTTCTTCCCCCTGCCTCCCAGAATGGCCGCTTTCGAGCTCTCAGTGCTTACCCAGGTATTCCGTGCTCCTATGGGTACTCTACCTGCCTCTGGCTGGGCCCAGCTCTCTTCGTGGGGAGGCCCCAAGATCCCGCTTGTGCGACATGCATGTGCTGCCGCGCTGTCCCGAGCTGCTACCATTACGTTCAGGGAGCATACTCACATACGCTCTAACATTACTAACACCACTCTTTCTTGGAATGATGATATTATGCAAGGACGATTTGATGACGCTTCCCTCGCGACCTGTCGTACTCGAGAGGATTGGATGTGTGACGCTGGACGGCACTGGCGGCTCCCACCCATCCTGCAGACCTACTCCTGGCTGCGTCAGGGCTCTGCACATGCTGGCTACTCTTCAGACATCCTGCGCTGTTGTACGTCTGCGATCGCCTCGGAGCTCTTGGTCTCGGGGCGGAAGCCCAAATTTCAGAGAGCAGCCACCTCGGCACTTTTCGAGCAGTTCATTACGCCGTTCCCGTTGAGCTCGACTTTCGAGACCAGGCTGGCACGCTACTTTGCCATGTATGAACCCTTTCTACATCGGGTGCCGTGGGAGGCGATTCAGATGCTGCTGCAGCTGCTGCCCACGAGCTGGATCTTCCTTGTTATCAAGACGTGGGCATCTGCGTGGCTCACAAGTTGTCGAATAAGTTACCATTCGGGGAAGAGGCTCTGTATCTTTGGGTGTAACTCTTGTGCTGACAGACAGTGCCACTACATGCGGTGCCACCGTTTGGTTCGAGCTGTCGGTCGCGCACTGGGTCGCTCTCTTCCTGCCTCTCTTCACGAACGTCTGTGCCTGACGGCACCGTGTGTGGAACGGGCGGAGGAGATGGTCGTGATGTTCACTACGTATCACACTACTCGTGAGCGCAATTTGGGTTTCCCCTGATGCTCTGAACTCGGCGACTCGAGCGGCGGTCAGAACTCTTCGTATGGCGTCTCCCACTGACCAGATAGAAAAGAAATGGCAGCCGCCGCCGTCCTTCATACCGACACCGCGCACGTTCACCGACGACTCTTCCACCTCCTCTGCTGACGACCCTGGTGTCGTCCATGCTGTCTCGGCCGCTGGTGATGGTGAAGCCGACTTCGACGCTGGCGCAGGCTTGACCCCAGGACAGTCACCATGCTTGACTCCAAGACTGGTTCCCACGATGTCTTGCCCGAGCACTCCATCGACGCTGATCGCCACTCCCGAACGTGGTGGACATAGCGACGAGTTGGATGACAATGCTACTGGCAGAACGCAAAGTCCTGTGCACGGGTGCTCCTCGAGCCCGCTGCTGCAGGCTCAGTCGTCGCCAATATCGCTGGATGCTACTGGCGGAACGCAAAGTCCTGAGCACGGGTGCTCCTCGAACCCGATGTTGCAGGCTCAGTCGTCGCCAACGTTGCTGGATGTTATTGGCAGAACGCAGAGTCTTGGGCATGGGAGCTCTGTGAGCTCGCTGGTGCAGGCTCAGACATCGCCAATGACGCTTGATGTTACTGGCAGAACGCAAAGTCCTGTGCACGGGTGCTCCTCGAGCCCGTTGTTGCAGGCTCAGTCGTCGCCGAAGCTGCTGAATGGTGGTGGAAATCCTGGCCTCTGCACTTCAAGGGGGAATTGTGAGCGTGGCGCCGAGAATAGTCTGCCACTCGTTTGCCCGCTCGGTCCCCTCATTCGCTCCGTGGCCGTCCGCCGCGCACGTGACTCCATGGCTGTTCTCTCGACCCGCCCTCTCGCTCCTGCTGATGTCCCTCCTGCTGCTGTCACCCTTCCTCGCTCTCGCGTGCCGCCTCCTGCGGCCCTGATTGAAATACCGCTTTCCGTCCACATGCACGTGACGTTCGACACAGGTGGGCGCCCGCCGCCCGCCCCGCTGCCTTCGGCCGCGGCCCCTGCTTCTCTGTCCTCCGCTCTGATCGCTGGTGTAGCCAGTCGCTCGAGCCTGGGGAAGTGTGCTCAGCTGTTGAGCTGAGCGCAGTGGTCGGTCGGATGGATTTCTCCTCTACGCTGCGCTCCTCCTCCTCCTCCTCCTCCTCCTCCTCCTCCTCCTCATCCTCCTCCTCCTCCTCCTCCTCCCCCTCCTCATTCATTCACAATGTCTCTGCGGCTTTTGGCTGCGCCCCCCCCCTCTGCGAAGAGTGCCGCGGCCGCAGATGCGCGCTCGCCCTGAGACCGGCCCATGGAGCTTCGGTCCCTCGTTGCCGATTCAGCATTTGTGCTGCTACAAGGACGCCACGCCCGTGGTCAAGAAGTCCGTGCACGGAGGCCCAGGGTATCACTATCTGTTGTGTCCAGCGGCTTTTGGCTGCGCCCCCCTCCTATCATTCCCAAGTCTCTGCGGCTTTTGGCTGCGCCCCCCCGATCACAGCGTAGATTGCATCGGACGCAGAAGAGCGTCCGCCCTGCTACCTGCCCAGGGAGTATCGGTCCCTCGTCGCCGACCCAGCCACGGTTCTACTGTGTACGCCTTGGCACGTCAGCGCGCAGCCAGCGAACGGTACAGCCCAGCAGCTCGGCAGGTGACAGCCACCCGTATGCCCTGGCGTCGGAGGCATCCGGCTTCTGCATGGGCAGCGTGGCAGGTGTTGAATGGGTATGCCTGTGCACAGGGTGATTGGCTTCGTCAGTGAGCGGCCCCGCATCGAGTGGTACAGCCTTCCGCGGTCCATGTTCGTTTCGCTCTTCTCGACGCAGCCACAGCCCCAGCCCTCGCCGGGACATGGCATCGTTGTGCCCCCGAACTGCGTGTGTCGGATACGATGTATGTGGACCGGCCACCAGCTGTAGGTTGTCAGCCTCGTGCAAGCACACCAGTGGTCTCTTATGGGACGGTGCCCCGACACCCCTCATTGACACCAGTGCTCAGCGGCCTTTGGCTTCGCCCCCCTCCTGCCTGTGGTCCGCCCTGGCCTGTCGCCGACCCGGCCATTGTTCTGTCTTGGCCCGCTGTCAGCACGCCGCTTGCGAGCGGTACGGCCCAGCAGCTCGGTAGCCGCTAGGCATCGTCACCCCACCGGCGTCGGGGTATTCGGCTTCCGCACGGGCAGCGTGGCAGGTGTGGTTGGGTGCAGCTGTCAGCTATACACTCGGTGACACCCGGTGCTTGGCTTCGTCAAGCGGGCGGCCCTGCATTGAGTGGTTCAGCCTTCTGCAGTTCGTGGTCGCTTGCTTCAGGGCAGCCCCGGCTACCAGCCCTCGTCCGTACTTTACATCGTTGTGCCCCCATACGATGTGCACGCAGTGGCTACCGGCTGGAGGTGGCTCAGCCTCGTGAGCGCACACCTGTGGTCTTCTCTACTGGATGGCGCTCTGACGTGGATCAGCCACACCTTTGCAAGTGAGCGGCCCTGCGTTGAGTGGTTCAGCCTTCTGCAGTTCGTGGTCACTCTCTTCAGAGCAGCCCTGGCTACCAGCCCTCGTCAGTACTTTGCATCGCTGTGCCCCCGAATCGCGCGAGTCGGATACGATGTTTTCGCACTGGCTACCGGCTGGAAGTGGCTCAGCCTCGTGAGCGCACACCAGTGGTCTTTCTCTATTGAATGGCGCTCCGACGCCGTTCAGCCACATCTTAGCCCCTGTGAGTCTTGATGAGTCAGGCCTCTTTCGCCGCACTATCGTTCACCCAGGGTGCTGCAGTGAGTCTGAGTTAGTCGTTCGCGCTCGCACTCTCCCCCCTCTCTTTTCTCCTGCTCGTTTTCTCCCCCCTCTCTTGCCCCCGTTTGTGGTTCGGCTGGAGCTTGGCGCCGCAAGGGCGACTTCTCCCCCCCGTTCCGCCGCCGGTCGCCGCGCCTCTGCGTCCCCACCTGCTGGGATGTCTGAGCCGGTCACCTCCTTAATGAGGGTCATATTGTCCCTGGCATGTGCACACGCCACTGCGGCCAATTATCTTCGTTTCCGCGCCCCGGATGTTACCCCGCTTTTTGACCTTCGCCAGGGAGCCGCCAACCAAAAAACAGTAACCACAAAAACCCCTGCTTGCACGGCGTTCGACTCGCGTCGCGCGCCCGCGTACCAAATAGTAACCCCTCCAGCCCATCCAGAGACGATGCCCAGGCGAGGCGTCCAGGGGGCCTCTTTGGGCATCTTGGGTGCATCAGGTGTCCTCTTGAAGCGTTTTGGGTGTCTCTTGGGCGTCCTTTGGGAGCCTCTTGGAGGCCCTTCGGGCGCCTCTTGGAGCCTCCTGGGCGCCTCTTGGGGCCCTCTTGGGGCGCTCTTGGGTGCCTTGGGGGCGCTCTTCGGGCCATCTTGGAGGAGATCGATCCAAACAGAGGGGAGCTCCACTTTGTTTCGCCATTCTAGAGTATCGCCTTTTGGGCTCCTCCTGGGGCGTTCTTGGAGCGTTCTTGTGCGCTCTTCGGGCCGTTTTGGGGCTGTTTTGGGTCCCTTCTCGGGCCCTCTAGGGCCCTCCTGGAGCCATCTTGAGGCCTCGGATGGCCATCGGAAGCGAAAAGGCGAGAAAACACTACACGTTGAGTTTCCTCAGGTGTTGGAAGGTTCTAGGAGGACTCTTTGGAGGTCTCGGGGCGTTTTGGAGCCGTCTTGGAGCGTTCCTGGGGCCTCTTGGAGCATCTTGGGAGCCGATGTGGTGTATCTTGGGCTATCCCGAGCCATCTTGGAGGTAATCTTGGGCTCTCGGAGGCCCTCTTGGAGCCACCTTGGGCGAAACAGTACCCTCTGACACCTCGCAGAGCGTCTCGTCCAGGTCCAGGGGAGGGGGTAGGGGGGGCGGATCAAGACACCCCCTGGATAGCAAGCCGTCTAGCTCACTCCCATCCGCCCTCCCAACACATGAGTAACACCCGAGCCTGAGCATGCTCAGCGGTCGTCTTTTGATGGGAAGCTATTGGGAACCAAAGCCGACCCCATGTGCGCGACGCAGGGGCGAGGTGCGCCACGCGTGCCAGGCGCCCCTGTGGCCCGAGCGTGCCAGGCACGCCTGGTACGCCAGATGCGCCACGTGCTCCGCGTGCGCCAGGTGTGCCGCATATTCCAGCCGCGCCAGCTGCGCCACGTTCGGAGTACGTGCAGAGTGTGTCAGGTGCGCCTGCGCACGTGACAGCACACATCGGGAAACATGTCGCCTCCCACCCGTCTTGTCGAAAAGCAATGCGCATCATTGTGTCTGGTGGGCCTGCGCATAGCAGGCCATACGCCACCACCCCCGCCGTCCCTGTCAAAACATGTTTGACAGTGATCGCGGGGTGGCGCCGCGCATGATCCAGATTCAGCCGCGAGGTGCATGTTGTCTTGTTTTTGTTGGGGATGGTAGTCTTGCGCGCAGCAGGCAGGATGCTGACACCCCCGCCGTCCCTGCCACAAGCCATACAAAGTGCTCGCGGGCCTCACGAACACGGCTCAAGACGTTGCCCCAAAGTGTACTTTGTATTGTTGTTTGACAGGGGTGGTTGGGGAGGGGCGCATCGGGTTGGCCGCGCATGCACCAAATGTCGAGGCAGAGTGCGTTTTGAATTGTTGTTGACAGGGTTGGTGGTGGGGGGTGATCATGGTTCATGGTTGGCCGCCAGTCGCCTGGGGGAGGGGGTGTATATTCATAGGGAACAGTGGTAAACGCATCGGTCGCCTGGGGGAAGGGGTGAACAGACGTTAAGAGGGAGTAGTGATAAACCCTTCCCCGAAGGGGAAGAAGGGGGTTGGAAGAGGAACCTCCCTAGACCACCTACGCCCAGAGCGCTGGTGGGATTCATTCCTCCTCCTCCTCCCCCTCCTCCCCCTCCTCCCAATCAGAAGCCCCTTGTCGGGTCAGAACCCATGGAACACTCTCAGTTTAAAACATGACAACAAAAAGGCAATCCTGGGGAATCCCTCCCCACCTCCCCCCAGGAAAATGACCGGGATGTTTTTCGGTGTTGTTAGTTTTTCTCATAGGGTGTTCATTGATTATCCCCCGTTGGCAGAGCAGGATGAGAGGGATGATGATGATGTTGATGATGATGATGATGATGATGATGGTGGTGGTGGTGGTGATGATGATGATGATGATGCTGATGCTGCTGCTGATGATGCTGCTGCTGATGATGATGATGATTAGGAGGAGTGGGAGGAGGAGGTTGAGGGGTCATTCCTCCTCCTTCCCCACTCCTCCTCGAATCACGATGGTGATGCTAATGGTTATGTGAAGAGGAAGCAGGAACAGCTCCTGAACCTCCTCTTCTTCGAAGCACTCCTCCTTCTCCTCCTCGTCCTCGTTCTCCTCCTCCTCCTGAACCTCCGATAATTGCCTCCCCGTCCGTCTTCCATATTGGAGACACAAAGAGTACAATAGTGATGGTGAGGGGGAGAAGTGGAAGGAGGAGGAAGAGGGGTAATTGGAACATAATGATGACGGCATGGAGGGTTATTATCTACTCCTCAACATCCCCTCCTCATCCTCCTCCTCCCGCTCATCCTTCGCGCCCTCCTCCTCCTCCTGCTCCTCCTCCTCCTCCGATCCATTTACACGTGCTCAGACCTCATCGCGTCCCTCCTCCTCCGTCATGCCAGAAGCGCGACAGGAACGCTGGAGGAGGATGAGGAGGATGTGCCGAAAAGGAGGGGGATGGATATGAGTAGTATGATGTTGGTTTCAATGATTCGCTTCCCGTTCCCCTCCCCGACCCTTTCACAACTCATATGTCCCGACGCTGGACGGGCGAGGGGCGGGTGGGTGGGGGATTTGCGGAGCGACAGTGTTATGAGGCAAAGGGGTGGGCAGAGGAAGCGGATGAGATGTAGGAAGAAGGGGAGTGATAATGAGGGGCATAATGAGGCACATGAGGATGGGGATGAGGAGGAGGAGTGATATGAGGAGCAGCAGGAGACGTTGGATAAAGAGGAGGAGGAGGAAAATGTGGTGGAGGATGATGACGATATTGCGGCGGGCAACTGATAGGGCGAGAATGGGGAGAGTGAGGATGAGGATGATGAGGGCAACGATCGTGATTTGGAGGAGTAACTCGTACCCCCCTCATCGTCGCTACAATCCGGATTCCATCACTCCCATTCCGTATCATATCATTCATCCTTAGTTTTATTATTCTTTTTTGCAGATCCCCCAATCTGAAAGTTGGAGGGGGGGAGTGGTATGAGGATGCTGAGGAGGACGAAGAGTGACATGATGAATACGAGGAGGAGAGGAGGTGTAATATGACGATGAGGTTCAGGAATCATTCATCCTAGATGATGGTGAGGGTCAGAAGTCAGTCATCCTCAGTTTGCTGCTCCTATCAGTCCTCATCCTCCCTACCCCTCCTTCTATCACACCTGCTCACCCTCCTCATCTGCATCCTGCTTCTCCGATCAGAGGAGTAGGAGGAGGAGGAGGAGGAGGAGGAGGAGGAGGAGGAGAAGGTGGAGGAGGAGGGTGGAGGAGGGGCAGGCGGGATATGGAGGAGTGTTCCTTCAAGCACCTCGCCATCCGCCTCCTTCTGGTTGTCTCCCTCTGACGGCCCCGCTTCCTCTTTCTCCACCTCAGCATCCTCATCCCGACGTCTCCTCCCTCCACGTCCGCCTCCCACGTGGGAGATTTGAGGGGGAGGAGGAGGAGGAGGAGGAGGAGGAGGAGGAGGAGGAGGAGGAGGAGGAGGAGGAGGAGGAAAAGGAAAAGGAGGAGGAGGAGGAGGTGGAGCATGAGTGATAGAAGGAGGAGAAGGAGCAGGACGAGGAGGATTTGTGGGAGCAAGAAGAGTACGGCGAAGAGGAGGAGGAGGAGGAGGAGGAGAAGGATGATGATTAGGATGAGGAGAGGAGGAGGAGGAGGAGGAGGAGGAGGAGGAGGAGGAGGAGGAGGATGTGGAAAATGGGGTGGATGAGGAGTTGGGGGAAGAGGAAGAGGAAGGGTGGAACATGGAGTACTGAGGAGGGCCGAAAGCCCGCCATATCCATGCTGGTGACTCTCTCTCTCTCTCTCTCTCCCTCTCTCTCCCTCTCTCCCTCTCCCTCTCTCTCTCTCTATCGCTCTCTCCCTCTCTCTCGCTCTCTCTCTCTCTCGCGCTCTCGCGCGCCCCCACAGCACCAAGACGGCCCCCCCCCCCGCGGGAGTCCATCTGCAGGAGCCCCCCCCCCCCTCAACCAGCATCCCCCGTTGCCAGAAAGCTTACAATCGCGTGGGTCCGAAGCCGAACCGAAATCGTTCAAAAGAGATTTGGGAGTGTGCAGTGTGGCTTCGCGCCCCTGCGAGGGCCAGCAAGAAGGCCTCGAGCACGCTGGGAAACATGTGGATCCAGCGCAAGAGCCACCTGGAGCGAAATCCAAACCTGGAGCAGAATATCATATGTGTGTCCACTTAGTTTCGTGCTCCAGCCGTATGTGGCTTCGAGCTCGGATGTCTGAACCTGCCGATCAACGAATGGGAGCAGACCAGCAGGGTCCAGGCTCCTTCGATGGTATCCCTCACCTCCTGGGATTGGGAGGCTGGGCCATAAGTGATCCAACGGGGAGCACGGCATTGGCCGAAGAATTGAAGAGGGATTGAGGATTGTGTGTCTGTGTGTTTGTGTGAGAGTCCGTAGCCTGGGCTCAAGGCGTCCTGGCTCCGTTCTTGGCAGCTTGCCGGGAGGCGCGGTTCACCGTGCTTCCCCTTCCTACGCGGCGATTGCCGCGCTCGCGACTCACGTCTCGACGGAGGCGCGGCTCTGCAGCAGCGCGGCCCGCATGGCTCCCGTGCCTTTTCAGAGGCTGGCCGCCCGTGAAGTGCGGTTCTCGGGGGGGAAAACACACACACACAATTAATCGTCGGTTTCCCAGAAAATATAGGAAAATACGGGAAGTGGGGGGGGAGACAGAAACCCAGAAAATATGGGAAAGTGTGGGGACTCCTGTTATTGGTGTCTATTTGTTTGTGTGTCCCAGGGCCCCTTCAGGTTCGTGAGCCGCGTGTCCGGCGACTCGGTCGCGCTCTCGCTGTGCGATGACGGGGGCCTGCAGCTGCGAGTCAACGCCTTCGAGAAGAGGGTGACCTTGCTGCGCCTACACTCTGCGGCCGCGCGCGTGCTCGACCAGGACGACTGGCCAGCCGCCCCCCCCCGGAACCAGTTTCAGCGGGTAGCCTGCAGGCTCAGGGCGCTTGCAAGTTGCGCTGGCGTCCCGGTTCTTGACGTCGTGCCAGCTACTCGTGGGCTTGCCATGGATTCGCTTGGCAGCGGCGTCGAGGGCTCCTGTGCGGTGCTGGAAATGCCAGCTGGCACGGGCTCTCTGCACGTCTCCTGGACAGGTGCGCCCGACATGTCGAGCGTGCTGCAGCTGTGGCCAACGGACCGGCCGACGATGGACTCGGCCAGCCTGGTCGCCGCCGCTGCTCTCGAGAAGGAGGTGCCTCACGCGACTCGGCTCATCCGCGCGGCGGTCGTCTGGGTGGCCGCCCGTGCTGCCCGCGTGCTGGTCGTGCTGGACGCCTCGAGCGTCGAGGGGCAGCTGCTGGTCAGGGACGCCTGGTCCATCTTGCCGGAGCGGGCCCGGGCCGCGGTGCTGCTGTCGCCGTTCTGCCTGGCCGGGGCCGGCGTGGAGGGCGAGGCGGCCTGCGCTGGCAGCGGGGCGCGGGGCTGCGGCGGCGGTGCTGCAGCCGGGTACTGCGCCGCCCTCGCTGCGCGGCCGCTCCTGGAGGAGGCCGTTGCCGCGCTCCAGCGCGCCGGAGGCGGCGGGTGCCTCGCGAGCGAGGCGCCTCTGCCTGCGGTGGTGCTGCTCGCCGCGAGCCTCTGGCCCGCGGCGTCCCGGGCTGTGCTGCCGCTGCTCGGCGAGGCCTCGGCGCTGCGGGGCGGCGCGGCCGCCCCGGCGGCGCCCCTGCTGGCAGTGCCTTCCGCCTCCCTGGAGGGCTTGGAGAGGCAGGTGCTGCAGGCCCACCGCGCCTACACGGCCTCGCGTCCGTACATCCACATCCTCAGCGGGGCGGGGGTGGAGGAGGGCGACGTGTCGAAGGCGCTGGAGGACTGCTCCTCGGCTCTGCGCACTCTTCGGCGCTCGCGCGCGGGCGGCGCGCTGGCGCCAGCGGCGGCGGCGGAGCGGGGCATCGAGGAGAGGCTGGGGCAGGTGCTGGCCGAGGCGAAGGTGCCGCCTGCGGCGCCCTGCGAGCAGCAGGAGCCTCGGCGGCGCCGGCGGCTGCTGCTCCTCGGTCGCGGGGCGGAGGCGCTTCGCGCTGGGGCAGAGGGCCTCGCTGGGGGCCACTGGAAATGCGTCGGCCCAGATGCCTTCGCCGCGGACCAGGGGGCCTCGGAGGAGCCCGCAGCGATCGCTGTGGTTGATGTTCAGGACTCTGCCAGCGCTGGCTTTCTCGAGAGCGCCCTGGAAACGGGCGGCCCGCTTCCCTCCCACTTCGTGGCCCTGCTGCCCTCGAGGACCGCCCCGCGCGCCTTCTGGGACGCCGCGGCGGGCGCCCTGGAGGCGCTTGCGTGCGGGGGCAAGGCGGAGTGGGAGCCTGGGCTGTTACTACTCGCCTCGGAGGCGGCAGGCAGCACTCTGCTCTCTTTGCTGTGGGCCCTCAGCAGCGTCAGGCTGGCTGAGCCGCTCTTCCAGCTGCGGCCCCGCGCTCGTGTCGGCCTCTGCATGGCTTCGGTGGTGGCGCTGCCTGCTTGCGAGCGCCGCCCAGGCACCAGCCTGGAGACGCTGGCGGGGACCACGATAGGCCTGGGAGAGGTGGTGTCCGCGTTTTCCATG
>CAUYUJ010014981.1:312500-363350 GCA_963575745.1 Prorocentrum cordatum
CGCGAAAGCCACCGCGTAAGGTCGCTGTGCCATCTCGCGTAAGACTCGTGTTTGATCGTCTCTCATTGCATCGTCATTTGTAGCATCCCTTGCATCATCAGCAGCATCATCATCATCATCATCATCATCATCATCATCATCATCATCAACATCACCGTACTCATCATGATCCACGTCATGTTCATTATCACCATCATCATCATCACCATCATCATCATCATCAACCTCATCACCATCACCATCATCACAATCAACATCATCATCATCATCGTCATCATTATCATCACCATTGCCATCACCATCATCTCCATCATCATCATCATCGTCATCATTATCATCACCATTGCCATCACCATCATCACAATCATCATCATCATCATCATCATCATCATCATCATCATCATCATCAACTGTACCATCTCCATCACCATCACCATCACCACCACCATCATCATCATCATCATCATCATCATTAGCAGCAGCATCATCATGATCAGCATCCGCATCGTCATCATCATCGCCATCATCATTACCATCATCATTAACATCGTCGTCAGCATCACCTCCATCACCATCATCATCACCATCCTTGTCATCATAATCCACATCATCAACATCGTCATCATCATCAGTACCAGCATCATCATTATCATCATCATCATCATCATCATCATCATCACAACTATCATCATCATCACCAACATCACAATCATCATCGCCATCCGCATCGTAATCGTCGTCATCATCGTCATCATCGTCACTAGCACGGGCAACGTTAGTAGCATCATCATCGCCATGATCGCAATCATGATCATACTCGTACTCATCATCACCACCATCATCAGCAGCAGCAGTATCATCATCATCGGCGGCGTCGTCGGCGTCACATCAGCAGCATCAGCATCAGCATCAGCATCAGCATCAGCATCAGCATCAGCATCAGCATCAGCATCAGCATCACCAGCGTTCTCTGTCCTTCTCCGCTGTTCAACGTCCCCCTAACCTTCCCGCTCGAAGCCCCCCCCTCCCTCTCTCTGCTCGGGGGCTCACCGATCGGGAGTTGCCAAAGGTGTTCTTGTCCTAAGGCTTCCCGCGCCTTGCCTCGCCCATGTTGGATCCCCCTGGGGGCCCCCCCGGGCCTCCAATTCGGGCGCCCCAGAGGCCGCGGGGGCCTTCCTGAAAATCCCAGGGTTAAGTCGGGCCTGTCCCTCTACAGGGGGGATGTTCAAAAATAGTGAGACATAGTCTGGGGACGATTTGCTCATTACTATGTTTGGGTAGTTCTATGAATCTGTATTATTTGTCGGCCAAAATGCGTTTGTAGGGGGACATGCCTGACCTAATGCTTGGGGCACCGTTAGCCATGGCACACCATTGGCAACGTCCCCCACCTGGGTCACCCCCCGGGGCGCGAAGACGATCGCGCTTCGCGCATCGCGGCTTGGTCTGGCGAGGCGCACTTCTCCAGGGCGGCGGCGCGAGGGCGCAAGGAGAGCCGCCCGCGCATCGCGGGGCGCGATGCGCGAAGCTCTTATAGGCGACCAGGCTAGGAAGGATGGGGGCAACTTTGCAAGGCTGCCCCTGCATCCCTGCCCCTTCGGTATTCGGCATCCTTCGGCATCCTGCTGCGCTTCGCACGGAAAACGTCAACATGGCGTTCCAAGGCCCTTGCATCCTTACCGCGCATCCTTACTATCCTGGTCGAGTGTATAGGTGACCTGGCCCGCCGACGGGGGGCTTCGCCGAGGCCCCCCCCCCCGTCGGACAGGCGACCGCCTTTCGCCCGCCGTGCGCCGTCGGCGCGGCGGCCTGCTCCGAGCTGGAGGCCAAGCTGACCGCCTGGCAGAGCTCGGCGCAGCAGGGGTCTGCAGAGGCGGGCTGCCCTCCCCCTCCGGGGATCCCCTCGTCGCCGGGCTTGTCTCCCTCTCCTCCATCCCACTTTCCCATCAATAACTCCCCTGTCGCACGCCGAAACGGGTCAGACGGTCGAGCCGGGCGATTCGCCTGAGATGTCCTCACTATTCGTAAGCTTAACATTTGCAACCGTTTCACGGATGGATGGCTGGTTGTTTTCAACCCCAGGAATGGTGATTCGGCACGATGTCTACAATTTTCATTTCTTGGCCATGCGCGGAGCCTTCATGGAGCCTCTTGGGCCACCATGGCGCCCGCTTGGGGCTGTGGGGCGTCTGCTCCTCAGGACTTCTTCGGCCGCATGGGGCCCTCACAGGGCCCCAAGCAGACGGCCCCATGACCTCCCAGAAGTGCCCCCGCGAGTCCCCCAGGAACCCGAAGATGGCCAGGAGAGGCCGCATGCGAGCCCAAGACTGGCCCAGCACAGCCGCAACCGCGCGGCAGCGATTGGGCACCGCGCACCAGCAGTAAGCACTGGTACCGACCGATGGGTACGTCGAGCAGGCAGCACCAGCGATCGCTAGCGGCACGCTTGCATCAGGAAGGCTCAGGCAGCGACATTTCATGGGCCTGTTTTCCACCACCACCACCACCACCATAAGTTGGAGAGGGGACGGAGGTGGAGGAGGAGGAGGAGGAGGAGGAGGAGGAGGAGGAGGAGGACCGCCTCCCCCTCCTACTTATGGTGGTGGTGGAAAACAAGCCCACCAACAACAGTCCGCCGCCCCATCGAGCAACAGCCCGCGGCAACGGCCAGCAGCGGCAGCGCGCAGCGACGGCGTGCGGCAGTACGCAGCAGCAGTCAAGCAGCATCGACCAGGACCAGGGACCGGCACGCAGCAGCACTGAGCCGCAGGAAGTGGCAGCATGCACCAACAAATCTCAGCCAGTCGCAGTGCAGAGCAGCAAGCAGCATCGCAGGACAGCGTTTTCCTTTCTTTGCGCAGGCCAAAGATTCGCGCGTCGGTTCGCCTGTGGCAGGTGGGCCTTCGCCTGTCTCTGGGGTTTGCTTGATGCACGTGATTGGCATTTCCGCTTGCACTGATTAGTGGCTGTTTGCGGTGGAGTAAAAGAAGAGCAAACAGCAGAGAGCCGCATCACAGGGCAAGTGGCGGCAAGTAGAGACTAGCGGACGAACAAGCGACGACGCAACCAACATGCAGAGCAGACGATGAGGTCACAAGCTGTCCGCTTGTCGGGCTGGCAACCTCGCACGCCAGGGGGGTGGGGAACAGTTCAGGAAGCAGGCCATCCTCACTTCCATGGTGGTCGTTTTTTATTCCTTGTTTTGCCGATCGGCGCGCCCCCCCCCCCCCCCTTCCCCCCCCTTGAGTAAATCTTGGCTGTTTTTGGGCGCCTTTTTCGAGCAGGTGGGGCCCCTCCCCCACAGGACGCACGGTTCCACACAGCCGCATGAAGCAGGGGTCCGGAGCCAGAATCCCCCCCTTCCCCCCTTTTCCGCCCAATGTCGAAACGCCGAATAAAGAAACCCTCACATGCGGTGAGTGAGTTGTCGTGGCCACAGAGGAGTCCGACCAGATCAGGCCGCATGCCGAGGATTCGATTCAAGGGTCCACCCCAGCCTTCTCTCCTGCAACTCAGTGCCTCCTGCGTGGCAGGCTGGCCTGTGCCTGGCTCTGTTTTGTTCCAGGCCCCTGTGGGCCCCCAGGGCAAAAACGGCAACTGCCTGGGGGGTCCAGCACGGCCCAACAGAAACTCCAGGACGGTACGAGATAGCCCGAGACGCCGCTACACTGCCCGAGAGGAGAGGTTGCCGATCTGGCCTTCAGACGGCCCAAGGCTGCAAGACGGCCCAAAAGGCCTCCAGGAGCCCCTCCAAGAGCGACCCCAAAGGCCACAATCATGATTGTTTACCCACAGTTGTTCCAAGGATTTTGACGTTCTCGCCTTTTAGGGCCATTGACGCTCCAAGACGGCCCCAAGACAGTCCAAGAGGCCTCCACGACAGACCAATGGGGGCCCCAAGACAGTCCAAGAGGCCTCCACGACGGTCCATGACGGCCCCAAGAAGAACACGCGAGGGCTCAAAGGATGGGAGCTCGACCTGTCATTTCGCACCCTCTGCCCCAGGATGAGCCCCGAGACCACGAGCAAGCCCCCAATCGGCCCCGCAAACTCCAGGAGGCCCCCGAGAGGCTCAAACCTGGCCCAAAGAGGCTCCCAAGACGCCCCCCGAGAGGCCCCAAGACACACCCAAAACCGCCTCCGACATGCCTGCGAGGGGATATCCCTCAGAGAGCTGTTGGACCGCGCCGGCCAACCAGAAGCCCCATGAGCGACCCAAGAAGAGACTGACCAGTTGTTTGGCTACACGCGCGCCGAGACCATTGAGACTTTCCTCAGCTGGCCTCATATTATGCCTCCCTTCTCACTCCTCGATCCATGCTTCTCGCTCCTCGCCGCTCTCTCGCGCTCCTCGCTTGTTGCTTCTCGCTTCTCTCTCTCTCTCTCTCTCTCTCTCTCTCTCCTCGCGCGTGGTTGCTCTCTTCTCACTTCCCCTCGCTCCTCCCACCTTTCTCCTGGCCCCTTTGCTTCTCCCTGTTGGCTTCTGACGTCTGCCTCCTCTTCGGCTCTCCCTCATCCCTCCTCGCCTCTCTCTCTCTCTCTCTTTCTCTCTCTTCGACCGTCGCTTTATCTGTTCTCGATCCCTGCTTCTCTCTGATCGCCCCTCGCTTCCCCAACCTCCCCCCCTCGACCCTGACTCCTTGCTCCTCGCTCCTCGGTCCGCTCACGAGCTGCAGGTTGCATCAGCTAGCAATGGTACTGAGAACCAGTATTCTGCAGCCCTAGTCAGCAACAGCGAAAAGCAACAGTCCGCAGCAAGCAGCGGCAGCACACAGCAAAAGCAAGCAGCAGCAACGACATGCCGTAGGCAGCCGCACCCGGCAGCTGCAGGCAGCAACAGCAGCAGAAGCAAAGCTCGGGCCCAACGTCATCACGAAAGCCTTCTGGCAACATCTCTGCCTTGGCCCAACGTGCCATCTCGGACAGATTTTGTGGCCAGGAGGCCACGGGTCAGCACTGGTCATCTGTATTAGAATTCTGGACGTTGCGCGTGCAAAAGGGCAAACAGTGAAAAGCTGCTCCCGAGCGCCTGAAGCGCCCCGGCGCTCTCCGATGGCTCCAGAGAGCCCCCAGGTGTCCCCAAGACGGCCTCTGACTGCCCCAAGACAGCTCTGAGACGCTCCGGGTCGCGCGAGGACGGCCCAAAAGAACCCGAGCGGAGCCCCATTACAGCTCAAGATGGCCCGATGACGGGCCAGGTGCCTCCGAAAGTGGCCGAACCAGATCCCGATGACGGCTCCCCGATGCCAAAATCATATATTTCTTTTGGGTTTTCAAAAGTTTTCCCCGGTCTAGCAATTTCGGGCCAAGAACGGCCCCAGACGGCTCCATGGTCATCGCAGGTCGCCCCCCAAGACAATCCAGGAGGCCCCGCCAAGTGTCCCAAGACGGCCCGAAAACTGCCCAAAGGAAACCCAAGACAGCCTCAAGGAGCCCACGGTGGCCCCCAAGAAAGCCCCAAGAGGGTCCCAGGAGCTGCCCACCAGGCCCCCAAACCGGGCTCCAAGACGGGCCGAGGCCCCTTGACAACCCCCAGTACTGCCCTGGGCGGCCCAAGAGGCCTCCAAGACGGCCCAAGAGAGCCGCAAAATGACCGAGAGGGCCCTCAGGGGCTCCGGAGAGACCCCCAGGAGGCCTCGAAGAGGGTTCGAAGAAAGTTAAGACGGCAGGAATCCCACAACCCCCAAGAGGCCCCCAAGACGGCCCATGAGGGCCACAAAATTGCAGCAGAGGGCCGGCCCGAGAGGGCCGCAACATGGCCGAAGAGGGCCCTCAGAAACTCCTTGGAGAGACCACATGGAGACCTCGAAGAGGGTCCGAAGAGAGTCCAGACGACGGGCTGCCCGCAGCCCCCAGTGGGCCGATTCCCTTCCAAGGACTACTCCGATATGCACCAGAATCTCCCAAGAGACTCCGAAACATGGCATGGCACCCCGTCGCCGTTTCTGGAAACCCAGAAGCCCCAAAGAAAGCACCATATACCTCCGATAGTTCCGATGGAGCTCCCAAGAGAGCCTCCCGCTTCCCTCTTCTCGCCTCTTGTGGCTCCATGGTAGCCTTGACCAAAGCCCCTGACCCAAACGTGGCCCGACAAAGCTCGTCTCCCAGTTGTCCGCTCTTCTCTTCTCTTCTCCTTCTTTCCTCCTCCTTCTCCTCCTCCTCCCCCTCCTCGTCTTCTCCCTCCTCGACGCTCTGGCCGCTTTGAGGACACGTTGCTGCTTCTGGGGCCTCTCCGCTCCTCCCTCCGTTCTCCCCACTCCTCCCTTACGTAACCGCCTTTCTTCCGAGTTCTGGCAGCGCGGGGGCCGCCACACAGCTGGTTTGGGATGACGAAGTGAACATGCAGACATCTGGTGCCGCTCCGCTCCTCTCACGGTTCTGCTGGCTTCGGCCTGCTACCCATGGAGCCATGGATGTTCTTGCCTGAGGGCCTCGAAGAGGGCCCGAAGACCGCCCTCGCTCCAGAGCGGCCCTCTTCCTCCTCAGCTTCCTGTTCGCTCTCTTGCGCCTCGCTCCCTCTACCTCCTGTTGCCTCCTCCTCCTCCTCCTCCTCCTCCTCCTCTCCTCCTCCTCCTCCTCCTCCTCCTCCTCCTCCTCCTCCTCCTCCTCCTCCTCCTCCTCCTCCTCCTCCTCCTCTGCCCCTGCACACCCAAGCACTTCTCGCGCACCACCCCCCGCTGAATAGGGGTAAGAGCGGGGACGTGATCCTATCTTCTCTGCCTCGGCTTCCTCCTCTGGGAGCCTGCATCCCCGCCCTCTCAGGAAGCGCGCTCCTCCTCCTCCTCCTCCTCCTCCTCCTCCTTCTCCTCCTCCTCCGTCTCCTTCTCCTTCTCCTTCCCCTGCAAGAGGAGACTACGGGCTTCCCGCAGCCGTCGATGCCACGAGACCCCTCCAGTGACCACTCCGAGATAGCCCAGGCACTCCTAAGACACTCGCAGACAGCCTTCAGCTCCAGGGCCTGGAGCCTGCAGCAAGCCCCGGAGCCTGTCGGTCGAGAACGCGCACGTGTTGCCTGCGACAGGTGAAACTCAGTTGCAGATGTTCCTTTGGTTCAGACTCAGACTCAGCGCGTGTGAGAAGGGTGAACAGTGGCAGCAGGCGCCGCTGCTGCTGCTGAGCGAGATGTGCGATGCGTGTGCGAGAGGGGGCCTGGGGCTGAGCGATCTTTTGTTTGACCCCCCCCGACGGCCCGACGAGCTCGAATAACGATTCGAGGGATACACACGAGTCTCTAGCTTACATGAGAATTAGGTTCAAGTCGGCCCTGTTCCTCTACAGGGGGAGTAGTCAAACATAGTCACCCCAAAAACAGTATGGGGGCGATTATGTTCGCATTGTTTTGGCTGTGTTTGAGTATGCCTTTGAGTATTTGTTTCTTCATCCAAAATCCACCTGTAGGAGGACATGCTCGACCCAAACATAGGTCCCCAACATAATGTTCTCAAACAAAAACACATGGGATCCTCGCGTGTGAGACCGCGCGGCCGCAGCTCGGCCAGGGGCGGCTCTCGGCGCTTCCCGGGGTGCCTCATGCACGGTCCCCCGGGGCGCTCCCGGGGGGGCCCTATGGACGGCTCTGGACGGTCGCTGGAAGGTCGGGGGCGGCCAAGAGGGGGGGGGTGACCAGGGTGGTGGTGGATCTCATGGCGTGGGCCATGATATCTTCCCTGATTTCATGGCGCCTCTTCCTATTTCACTACGTCCCCAGCCCCCCCCCCCCCCTCGGCCGCGCCCATGCCGCGGGCCATGGTTGCGCACCCCCCCCCCCCCTCTTGGACGCCCCCCTCTCAGCCGCCTCCAATAGGAAGGCTCCAGGACGTCCAGCGATGTCTCAGAGACGCTCGAGAGAGCGTTTGGACGGTCCTGGGGAATTTCGAAGCGACCATCATGGCCCAAGAGACGGCCCAAGAGGATCCCGATGACGGCCCTACGAGGCCCAAATCGCAGATCTTCTGCAGTTTTGGACGGATTGTCTGGTTCTCCCCATTTCGACCAAATAACGGACGGGTTTAGACTGCTCCAAGCACCTCCTGGATCGCCCCATCACTGACTATCAGGCTCCCAAAAGAGGCCCCGGCCCGAAGATCGCTCGAAGACCAAAGAGTCCCCACATAGCCCTATTGAGAGCCCCGGGGATGCCCCGGGAAGGCTCCAAGGCGATTCCAAAAGAAGCTCCATGGGCTGTCCTCCAAGGGACACAGCCCGGGAACTGCCCCAGAGGCGTCCAAAATATTGCAAGAGGCCTTCAAGAGGTCCCATACAGGCTCGCAGGAGGACCCACGATGCCCCCGACCCGGCCCAAGAGGCACCCTAAATATCCCAAGGGTGGTCCCTGAGGCCCCAAGCAGGCCCCCAGAAGGCCTCGAACGTCGGGGAGGCACATGCAGGGCCACGTGCGGAGCGTGCGCCGCCGCAAGAACGCCATGGCGGAGCACTGGTGCCTGGTTTCTGGTGGAGACCCGGGGCGCCACGCTCGGCCCGACGGGGCGGCTCGGGAACGGCCCCGCCCTCCCCGAGCAGGCCAGCGTTCTCCCGTGGCGGCCTCCCCGCCTCATCGCAAGGTGCACGCACACACAGCTGGAGGCGGGCCTCCCGAGCGGGGAGGCCGTCACGGGAGCGCCCGTCACACAGGGGTTCGGTTGGGCCGCGCCCGAGGCAGAGGGAGCGCATCCCCGTGCCTGCCGGAGCACCCGCTCCCTCCTCCTGTCCTCCTCGTGCCGGTCCCCCTCTCTGCTGCCTGCCCCGTCTCGCGCCACCTGAGAACGAGGCTCTTGGCCCTCTTCACCGAGCAGCGGGCAGGGGTGCGCAGATTCGGGTCGCGCAGATTCGGCGGCGACCTCCGCGCCGGCATCGAGGGCTCCACGCCGACACTGGTACAGAATCGGCCGACGCAAACGATCTCGTGATGTCGAAGCTGCCGATCGTGCAGGGTTGAACGTTCCACGCGGTGTCAAGAGCAGCAGCGCAGCTCGTCGCGACGGGAACTCACCGGATTCCCGCCTCCACGTCACTGCAGCGGCACGCTCAGGCGCTCCGAGGTCCTCCACCTGCTCTCTTGTCACCCCCCCCGTCTTCTCCACGAGCTCCACGAGCTGTTCGGCTTCGACGCCGAGAGCAAACCTAAGTCTTGCGAGTCCCGAGTTCAGCAAATCGTGGTTTTGATCCACAGGTTTGCACTAGTCAGCTACAACGCTGGAGCCAGCGCCTGCGAGAGATGCGAGCAGTGATTACAGAAATGACGGCCACGAGATCCTCTGGAAATCCTGAAATGCATCCTGAGCAAATCCCAGCATGACATCATTGTCGTCCTATCAGCATCTCGACCTGGACGCAACCATCCATTCGATCGCCGCTCTGATGTACAGGAACGGTTCCTGCAGGCCAGCCGCACCAAATCGGCCACTGAGATAAGCAACTCAATCGCCATGCTTCGGGTGCGGCGCCAGCGACGCAGGCGCCGCGGTTGTCTCCTCGAAGCCCCGCCGAGGCGTCAAGAACCACCAAGCAACACAGAACATACACATCCTCGGGTCTCAACCTCTTGAGTTCCCAAAGAGATAACACACGAATGCTCGAGCCAGTTTCCGGGCCTCCAAACCGTTCGACGTCAGTTGAAGAGAACGGAGAGGAAGCGAGAAGGAGAGAGAAGGAGGAGGAGAGAGGGGAGGGGTGGACAGGGGGGGAGCGAGAACTGCTGCATGCGTCTTCGGCCACGCGAAGAGGGGGGCCGGGGAAAGGGGGAAGTCCTCTTAACAGCACCCCTTCTTCTTAGGAGGCGCGGGCCTTATCCATAGATGTCGCCGCGCCGTTTGTTCCGACGCGCGGCCTTCCGTCTCGGGGAGGGCGCCTCGGTCACCAGGGCAAGCGCAGCCTCAGACGCAGGGCCTGCCGCGGGGTTTGCCGCAGAGCGGGCTTCGTCTACTGGGGCGCGGGGTACACGGCTTGCCGTGGCTTTGCCGTGGGCTTGCCGTGGGTCGAGGGCAAGCGGCGCGGCGACAGATGAAGGCCACCACCTCCTAAGAAGCAGCCTCCTCCTGAGAAGGCTTGCCCATTCCCCCTACCCTCTTATGCGCGCCGCCGACGGATGGGGAGCGAGCGTGGAGGGAACGGAGAGGAAGCGATATGAGGAGTGAGAAGGGCGAGGAGAAACAGAGGGGAAGCCTCTTAGAGGCACCTGAGAAGCCTTCCCCTTCTCCCTGTGCTCCCCTGTGCGCGCCACCCACGTCCGGATCTGGCCCCGCCGGCGGCGGCGCTGCGGAAACCAGCTGCGCATGCCGCTGGTTCGCGAAGCCCCCATCCCCCCCCCTTTGCTATATCCCCCTTGTCGCCCGCCCCGATCTTCGGAGGAGGAAGAAGTACCGACACGACTACACTTCCCTAGGTTTCTCCTTTTCGGCCTCTTGGGAGGCCCTCGGTGCCACCTCTGGATTCGCCTCGACATTCTGGTCGGATGGCACACCTGGAGAGGTCCGGGGAGTAGCGGTATCAGTACCTTTCGGTTTCCCCAGATCTTCTTCCCAGAGCACCGTGCCAACGATTCAAATCATGGCAGTAGGAGCCCCATAAGTGCAAGCACTGTTTAGAGAATGTGGGACGTGGCCTAGTTCCGTTAATGTGACAAAAGTCACAACCTTTGTTTAGCAGTTCCACTTGAATCGTACATGCTCACATTTTCCGCATGTGCGCGTTCTAGAGGACTAGATGCGTGTTCCCATTTCGCGTGTAAGTGTGCATTGGGAGCGCTCCTGGCAATGTTTACGTCACGGCCATCCCCAGACATTCATATTCCAATTCCACATCCCCTCATGAAAAGGCAACCTCGTTGCCATCCCTACTCTCCTTCTTCTCCACCTCGTATCTTTCTCGTCCTTTCCGTTTCGACACTGGCATCACCTCCAGTCGCGCGCGTTTATGTCGTCGTCATTTTTCTCTCTCCTTCACCTCCTTTACCTCCTTTACCTCCTTTACCTTCTCCTCCTCCTCCTCCTCCTCCTCCTCCTCCTCCTCTCTTCGTACACCTACTCCGAAAGAGTTGTCTCGTTGCTTGCCTATAGTTGGTTTGCATGTGGGTATATTACGGACTGTAGCGCTCTGCTGATGGGCATCCTGGGCCCAGGGCGACTGAGGGAGCGACAGTCGTGCTGCGCTTAGGTGCCGCCCGTTGTGGGCGCGCGTGGAGCCGCTCCAGCTTCGGGTTCGGGCTTCGGGCGGGGCCCATCCCTCCCCCTTCCCCCCCCCACTCCCGCTCATCCCGTGCCTCCCCTCTCCCTTCCCCCCTTCCTCCTCCCTCGCTGGAGGCCAGTGGCCCTCTCCCCCCCTTCCCCCCCCGTCCCTCCCACCCCCCTTCCTCCTCCCCTCCTCCCACCCACTTCCGCTCATCCCTTGCCTCCTCCCCCCCCCCCCCCTCGCTGGAGGCCAGTGGCCCTGGCTCTGCCGCGGCGCTGGGGCTGCTGCTGCTGCCGTGCCTCTGCCTTTTCCAGCTCGTGGCCGCGGGCAGCTACCTCCACAGGCTCAGGGCAGAGGGCCCCGACCCCCCAAGCCCCGCCCCGCGGCTCCTCCTGCTCCCCCTCCTGCTCCTTCTCCTCCTCTCCCTCCTCCTCCTCCTCCTCCTCCTCCTCCTCCTCCTTCTGCTCCTCCTGCTCCTCCTCCTCCTCCTCTTCATCCTCCTCCTCCTTCTCCTCCTTCTCCTCCTCCCTCCTCCTTTTGCCCTCCTCCTCCTCTTCCTCTCCTCCTCCTCCTTCCTCCTCCTGCTCCTCCTCCTCCTCCTCCTCCCCTCCTCCTCCTCCTCCTCCTCCTTCTTCTCATCCTCCTCCTTCTCCTCCGCCTCCCCCTCCCTCTCCTCCTCCTCCTGCTCCTCCTCCTCCTCCTCTTCCTCCTCCTCCTCCTGCTCCTCCGCCTCCTTCTCCTCCTCCTCCTCCTCCTCCTCCTCCTCCTCCTCCTCCTCCTCCTCCTCATCCTCCTCCTCCTCCTCCTCCTCCTCCTCCTCCTCCTCCTCCTCTCCTCCTCCTCCTCCTCCTCCTCCTCCTCCTCCTCCTCCTCCTCCTCCTCCTCCTCCTCGTTCTCCAAACTCCCGTCTCGCCGCCTCCGCCACTTCATCCTCCGCCACGCCCACTCCGATTACAGATGCGGCCGTGGTTTCGACCATCAGAGATTGCATCTGCGGCTACGACTTTCTTTAGTAGTAGTCGTAGTTGTCGTGATACCATCTCTATACGAGGACCTCTACAGCAAATGCTATTACTACTACGGCCGCCACGGGAACTACTCCCAATCGAAATTGCACTGCCAATGGTAACTCGGGTATCCTTGCCGCTAGTGCAGCTACTGCGACATGCCCCTCTTGTTAGTGTTAACATGTGCCCTATAGTGCTGATCATGTACCTTGTACATCCACCAGAACTTCAGCAGATGACTACAGCTACCCCTCCAGCATTGCGGCAGCAGTGTGCATTTCTTATGTCGTTTTGGTTGCATTGAAGTAGCGTTCAACTATGCACCGTATGGGTTGCCATATAAGTAGGATTACAATTCGGTGTTCTAGTTCGGCTCCCACTCCTGTTTCTACTGATGCTCTCACCTTGTTATAATTGTTCCTCACAAGCATGAGCTCCCACTCCCTCGGATTCGCCGCACTCGGGCTCCTAAGTGGGCACTTTCGTCCTGCACAATGTTGTGCAAGGTCGACCTTCTTCTTTTCAACATAACGCTCTGTCGCTGTTCATGCAGAGTGCGTGGCTGAAGTGAGACGCGGTGGACATCGCGCTACAAAGGGCCAAGTGATGATCTTGATTCAGAGCCGCGCCCACTTCCACTTCAGATGCACTTCCAGCGCAGGCGCGGCGCGGCGCACTTCCTTCCCTCCAGCTCGTCGGAGTCGGGGTTGCGCCTGAGAAGTCGGAAGCGTGACCGCGCGCGCGAGAGCGCCTCCATCCGCCAGGAGGGAGCACACGCAAGTTCCAAATTCCATCCCCGCAATTACTCGCCCGGAACCGACACGCCTCGCCACCGCACCCCCCCACCGTGCCTGACATGCCGACCCCGCCAATCGGACGGGGCTAGGACGAGGATAAATCCGTTCCAGAGCGCTCAGGAACGCTCTCAGAGCGTTCCGGAACACTCTGAGAAGGCCGCGGCGCCCGAGACATCTTCCAGGGCCGTTAGATCTCAGAGATTCCCGACTTATCCTGACCCGAGTCTATTTTCGTCCTGGTTTCTTCTTCACTTCCTCGTCTGGAACCGACCCACGCCGCCTACCACACCCCCTGCCGCGTCAAGGGCTCCAGCGCATTTCTCTTTGTAGCCTGGGCCCGTGAACTTTCTCTCTCGATCTGTCTGGCTTGGTTTGTGCTCCTGTTGGTAACGTCATTCGTATTCCTACTTCTTGGCGTCGCTCGGACGTGTGCCTGATTCTCGGCGGGGACCATCGAGGAGCACCCTGGACCATCCTGCGGCAACAAAGACACGCACGAACATGAAACAAAAAACATGTGGAATGAGCATCCGAGCGATTGCAGGACTTGGGCACCGTGTTCGATTGAAGCATGCGAGACTTTCTTTCTCTTTCAGCTCCCCTCTTTCTGTACTGACCGTGCTTCTATGTTTCTGACTGTGTTGGTGCTGGTGTTTGTGTTTCTGCTCATGTCTATGATACTAGTCATGCTGCTGCTTCCGCGTCTGCTTCGCTTTCTTTCACGACTGCTTGCGTTTGTGCTGATGCTGGCATTGCTGCTGCTACTGGCACTACATAGGCATAGCCGCGTCCTGCTGTGACCAGCACCGCTACTGCTGCTGCCGATGCTGCTGCTGACGATACGAATGCTACTGCTTCTGCTTCTCCTCGTCCCGGCCGCACGCCCTCGCCCTCTTCGAGAAGGTGTGGCGCAGGTCGCGTGCTTTCCCTAACCTTCCAGGGTGCCAGAAGACAGCCCTCCAGACCTGAAAACCCGTCTGGATCTCGAGGGTTATCATGTCGAGGCCCTGGTGTTATTTTTTTGCCCTCGTGGACGGTCAGGGCTGTCATCCCCACTGCAGGGGCAAGGGGGAGCACCTCCAGGAGGCTCGGTTTGCGAGCTTGGTTTGAAACGTCTGTGCTTCTCGCCCTCTCTTCGGGCAACTTGTCAGACAATGCCCCGGAGTGCCTTTAACAGTTTTAACGCCGTTCTGTTTGGGAAGTGCAGCAGCGCATGGTACGATTGGCTTTTGGGTCCAGCTGGTGGCGTAAGCGACAATCGGGTCACGGCCCCTCCAAAAAACAACAACTCCCCACTGCAGGGGCAAGCTCGAGGACGCCCGGCGCGCCCTCGGGTGGGTGGAGAGCGCGGTGGCGGCCGCGCAGCCTGGCAGCTTCCTGTCGGCGGCCGGACCGCAGCTCTGCGCTCGGGTGGCCCTGTACATTGCCGGGGGCGCGCTGCGCTCCTCGGACCCTTTGGGGGAGGAGGATCACCCAAGCAGTGGCGAAGTGTCCTGGCTCGACTATAGGCCCACCGAAGAATTTTCTCAGAGTCTTTTGTGGTTTGCACGAAGTGTTCTTAGAACATTTCTGGCTAGGATTGTCTTAGTTTAACACCTCGGACTTATGTTCTAAGAACGTTGTTTTTGTTTTTGAAACATTTTTGGGTTCTAAGAACATGTCGTGGCAGTCCTACAGAAATGCCGGGACAGTCAGTCCTTGCTAAATCATTGGAATCTCGATCCAAGGAAAGTTGGATCGCGTTCCAAGTGTTTTCTTGTGGCCTCCCAGCAGTACGCTTAAATCGCGATCCAACCATTCTGGGCTAATCACATGACAGGTCCTGCACGGTTCTACGAGTGCTACGCATGTCGGGGCCGGCGCCAGGGGGCGGTGCCGTCCGCGAAGCTGAGGAGGCAAAGCGCCAAGTTTGATTCTCCCCTGTTTGAATCAGACACACCCGCCGATTCTCGGCGGTCGGGCTGTGCTCTTCTCCTCCTCCGCGGCCGCCCTCTTTTCCTCCTGCTGCCCTTGTGCCCCGCGCCTGGCGCGTCCCGCCGGTATCGACCCTCGCGCTTGCAGCCGGCGCTGCCGATTGAGCAACAAAATTGAAGCAGACAGTTGCGGGTCCACGGCTGCCGTTTCATTTGCCCATCACAGTGATAGACATCAGCGCGGGCACCGTCACCAGCACCTCGCACGGTATCACAACCGCGGTCAACATAGTCGCAAGTACTTGGGTAATTGCACCACCACTTTCAAAGTACCAACGTACGCACCATCTCCTTTTAACCGCAAAACATCCATATCCATTCACCTATTATGTAACACGCCTTTAGCGTTTTTGTTGTTGTATTTGTTGTTGTTATTGTTGTGGTTTTGTTGTTGTTGTTGTTGTTGTTGCTGTTGTCGTTAATGTTACTGTTACTGCTCATGTTGATGATTTTGCTTGTAATGTTAATGTCACTGTTGTTGTTGTTGTTGTTGCTGTTGTTGTTGTTGTTGCGAGTGGTATTGCTGTTATTGTTGTTGGTGGTGGTGTTGATGCTAATGTTGTTGTTGTTGCTGCTGCTGCTGTTCTTGTTGCTGTTCGTTGCAACCGCCTTTGGCTCTCATTTGTTGTTGAGATCTTGTTCTTCTTGGAAAGTGAAGTTGGTATGTGTAAGGGTGGAGAAATGGTTGGCGGCCGCGACCTCGCCCCCGGGGGCCGGCAGGGGCGTTGGCATTGGGGCGGGAATCCTGATCAGGCGCCCCTGTGGCCGGGCGGGGTGGTGGCGCACAGTGGCGCGCCGACGACCAACAAGTCTTGAGGATCCCTTAGGATTTTCGCAGATCTGAGTGTGCTGGGGGCCTTGAGCGTGCCCTCTGGAGCCGGGTGAGGCGTGGGCGCACGCACGGGGGTGCGCAGGCGCCCAACAAATCATTCGGACTCTTGTGGGATCCTTAGGTGTCTTCAGGAATCGTCAAGGTTCGGCAGTTGCCCTCAGGATCCTTCAGGGGTCTTCAGGAGTCCTCAGGATTCCGCAAGAGCCTCCAGGAGCCCGCAGGTGTCCTCAGGATCCCTTAGCGGCCCTCAGGAGATTCCAGGAGTCCGCAGGTGTCTTCAGTTACACTCCGTAATAGTAGTAGTAGTAGTAGTAGTAGTAGTAGTAGTAGTAGTAGTAGTAGTAGTAGTAGTAGTAGTAGTAGTAGTCGTAGTAGTCGTAGTAGTCGTAGTAGTCGTAGTAGTCGTCGTAGTCGTCGTAGTCGTCGTAGTCGTAGTCGTAGTCGTAGTCGTAGTCGTAGTCGTAGTCGTAGTCGTAGTCGTAGTCGTAGTCGTAGTCGTAGTGTAGTAGTAGTCTTCGTAGTAGTAGTCGTAGTCGTAGTCGTAGTAGTAGTAGTAGTAGTAGTAGTAGTAGTAGTAATAGTAGTAGTAGTAGTAGTAGTAGTAGTTGTTGCAGTCGTAGTCGTAGTAGTGGTGGTAGTGGTAGTTGTAGAAGGAGTAGTAGTAGTAGTCGTCGTCGAAGTACTAGTCGTAGTAGTAGTAGTAGTAGGAGCAGCAGTAGTAGCAGTAGTAGTAGTATTAGTAGTAGTAGTAGTAGTCGTAGTAGTAGTAGTAGTAGTAGTAGTAGTAGTAGTAATAGTAGTAGTAGTAGTCGTAATAGCAGCAGCAGCAGTAGCAGTGTTAGTAGTAGTAATAGTAGTAGTAGTAGTAGTAGTAGTACTACTAGTAGTAGAAGTAGTAGTAGGTCGAGGCTGTAGTAGTAGTAGTAGTCGTCGTAGTAGTAGTAGTAGTCGTAGCAGTAGTAGTAGTAGTGGTAGTAGTCGTCGTCGTAGTAGTAGTCGTAGTAGTAGTAGTAGTAGTAGTAGTAGGAGTAGTGGTAGTAGTAGCAGTAGTAGTAGTAGTAGTAGTAGTAGTTGTTGTTGTCGTAGTAGGAGTAGTAGTAGTCGTAGTAGTAGTAGTAGTCGTAGCAGTAGTAGTCGTAGCAGTAGTAGTAGTAGTACTACTACTAGTAGTAGTAGTAGTAGTAGTATACTACTACTAGTACTTGTGAAGTAGTAGTAGTAGTAGTAGTAGTAGTAGTAGTAGTAGTAGTAGTAGGGTAGTAGTAGGAGTAGTGGTCGTAGTAGTAGTAGTCGTCGTAATCGTAGCAGTAGTAGTAGTAGTAGTAGTAGTAGTAGTAGTAGTAGTAGTAGTAGTGTAGTAGTAGTAGTAGTAGTAGTAGTAGTAGTAGTAGTAGTAGTAGTAGTAGTAGTAGTAGTAGTAGTAGTCGTAGCAGTAGTAGTAGTAGTAGTAGTAGTCGTAGTAGTCGTAGTAGTAGTAGAAGTAGTAGTAGTAGGTAGCAGCAGCAGTAGTAGTAGTAGTAGTAGTAGTAGTAGTAGTAGTAGTCGTAGTAGTCAGTAGCAGTAGTAGTAGTAGTAGTCGTAGTAGTCGTAGTAGTAGTAGTCGTTCGTAGTAGTAGTACGTAGTCGTAGTCGTAGTCGTAGTAGTAGTAGTCGTAGTAGTAGTAGTAGTAGTAGTAGTAGTAGTCGTAGTAGTAGTCGTAGTAGTAGTAGTAGTAGTTGTTGCAGTCGTAGTCGTAGTAGTGGTGGGAGTGGTAGTTGTAGAGTAGTAGTAGTAGTAGTAGTAGTCGTCGTCGAAGTCTAGTCAGTAGTGTAGTAGTATTAGTAGTAGTAGTAAGTAGTAGGTAGTAGTAGTAGTAGGTAGTACTAGTACTAGTAGTAGTAGTAGTAGTAGTAGTAGTAGTAGTAGCAGTAGCAGTAGCAGTAGCAGTAGCAGTAGCAGTAGCAGTAGTAGTTTTTAGCCATCTAATTTCCTTCAGGTTCCTGAAGATTTTTCCGGAATTCCGCCGGATGCCTTAAACTGTTATCACGTGTCCTCAGGGTTCCCTAGGGAATTGCTAGGGATTCTTAAAGATTCCTCCTCCGGATTCATTAAGTTTTGCTTGGGACCCGGAGGCTTGCCAAGGATTCCTGAAGGATTCTTGAGATTCCATACGTTTCCCTAAGGATTCCCCAGGGATTCCCGAGGGATTTCAAAGGATCCCCGAGGGATTCCTAAGGATTACCTAGGGATTCCCGATGGATTCCGTAAGGGTTTCCTATGGATTCCTTTGGGATTCCCTTCTGATTCCCTACGGGTTCCCGAGGGATTCCTCATGGATTCCTTTTGGATTCTGAGGGTTCCCTATGGATTCCTAATGATTCATCCGAATTCCCCCGGATTCCGGGGGATTCATGAGGATTTCTATGGGTTTCCGACGGAGACCTAAGGATTCCCGAGGATTCCCTAAGGATTCCTGAGGGATTCCCTAATGATGAATTACAAAGGATTCCTTATAGGGATTCCCTGCGGATGCCCTATGGATTTCCTGAAGGAGTCCCTAGGGATTCCCCAGGGATGCCGCAGGGATTCCATATGCGATTTCTTTATGATTCCTCAGAATTCTTTCGGGAGTCCAAAGAATTCCCTAGGGATTCCTTCGGGATTCCTATAAGGATTCCCTAGGGACCTCCCCGGGGCCGGCAGAAGCGTCGGCACACCTGTGTGCGCAACCGCTGTCGTGGAAGGCGCTCTGGCGGATTTTACCGGTCGGTAGAAGCGTCGCCCGGGGCCGGCTGGTATACACCTAGGCGCGCGGCCGCCTGACTGGAAGGACCCCCCTGGGGCTGGCAGAGGCGGCGGCTCACCTGGCGCACGAACGGTTCCAGATGAGGCCTGCTGAGAGTGTGCACGCCCGGGTATGCCAACCCCCTTGCCGGCCCCAGCCCGGGGCAGGCAGACGGGTTGACACGTTGAAGTCTCATTATTGAATTATTTTTGAGCCCCCCCTTCCGGTGCACATTGTATTTGTTCAATTGAAGTGCCCCTCCCCGCGCTCGCACCCGGTTTTTATTAGGGAAGCGCTTCCTCCTCAAATTGTGCCTTTCAATAATAACACCAACAACAACAACAACAACAGCAACAGCAACAGCAACAGCAACAGCAACAACAACAACAACAACACCAACAACAACAATACCAACAACAACAACATCAACAACAACAACGGCTCCCGCTTGATATTTCCTCGAAATTTACTCCGGTCCCCCGCTCCCGCTTGGACTTCCTCGCAGTTTACAGAAGAATCGCGCTCCCGCCAGAGGCGTCCTCGCAATTTACTCAGGCGCCGCGCCCTTGCCATTCAGGAGTCGCGCTTTCGCTGGGGACGTCTTCGAACTTACTTTGGAAGCGTTCTCTCGCTGGAAACTTCCTGGCTAATCACGCAGAACTCACGTAGAAATCTATACCCACCAAAAGTTGTATGATCGAAGACGAGGAGGGCGGGTATCGTGGGCTCGGGAAATGCACGCTGACTGACACTCGAGCAGGTAATAGCGAACAGTCTTAAACTTATTGTTGTTGAGCTCTCACAATTGAAGAATAATTATTAGTGATCCCCCCTCCTGGTGCACATTGTATTTTTTTCATTTGAAGTGCCCCTCCCGGCGTTTGCCCTCTGGTTTTTATCAGGGAAAGATTTCCTCCTCAAACTGTGCCCCTGGCACCCGTTTTACAACAACAACGGCTCCCGCTTGATATTTCCTCGAAATTTATTCCGGTCCCTCGCAATTTACTCAGGCGCCGCGCTCTTGCCATTCAGGGGTCGCGCGTTCGCTGGGGACTTCTTCAAATTTACTTAGGAATCGCTCCCTCGCCGGAAGCTTCCTGGCTAATAACGCAGAACTCACGATCGATCCGCCCGCTCGGCTCGCCCGTCAGGGTCATGCCCTTCGTGCCTCATTGCTGCCCTTCGTGGCCCCTCCCCTTGTGGCCCAGTAGCTGCCCTTCGTGGCCCCGATGCTGCCCTCAGTGGCCCCTCGCTGCCCTTGTCCTCCAAGTATTTCTCACTCTCTCTCTCTCTCTCTCTCTTCGTTCCTGTTTCCCCTCTTTCCCTGGTTTAGGAGCTGCGCCGCGCCAACTACACGTGCCAAGTATTGAAGATGTACCCGCACGCACTTGCTTGAGACTTCCCCACAATTCATTCAGGATTCACGCTTTGATCCGACCGCCGGACCAGCCCGTCAGGGCCGCCCGCCTGACTTGCCTGTGACGGCAGGCCCGGCGGTTCGCATGGAAGCTCGCACGCCCGACCCGCACGGTAGGGTCCGCCCGCGGCGGGTCTGCAGGCCCCGCCCGCCCGACCCGCCAGTTGGGGACCGTTGCCCGACCCAACCGTTCGGGTCTGCCGCTTGTTTTCTGGATCCTCTCGTAAGTCCCCCATTTTCTAATCTCTCTCGTCCGCAATTCTGCTCCCTTGTCCCTTGCCTCCCTCCCTTCCCCCACTCCTTTCCTCCTCGCTTTTCTTTTTTGTTGTTCTCTCTCTCTCTCTCTCCCTCTTTCTTTCTGTCGCTCTCTCTCTCTCTCTCTCTCTCTCTTTCTCCCTCTCTCCTTCTCACTCCTCTTGCTCTTTTAGGGGCTGCGCCCAATGCGCGTGGCAGGTCAGGAAGGTGTACCCCCCAGAGGGTGTACGATCGAAGACGAAGAAGGCGGGTATCGGGGGCTTGGGATACGGCGAGGCACGCGCGAGTAGGTAAGAGCGAACAGTCTTAAAATGATTGTTGTTGTTGGTATTGTTGAACATTATTTATTCTAAAGAATAATTATTGTTGGGCCCCCTGGTGCGCGCCCCCCCTGCGCCGCCTAGGCCGCAGCTACATTTTCATCATTTTCGTGAGGAAGCCTCAGAAAAGAGGGTGTGTACAGGATCCGGTTGTTTTGTTGTAATCCGCTTTCCCTTGCAAAAAACAATAGAAAATGACATTTCTTGTTCTAATATAATCAAATTTCAAGAATCCCTTGCAAAAAATAAGGTAAAGTGGACATTCGCGCGCGCAAGACGAAATCCTTCCAAAACCTTAGTGTTCGCAGCGATTTTAACATAAAAACATCAAAAAACCAATGGTTTTTCAACAAAAAATTGTCAAAATCTCATCCCGCGCGCTCTTGCGGATTCGTAGGAAACCCAACACTTTTTAAACATTTCTGTCAAACGGGCTTTTGCGAGCAACTTTTTCGAACTTCTGCGACAACGGTTGCGCACCTGCCAGGGCCATCATCCCTGTCAAATAATACCATGCGGGACACATTCGTTTTTTCTTCGCGCGCGCACGCCGAAATCTCCAAAAACCATTGGGCTTCTTAAGAATTTTAGCACCGCGCATCATAAAATCACACGAATCGCACCGTAGGTCCTCGAAAAACACCTGCACGACTTTTCAAAATTTCTACCCGCGCGCGCTGTCCGAATCCTAAAAAAAACCAATGGTTTTCCAACATTTATGTTACATGAGCTCGCGCGAGCTACTTTCGCACGCTCTTGCAACGGATGTTCTGTGGAAGGCTTAACAACTTCTGTGGGTTAACAAGGCTTAACAACTTCTGTGGGTGTACGAACGTAGGCTTAACAACTTCTGTGGGTGTGTACTCCACGCCAGTGTAGTAGCCACGGTCGTCCGCAGGCCACGAAGTGAAGTGTCCGAACGTCATAGGGCGGGAAGCTGGGTGTGGGTGGTGGCGAAGAGTCGTGTGGATATTTGGTAGAGCTTGCACTGCCCCCCCACAAAGTGGGGGTATTGGCTGGCGTCGCATGAAAACCCTGGCACTGGTGAGAACACTGAGCGTTCGGGTAAAGTGATTGTTGCTGTTGTTGTTGTTGTTGTTGTTGTTGTTGTTGTTGTTGTTGTTGTTGTTGTTGTTGTTGTTGAATCTTCATTTTAGAGCATAATTATTGCTGATATCTGGAAACGTTTCCGCACGCTCTCGCTTCGACGCTGGCTGCACTTCCTCTGAAAACGAAGCTCCTGCTCGAGCTCGGGATTGATTGTAAATGTGTGCCCTTGGACGCCCACCTACAGCCACAACAGCTCCCGCTCGATATTTCCTAACAAATTACCCCGAAACACCTTGGCCAGAGAGGCCCCGAATTCAGGAACGGCGCTCTCGTTCGAGACTTCCTCGCAATTTAGTCAAGTTGGCGGAGGCCCAGCCACGACGACTCCTGGTCGATACTTCCTCACGGCTTACTCCGAGAGCCCCTGGCCAGAGAGGCCCTTGAATTCAGGATCGGCGTTCTCGCTCGAGACCTTCTCGCTATTCAGCCAAATTGGTGGAGGCCCAATTGCGACGACAAGCGCTCTCACTTGATACTTCCTCATGATGTATTCCCAGAGGCCCTGGCCAGAGACGCCCCGAACTCAAGAGTGGCGCCCTCGCACTGGAATTTCTCGCGATTCAGGCAAGTTGGTGGAGGCCTGGACACGACGACAGGGGCTCCCGCTCGATAGTTCTCAACGTGTATTCCGAGAGCCCGTCCGTGGCCCGAGGAGCCCCCGAATTTTGGAACGGCGCTCCTCGCTCGAGAGTTCCTCGCACTTCAGGCAGTGGCCGACGAGGAAGGTGTTTCCCCCCGGAAACGGGGTGCGATCGAAGACGAAGAGGGCGGGCATCGAGAGTTGGGTATACAGACTGCAAGACACGCGTGCCAGTAAGAGCGAACAGTCTTAAAATGCTCGCTGCTGGATGTGTTGTTGTTGTTGTTGTGCGTTGCTGTTTTTTCACAATGGGTTTTCACAAGCTACAAACGCCAAAAACACGCGACGGTTTTTGAGTTTGTTTAGCTGTGTTCTTCCGGTGTTTTTTGGCCCGTCGTTGTGGATCAGATTTCTGTAACGTTGTTTGCTTTCTGGTCGAAGGCTGTTCCGTGTCGTCCCTGCTGCTTTCGATCCCGCTTTTTCGTTTCTGCCGCCGTTCTCCCTCTCAGAGCTGACCACGCAACAACAAACATCACGCTCCAACACCGGTCTAACACTGGCCTGGAACAGGCCCGGGGGCCCGTTGGCCCCAGGAGGTGCAATCGGCCATCCGGCCCTTGAGGCACGACGCCCCTGCCACCAGCGAAGCAAAAAAAGAGCAACAGGAATATGAGTGATAATGGTAATATAGGGGGGACTGCGCGCCAGGAGAAAGGACTGTGGACGTGGTAGACAGCAACGTTAAAGAATGCAGCCAACTTGTGCGAAAACGCCTAGCAACGAAGCCAGAAACGAACAGCATGGATCGTTTGTTTCGCGTGTGTAGCTTTCTTGTTGGGGCGTAAAGAACACAGAAATGGTTTCCCACACGCCGAGTGAACCAAGCATATCCAACACACCACCAGCAAGAACATCAACGACACCAATACCATTGATACTACCAGAGTCCATGGCATCAATACCACTTTCGAAAAACAACAACACGACATTTAACAACATCAAACAATGATAACAAACCCGAACACACATGCGTCTAACGCGATGCCTGCAGAAACAGCGCCTATACTAATGTCAGCGTGTGAGTATTCAATGATGCCCCCCCAGCTGAGGCTGATGAAAAGAACCTACGGGGCGCGAAACATTTGTTGTAATCACGCGCGCTATGGTGACGTCGCGGGCGCCGCCGAGGGGATCGTGTACGCCCGTGGACGGGAGCCTCAAAACGACTGATTCCCGGCGGAGCCGGGTGAAATTCCATGCCCTCCAGACTCTGACTCAATTGGAGGGGCATGTTTGACAACACATTTCAACCCCTTGGGCGCAACCGCGACCGCAACTAGGCGACGCATTTCAACCCGCCCGCGGGCGCAACCGCAACTGCAACCGTAGATAGGCGACACATTTCAACCCGCCCGCGGGCGCAACCGCAACCGCAACCGCAGCTAGGCGAAACATTTCAACCCGCCCGCCGGCTCAACCGCAACCGCAATTAGGCGACACATTTCAACCCGCCCGCCGGCGCAACCGCAACCGCAATTAGGCGACCCATTTCAACCCGCCTGCGGGCGCAACCGCAACTGCCACTAGGCGACACATTTCAATCCGCCCGCGGGCGCAACCGAAACCGCAACTAGGCAAGTCAACACGCCCGCGGGCGCAACCGCGTCCGCAATCGCAACTAGGCGACACATTTCAACCCGCTCGCGGGCGCAACCAGAACCGCAACTAGGCGACACATTTCAACCCGCCCGCGGGCGCAACCGCGACCGCAGATAGGCGACACATTTCGACCCGCCCGCGGGCGCAACCGTAACCGCAACTAGGCGACACATTTCAATCCGACCGCAGGCGCAACCGCAACCGCAGTCGCAACCGCAACTATGCAACAAGCTGACGTTACAATCGTGTCAGGGCAAGGCGACGAAAAGACACATCAATATCGATAGCCCTCGCCCCCAACTGGACGTCCCAAAGTTTTTGGGGGCGGGCTCGAGGCAACGCGCGTGGGACAAAATGTGGACACTTCAACTCCTGATTCTGGGTGATGTATTACGCGGTTGTCGACGTTACATTGGCATCTTACTTTCACGCCATGGGTGTAGACATTGTTGTTTGGGCACCGTAGAAGGGGTGATAGCTGGGCGTGTTCTCGAACACATACTGGATTGTTGGTCCGTTTTTCTTCGCGCCGCCCTTGCCCCTCACTGCAATGTAATACAAGTATGATATTCTGGCGGTACATTAGTTCTGAGGTCTGCGCTGTGCCCCCCTCTCCGCGCGTTACCGACGGCGCCAGCAGGTGTGCGGGGAGGGGGTTCCAGCGACGCAGCGACGACATGAGAAATCTTGGCGGACCTCCGGGAATTCATATGTATGCAGTCAGGGGCTTCCGATCTCTGCCGCGAGCGGGAGTGTACTTAGAATCCGCTGGTCACCTCTGAGAAGCACCCTTCCTTCTTAGAAGTCCGCCATCCGTCTTAGAAGTCCGCCCCCCTCGCTATGCCCGCAGCGGGCGCAGCGAATCGACACCCTGCATGCATGGAGGTATTTGTGAGACCCTGTCACGGGAAAGACTGGGCATGGGCGCTGGAGCGCCGACACTCCGTCTTGGCCCCCGAGGCAGGATTGAAACGACCATCACATCGCACATCTCTTGCTGTCCAGCGAAGTTGGGCGGCGGACCACCAACAGAAGGCCGCGGTCGTTGCCCCTCCTGCCCCCCCGGCGCCTGCCTCTGCCGCCCCTCCTCAGGATTACGTGGCAGCGGTGGATGCTGGGATGCAGGCGCTGGCGCTGCTGCGAGAGCGCGACGGCCCTCGAGATTTCTGGCCCGCCCACTGCTGGGAGCTCGCGGCGTGCCACCGGGCAGTCGCCCTGGGGCTCGCTGGTCAGGCCCTCTTCACCGTCCCCTCTTCGTCCTCCACGCCCCCCTCCGCTCCACTCCAGCTTCCATGGCCCCTCACCTTCCCCTCCTTCTTCCGAGGCATCCGACGCTTTCGGTGTGGGTCCCCGGGAAGACCCGACCCCTTTCCCATGGGCTGGCCGTTGGTCGCCAGTCGTTCCTTGACGGCCCCTGTGGGCCCCGGCGAGGGCCCCCCAGAAGCTGAGAACGGCGAAGCACCTCCGCATCTGCTTGTCAGTGCGTTGGAGGCCTGGGCCATCCCACTCCTCCTGCACACCCTACTCAGAGGAGGAAGAGGTACCCATACCGCGACCCTTAGGCCGGGCATGTCCTCCTACAGGCGGACTTGGGGCGAAACATTAGAAATAGTCAAACATGCTTTCAAACATAGTCAATCAATCGTAGAAACATCGTCCCCTGCCTATTTTTTAAATTCTTGACGTTTCGCGTGACCCCACCAGTCGTCTTTGCGCGACCCGCTCTGACTGGACTCGCCGCTGGCGCTCTCGCCTGCGGCCGCTGACTGAAAAGTAAACCCACCAGCGCAGCTTTGGCAGCTCAGGTTCGCTAGTCGGTCACCCTGCGCTAGGCAATTAGGCTCGCGCGTAGCCCGCTCGACCTCTGACGCTGCTGGCGCCCTCGCCTGCGGCCGCGACGAAAAAAGTAACCCCACCAGCCCATCCAGAAACGATGGCCAGAGGAATTGCCTCGATCAGGGAAGTGGGCAGCACACAGAGGAAGGATCCCCCAGTGGAGGCCTCTTGGAGCGTCTTGGGGGCCTCTTGGTGCCTCGGAGAGCTTCTTGGGGCCACTTGGGGGTTTCTTGGGAGCCTCTTGGAGGCCTCTTGGACGCCTGTTGGGGCCTCCTGGGGCCTCCTGGGCGCCTGTTGGGGCCCTCTTGAATCGCTCTTGGGAGCCTTGGGAGCGGTCTCGGAGCCCTCGTGGGCCACCTTGAAGAAGCCATCTTGAGGCCTCGGATGACCATCGGAAGCGAAAAGGCGCGAAATCCAAAAACACTGATTTTCCTAAGGTTGTGGGAGGATTGTGGCCTCTTCGGAGCCTCCTGGGAAAGCTCTTTGGCCACTTGGAGCCGTCTTGGAGCGGTCTTGGGGCTCTTGGAGCATCGCGGGAGCCATCTTAAGGCATCCTGGGGTATCTTTACCCATCTTGAAGGTTGTCTTGGGCTCTCCCAGGCGCTCTTGGAGTCATCGAGTCATCTTAAGCAGCGCCCCCCTTTCAGGAGGCCAAACTGTGGCCAACATCTTATTTAAAACTACTGCGTTTGGCATTCTCGCCGAGGCCTCTTGGAGCGTCTTGGGTGCCTCTGGGGGGCCTCTTGGGGCCTCATGGGGATCTCTTGGGAGCCTCTTGGGGGCATCCTGGAGGCCTCTTGGGGGCCTCTTGGGGCCTCCTGGCCACCTCTTGGGGCCCTCTTGGGGCACCCTTGGGAGCCTTGGGAGCGCTCGTGGGACTATCTCGGAGGAGATCTATCAAAGAAGGGGGGGTCCTAAATTAGCGTTGCCCCCCCAAGAGGCCAAAATGGGACCAAAACCTTAGTAACGCCAGTGATTTTGGTTTCCTCGCCGAGGCCGTTTTGGACGCTCCAGCGATCCGCGGAACGCCCCGTCCAGGTCCAGGGGAGGGGGTCGGGCAAGCTAGGTGCGCTCGCGTCATATCTGACATCCTGCCCCTCCCTCCCATCCCTTACCATGGCGCAGATCCCCTCTCTACTCGCACAGTCGGATGTCGAGCAGGGCAATGATCCCGAAAGGGTACGCGATGCATTGCAGAGCACGGCATGGCATGGCGTAGAAGAGCACCGCAAAGCGTAGTATCAACCTAGCATTGCTTTGCATGCCGTGGCATGACACGGGAAATGACGCCAGCGCTGCAGGTAGCACGAGTCAAAACGAGCGGAAGCGCGGAAATGAGGCCAGCGCTGCAGCGGGAGCACGATCCGGAACGAGCGGAAGCACGGAAATGAGGCCAGCGCTGCAGCGGGAGCACGATTCGGAACGAGCGGGGCCCGAAAATGAGGCTGGCGCCCCAGCGAGAGCAGCATTTTGAACACAAATGCTGGCGAAAACCCAATTCCGGGGAAACCTGCGTGTAAACAAACAGTACGCGGGGGGGGTCGGACACTGTCAAACCGTCATCAGGGGAAGAGGGGAGGGGTCGGGGGAGGGATCAAGACTCCCTCCCCGCCCGCAAGCCGTCTCGCTCACTCCCACACGCCCTCCCAACACAGACGTAACACCCGAGTGTGGCCCGAGCCTCAGCTACTGGGGGGCCAATCCGCCGCCGCCGCAGCCGCCGGCGCCGCCGCCGCCGCCGCCGCCGCGCCGCCCGCCGCCGCCACCGCCGCCGCCGCCGCTGCCCCCGCTGCCAAATCGCCGCCGCCGCAGCCGCTGCCACCACAGCCGCTGCCGCCACCGCCACCGCCACCGCCGCCGCCGCCGCCGCCGCAGCCGCCGCCGCCGCCGCCGCCGCCGCCCGCCGCCGCCGCCGCCGCCCCCGCCGCCGTCGCCGCCACCTCCGCCGCCGCCGCCGCAGCCACCGCAGCCGCCGCCGCCAAGTGTACCCTGTATCGTTTTTTGAAAAGGATGGTGGGGGAAGGCCGCATCGGGTTGGCTGCGCATGCTCCGAATTTGGAGGCAGACTGTGTATGTTCGTATTGTTTTCTACAAGGGATGGTTGGGGGGGTCCTCATGGTTCCTGGTTGGCTACCGGTCACCGGGAGGAGGGGGTGTTTATTATGAGGGAACATTGATAAACTCCTCCCCAAAGGGGAAGAGGGAGGGGCGGAAGAGGAAACACCCTAAACCACCTACGCCCTGAAGGGCTGGTATGATTATTTTCGAATGACCCGCCAAAGGGACGTGCCCGACTTACCGCTACCCTTCCCCCGTTGTCCCCTTGTTGGGCCTCCTGGGAGGCCCTCGTTGCCGCTGCTGGATTCGTCTCGACGCCCTGGCCAGGGCGCACCCCACGAGAGGTCCGGTGAGTAGCGGTATCGGTACCTTTTGGTTTCCCCACCCTACCCTTTTTTCGGGTGCTGCCAGGAGCGCCCTTGGCCCAAGCTGCCCCCAGGATTTCCAAGGAGTCCCCCGCGGCCTCCAGAGCCCCCCTGCGAGGCCTAGAGGGCCCCATGGATTAAAAAACGGAGCGAAAAGCTCGGGGCACCTTGGGCTAGGGGCACCTTTTTCAGCAACCCCCGACACTTTCCCTGTGTCGACCCGAGGCATCTGGCCGCTGCAATTTCTTTCGTGCGTGGGCTCTAGGGGCCTGGACCACTTCCCTATGTCCGACTTTTCGCCCTGAGTCGTTTTTGGACGGTCCCGAGGCCCGGCGAGGGCCCCCAGAGGCCGACAATTTTCCAAAATTGGCCGCTCCAGTTTCTGCTGGAGCGCTGGATCTCTGGGACCCACCTCCCCCCCCCCCCTCTCAGGGGCAACGATAGAGGGAGACAGGCACAGGGGAGGATGCATCGACCCCCAATCGCCCATTGATCGCCGATAGGGGCCCGATAGCCCCAACCTGCCCAGGAAGGTGCGGACTCACTATCAGAGGCATATCTATTGGCGATGTATCGCCAATTCCAGGTCGATGCATCCCCCCTTGTGCCAGTCCCTCCCTATCGTTGCCCCTCACCCCTCTCCTGTCGCCTCCCACTCCCACCTGGGCAGGGGAAGCACCAGGAGGCGCAGCACGAGCTCGCCGAGCTGCAGAGGCAGCCGGGGCTGACAGAATCCCTACCCTGACGCGCCGATCAGAGAATCGCCTGTTTTCGGTTCTCGAGAGGGCGCCGCGGCCGCCATTTTCCAGGCTTGCGCCCGCCAGATTTGAGCCCGAGGTCGTTTTCACTAAACCACACTCTACTAAATGCACGGTTTCCCCCAGGGCCGTAGGCGACCCGAGGAGGGGGAGGAGGAGGAGAAGGAGGCGGAGGAGGAGGAGGAGGCGGAGGAGGAGGAGGAGGAGGAGGAGGAGGAGGAGGCGGAGGAGGTGGAGGAGGAGGAGGAGGAGGAGGAGGAGGAGAGGAGAGGAGGAGGAGATGGAGGAGGAGGAGGAGAGGAGGAGGAGGAGGAGGAGGAGGAGGAGGAGGAGGAGGAGGAGGAGGAGGAGGAGGGGAGGAGGAGGGAGGAGGAGGGAGGGGGACAAGGAGGACGAGAGGACGAGGAGGACGAGGAGGACGAGGAGGACGAGGAGGACGAGGAGGAGGAGGAGGAGGAGGAGGAGGAGGAGGAGGAGGAGGAGGAGGAGGAGGACGGGCCGCCTAAGCCCTTCGGAGAAACCCTCCACTGGGGGTCCTGTCCATACCCGAAGGCAGCTGGGCGCGGGAGCGTCCGAGGCGGCCGCGCCTCGGCTGGCGGCGTTCCTCTCGGAGGCCGCGCGCGGAGGGCGGGGCGGGTTCCCCCTGCGTTGTGCCCGGGCCTCCTCGCGCGCCACGGGGCAGTCACGACGGGAGGTCTTCGACCACTCTCGGCCTTCGAGGGCGATCGTGTTCTCTGTAGCCGGGGGTCGTTGGGGCGCAGGACCTGCCGTAGGCGCTCTAGCGGCAACGTAGACAAGGGCGATGTAGGTTTCGGCATCGTAGGTGGGACTGGTTCGTTGCCAATCCAATTGTAGGACATCGTGGCTCGTGCCTTCCTGCACTTCGCTGCGTCGTTCTCGCTCGATGCAGTCGCACATCTGAAATGCAGGAGCGTGTGGTTCGTGATTCCCGACAGTTTGTTCTGAGCGAGCTCGGTGTCACAGAAATCAAGAGTCCCAACCTCGCCGTTAACCAACATCGCCGTTAGCGCGGCCTTGGACCTGGGACCAGATCACGACGGGAGGTCTCTGGGGGACGCGGGGGTCGTTTCTGTCCGAGGGACGCCTCGGGCGTCCTCGTCCCTCCTCGCGCCCTTTTGTTGACGTCAGAGGCGGACTTCGCTGGCTCTCGGCCTCACGGGGGGCCCTTCCAGGAGCGACGGAAGGACGTACACGTACACGAGCCCACGTGGGTTTCGAAAGTACGTACGCCTTGCGCGAACGTTCGTGCTGCGAGGCTGGTCTCGCGGGCTGGGGGGGCCGTATGCATGCACGGGGCTGGGCGCGCACGTCTTTTGTGGGTTCCTTGCCCTTGCCGAGCTCGGGAGCTGGGGGCCGTCACGGGAAGGCGGGGGGTGAGAAGCTGGTCGTGGGGAAGTGGTCCAGAGAGTGACCAGGTCGTGGCGAACTCGCGCCGTCGAGGTCTGGGTCGCTGTGAGGGCTTGGGCACTCGGACACATTCTGTCTGTGGTGTCTGGTAGCGCATATTCACATGTGTACGGATGTGGGTTGTTTCTGGCAGTTTGGGGTGCCTCCCAAGGGTTCAGGAATTCCGATCTCTCTTAAGGGGTTCTGGGCTGTTGGGCCAGGGTTTTGTAGTCGATCTCAAATGGTAGCCAAGTCATCGAATGTTTGCACCAACGTTTCAGTGTTGCCCTGCCGATTCGGTTTTCGTGTCATATATCGACCCGCATGTGGCCCATTACCCTTGTCTGCGACACGCTCCATCGCCGTGCTAGTGCAGCGTCAGCTTGTATGGTGGATGGTTATACTCGGCTCCCGAAGAGGCTCGGGCTGTCTTGGGCGCGATAGGCCTATAGCGAGCACTCCCGAAAAGGTAGATATAGAGTCATGCAGGGGCTGCCCGGAAGGCAGCGCCTCGGTGCTTCGGCAGGGGCTTCTTGGGGGACACTTGGGGCCTGGGGCCCTTTGGGGGGCCTCCGAGGGGTATTTGGGTGTGCTTCGGCTCGATGGCTCTGCGGAGCTCTTCCGAAGAGCATGAAACATGAATAAAGCAACATTGCAGTGGTGACGCGTGGGTGGTTCCGGGGCCGTCTATGAGCGCCTTAGGCGCTGCCTTCGGCCATGTGTTTTTTTTCTTCACTGTTTTGCCGATCGGCGCTGGCCCTCGCACCCCCCCCCCTCCCCCCCCGTGGAGTAGATCTTGGATGTTTTTTGGCGCCTGTTTCGAGCAGGTGGGGTCCCTCCCCCATCGGCCGCACTGTCGCAAACAGTCGCACTAAGCAGAGGTCCAGAGCCAGACCCCCCCCCCTTCCTCCCAATGTCGAAACGCCGAAAACAAAAAACGCCCACCAGTGGTGACGTGTGGGTGGTTCTGGGGGCCGTCTTTGAGCGCCTCAGGCGTCGCCTTCGGCCATCTTGGAGGTTCCACGTGCCGTATCGGGGCTCCCTGGGCCGCTGTAGGGGCCTCATGGGGCCCAGCGTCCGACGAACGACAAGCAACGGCTACTGTTTTGGCTTTGGCCCCTCATGCAGTCGGGGCGCTGAAGAAGGAACCCTTTTCGTTGGGGAGGGGCTCGGTGTTCCTTAATTGCTTCACACCTTGCCTAAGGTGTTCCTTCAGTTTTCGATTGGAAGTCGAAGTTGAACTTATGAAAAAAGGGGGATCGTTCCATATTTAGGGTTCCTTGGGTCAACGCCTCGACTGTAGAGACTTGCCGGATGCCGTCTTGGAGGGTAGAGGCGTCGGGGGCTCCAGGTGGTGGTGACCAGCTGGGGGCTCGTCACGAGCGGCGACAGTATCCGTATCCATGCCCTCGCAGTCTCAGCTCCAGGGCGCCATCCCGCGGATACGCGGGCGCACGGATGCGCCCCGCGCGGGGCATCCGCGAACAAAAACGCGCCGCATCCGCGGGATCGCGGCCCAGGGACCGGGCCCGCGAGGCCGCGGATGCGGAATGGCATCCTGCGGCCGCCGCGACTCGGGCGACGACCGCCCGTGTCAGTATACGCGCCTCCTTCTTCTCGCCGCTCCCTCGTGCAGGGGCCAGGCCACGCGTGCCACTTGTTGAGCCCTCGTGGTGGCGGTCTTGGGGCATCCTGCGGCCGCCTCGGCTCGGGCCACGAAAGCTATGCATGTCCACTGCTCCCTGGCCAGGCCCAACCTGAACCCAGGAGCTGTGTGTACGCCCTCCTGGACAAGCCAGGAGGACGTGGCGTATGCAGCGCTGCTGGGTTCAGGATGAGCCAGGCCAGGGAGCAGTGAATATGTATAGATTTCGTCGCCCTACCGGCGCGGCTCCCGACCGCCCAGGTCAGTCGCTTCGTGGTCGAGAGAGCGGGGGCGACCTTCTGGGGCTGGGTGCCACGCGGGGTTGGCGATGGAAGAGCCCAGCTCCGGCTGCCGGCGTGGCGGCGCGATGCGGACCCCGATTTTCTCCACGCCGACGTCGCCGTTGCATCGCCGACGTCGCCGATGCATCGCTGAAGCGGCGAGATCCTCCGACCCCATCTACTCGGATCCCATCTGGAGGGCCTCTACGGGAGGCTCTATGCCCTGGATAGGAGTTCCGTTGGCTTCAGACCCTGGACTCCTCCAATGGTTCCTTCCCCACTGCCGTGCCCAGGACGTTCGGATCCTGCGCCTCGAGTGCGACGTGGTGCAGAAGGCCAGCGGAGAAGAGCACAGTTACCGATGTTGCTGCCCTTCCCCCGTTGATGCCTCCCCACGCTTCTCCAGGGGGGCCTTGGTCGCCATGGCTGGAATCTCCTCGGGGCCCTGGTCAACAAACAGCCCAGAGAGCGGCCTGTGGGAGTACTGTGGGGGCGTTGATTAAGGAATGTGCCAGGAGGCTGCAGACCCTGGAGGATTCCTTATTTGATGAGGGCGGCGGTGATACCCATGGCCAAGCCTCAATTGGAGTTCCACCGGGCTCCAGACCCTGGATTCCTTATCTAAGGGTTCCTTACCCAATGCCCCCACCGTTCCGTAGCCATTTTGGCTCAAGGCCATGAACCGTCCCGACGACCGCGAGTCTTTCGGGGCGACTTCTGAGCGCGAGGGAGGTTCCGCTTTGAGGCCACCTTCCTTTCCTAAGTGTATCAGCTGCCACAGCAGCACCTTCCAGGACCTGCGGGTCAAGTCTTCTTCTGAGTCGGCGGGTCCGCCCCCGCCGTCTCCTGCCTGCTGCTTGCCCGCAGGTGAGCAGCGCGCCCGACCGTACCAGGGATGGGGCCTAAGGCCGTGCCTGGCTTCGTCGTGTGCACGGGCTGCCGGTACCGCTGGAACTTCCGCTCGAACGCGAAGTGCTGGCTGTGCGGGATCGGGCTGGAGCTGGCGCCCTCGAAGCCTTCGCCCCGCGTTGGAGTCTGGGCGGACGGTGGCGGCGGCGGACCCCAACTCGCACATCGCGGCGGCGGCGGCGGAGGCCCACCGAAGAACGGAGCCAAGGACGGCAAGGGCGGCAAGGGCCGCGGTGCAGCCTACCGTGGTGGCGGCGGTGCAGTCTCCCGTGGCGGCGGCGGGGGTGGCGCGGGCTGCCGTGGCGGAGGCGCCTTCCCGAGGGCCCCCTGGTCGGCCCTGCCCGAGAGCGAGCTCGACGCGCTCCTCGCCAGTGGGGACCCAGCCATCGCAGCCAGGCTGCAGGAGGCGGTCCGCGAAGCGCGGAGCTATGTCGCGCCCGCGGTCGCCCCAGTGCCGAAGCCGCTCGAGCAACGTCTGGAGTCGGCCACGGCGAAGCGGATCAACCTCCAGCGCCAGCTGGATGAGGCGGCGGACGCGCTCGTGGCGGCGGAGGACCACCTCGCTGAATGCCGCGGCTGGCGTGATGAGGCTGCGGGCAGCCTCGCGGAGGCCAAGGAGGAGGAGTACGCCCTCCTGCGCCAGCGTGCCCAAGCGGCGGGCGTCGTGGGAGCCCAGCCCGACGGCGCGAGGCAGCTTACCTTCCACTTTGACGCGGAGTCGTTTGACAACTTCGCCGAGCTGGAGGAGGAGGCGCAGGCCGCCCTCAGGCGCCTCTGCGATGAGGGGCTCCAGATCATGCAGGGCGCGCAGGCTACGTTCGAGCGCAACTGCCAGGAGCACCAGCAGCGCATCAAGCGCCACATCGCGGAGGAGGTGGCCAAGAAGCGCAAGCGCACCGAGGAGGGGCCTGCAGCAGCCGTGGCCCCTGGCACCCCCGTGCAGGGCGCGGGCGCCCCGCCGCAGCCTGCAGGGCAGGCGGCCGCCCCTGCTGCCCCCGCCGCCCCCGCCGCAGACGCTGCGCCTGGAGCTGGGACTCCCCCAGCGGCAGCGATGGAGAGCCGAGCGGCAGACGAGGCGGCCCGCCAGCGCGCTGCCGACCAGAAGGCCGCTGCGGCGGCCCCTCCACCTCCTGCTGGCGCTGCTGCTGGCAGCGGCCTGGCCCGCGCGTAGCACCCTGCTGCCAGGCGGCGGCCCCGACAGCGCGGCGCCGCCCGCCCCTGTTGGGGCTGAGGGGACAGAGGCGGCGGCGCCCAGCCGCTCAGAGGCGGCGGCGGCGCCGGGTGGCGGCCTGCCCGCCTACAAGGCGGCCTACGTGGCGACCGACGCCTGGGTCGAACTTCCCTTCATTGCGCCGCTGCTGCGCCAGGAACGGCGCTTCGGCGTCGTGCGCCACGACACCAAGTTCGAGGCGCTCAGCAGCAGGGCAGAGCCAAGCGCTGCGGCTGGCTTGGCTGGGCCCGACCGAAGGACTGGCAGTCCTCAGCCCAGCCAGGGGCCCACATGCCATAGTGGGTACCCAATTCAAGTTGACGAGGCTACGGGCGAGGGCGTGAGACCCCCTGAGGTTCGGAGCCCCAAGGCGGCGAGCAGCCGCCCGCCTGGCGGCCCCGCGGCCGCCGCGGCAACCGAGCAGCCTGCGGCCCAGCCTCAGCCTGGGCGACCGCAGGCCAAGCCCCTCCAGCTGGCCAAGCAAATCAGGCCTATGGGACCGAAGCCAGCTAGCTTCGCCACGCTGAACGTCTCGACCTGGTCAGAGAAGAAGGTGGAGATGGAGCGGATCCAGGATGGAGGAGGTGACGACGTCATCCTGGCGCAGGAGAGGCGATGCGCTTATAGCCAGAAGGCGGCCAACGCCTGCTGCTGGGCCAGGAGCAACAGCTTCAGCGCCGCCTTCGGCAGCGTCCACAGCACGGGGCAGGCGGCGCAGGCGGGCTCGGAGGGCGTCGGAGTGCTGGAGTCAACGACCTGGGGCGCGGCGGCGACCGACCACGACGGGCACCAGCGCAGTGCCCGCATCCTGGCCCGAAGGGTGGCCTTCGGTGATCTCGCGGTCACGGAGGTCAGCGCCTACCTCGAGATCCCGTTCAGGAGGCTCAAGGAGTCCGTCGAGACCGCGGAGCTCCACCTGACCGACCAGTTCGGCATCTCCGAGGGTGAGTGGTACCAGGGCAGGGCCAAAGGACCCCGCTCTGTCAAGAAGAAGCTGGCGGACCAGCAGCGCAGGAAGGCGGTCAGGAAGCTCAGCCCCCTCACCAGTTGCCGCCTCCGCCTCGGGAGGATCGCCAGACAGCTCAGAGCGGCTGCTGCGGGCTGCTCACCCCCTGTGGGGCACGTAGGCTACATGAAGCACCTGGTGCAGGTGGCCAGGAGCTTGGGGCACAAGTTCGAGCAGGCGGGCAGCACCGCGTTCGAAGACAAGAAGCTCGTCTCGCTGAAAGAGGTGACCCAGGTGCCCACTGTGCAAGGGCAGGCCTTCCTGCGGGCGATCGAAAGAGCGTTGGCGTCACACAGGGGCCTCCACGGCGACGGCGGCTACCAGCAGGACGAGTTCGGCTGCTGCTTCGCCCTGCGGTACTCCTCCGCCCTCTTTGCGGAGAAGGCCAAGGAGAAGGACAGGAAGGAGGCAGCGGTCCAGGAGTACGACGCCAGGCCTGCGACTCTGAGCCAGCTCCGCGGCGAGGAGAGCGGGACCCTGGCCCGCCGCCACCACATGTGCCCTGCCTGGGGGGGCTGGAGGCAAGGTCGCAGCCCCGCCGGCTTGCTGCGAGCTGCCGAGTTGGTGGCAGAGTTCGACGGCGAGGTCGTCTTCCTGCACGCCGCCGCGGCGGAGCCCGCCCCTGGGACAGGTGGATTCAGCCCACCGAAGTCGCAGTCCCAGGGGCGCGGCGAGTTCGGGAAGTCGCACGACGCGGAGGTGCGCGGGCCTGTCGTGTCAGCGGCTGGCAACATGCAGATGGCCGTCGCGGAGGCTGACGTTGGCGACGGCGAGGCGCAGGCCGCGGCGGCTGACGACGGCCCCCTCCTCGCCACGGCGGCAGCCCTGGCAGCAGCGGCGGCAGCGGCCGCTTCCTGCTCGCGGCCGTCGCCCGCGAGGCGCCGCCCCGCCTCGGCCGATAGGCCCGCGGAGGTGCTGCGCCGAGCACCCCAGCGCAGGGTGCAGGAGCAGTCGAGGCGCCGCGAGGCCTCGGCGCCCGCGCCCAGCCCGCGGCGGGCGGCGGCAGCGGCGGCTTGCAGCGGCCCAGCCCCTGAGGTGGCGGCTGATGCGGCCCGTCCAGCGGGATTGAGGGTCTACGGCCACCTCATACGGGGGTCGCGCGTCGAGGGCAACGGCTCCGAGCCCCCCCTGGTCTGCTCAGCGTGCTGGGGGTACTGCCGCCTCCCCAGGTGCGCGCATCGCGGCCTGGCCATGCCGTGTGGGGCCAGCGCGGCGGCTGGGCAGCCCACGTCCCTGTGGGGCTCCCGAGCCCAGGCGCGGACGGACTTCGCACGGGGCACCCTGCCTGCGTCCAAGGATCCGTTCGCGCCGCTGGCCCCGCCGATGGAGAGCACGCGCCTGTGCTGGGCGACGGCGCTCCAGGCCAGGCGGGGCCACGGGGCGGAGGAGCAGGCGCTCGCGGTGGCGCCCGTGCCATCGCAGCGGCAGCCTGCGGCCGCCCCGCCCCCGCCACCTGCGGCTGGCGATGGGGGCCAGGCGGCAGCGCCGCCGCGCGCCGCGGCGCCGCGGCGCCTGGTCGCGGCGGCCCCGCGGGCGGAGGCCGAAGAGCCGCGGCAGGTCCGCCCAGGGCTCGAGGGCGTCCTCTGCGCCCGCGGCTTCGCAGTTGCCGCGGCGGCCCGCGGGCGCGAGAGAGCCGCGGGGTCGGCGGCCGCCCGCGCACGCCGCGCGGCGGGGCTAGCCGTGCGCTGATTGGAGAATTTATGCATGAAACCGCCGAGCCCGCTCGGCGCCCACATAGATAAAAAATGCCCCCACCGTACCAGTATCGAGACTTCGTCGTTCCCCCAGCGGGTGTTGCCAAAAGTGCCCCTGGCCCAAGGTGTCTCCAGGATTTTCCAGGGAGCCCCCCGCGGCCTCAGCACCCTCACGAGGCCGGGGGCGAGGGCAGGAGTTGGGGGGGGCGCACCTGGGACGCTGCGGCCACTCTGGCAACTCCCGACGCCAGAGGTCGAAGAATAACCACTGGCACAAGCATAAACTTTGAGAGATGGGCGCGGACTTCTTGGATCGACGCCGGGCCTGCCTCCCTTGCGCGCGGAGCGCGCCAGGGGCGGCGTCCAGGAAATCCGTGCGGAGATCTCAAAGTTTATGCTTATGCCGTTTCTTTCCTCCTCCAGGAAAGTCCCAGACTTCAGACCCATACCCCTGGACCGGTTTCTCATCCCGAGCCGTTGTGTGACGCTCCCGGGGCCCCGGTAAGGCCCCCCCGAGGCCGAACATAGGGAAAAGCCTCCCGTCATGATTTGTTTCATGACCCGAGGGCCTCACGAGGAAGCTGGCGGGGGAGTGGGTGAGGAGAAGGACGACGAGGTGGATAGAAGTCGAGGTGGCCTCCCTGCCCCCCCTCCCTTTCGGATACGGTCCCCCGGTGGAGTCCAGGGGCCCCCGCGCACGCGCCGGACGGGCGGCGGTCCGCAGCGGCCCGCGGGCGCGCGGGCGCGGACTGGGCACCGCAGAAACGGCTACGAGAGAAAGAGAGAGAGAGAGAGAGATAGAGAGAGGAGGCGGAGAGGGGGGAGGATGAGGCGACGGAGGGGGAAGAGGAGGAGGAGGAGGAGGAGGAGGAGGAGGAGGAGGAGCAGGAGGAGCAGGAGGAGCAGGAGGAGCAGGAGGTGCAGGAGGATGAGGAGGAAGAGGAGGAGCAGGAGGAGAAGGAGGAGGAGGAGGGAGGAGGAGGAGGAGGAGGAGGAAGGGGAGGAGGACGAGGAGGTGGAGGAGGACGATGAGGAGGAGAAGGATGCGGAAGAGGAGGAGGTAGGAGGAGGAGGAGGAGGAGGAGGAGAGGAGGAGGAGGAGGAGGAGAGGAGGAGGAGGAGGAGGGTGGGGTGGAAGGGGGGGCGTGGGGGGGGGGGTAGGAGGTGGTGGAAGGGGGGGATGCGGCGAAGGAGGAGAAGCGGATGGGCGGAGGGGGGGGGGGGGGAGGGCGGGGGGGGCGGGGGGGGAGAAGGACGAGGATGCGGAGAGGGGGGCAGGAAGCGGCGAGGAGGAGGAGGAGGAGGAGGAGGAGGCGAGGAGGGGTGGTGCGGAGGGGGCGGGTGGAGGGCGGGGGGGGGAAAGAGAAGGACGAGGATGCGGAGAGGGGGGAGGATGAGGCGGAGGAGGGGGAGAGGAAGAGGGGTGGGGTGGAGGGGATGGGTGGAGGGCGGGGGAGTAGAAGAAGGACGAGGCGGCGGAGAGGGGGGAGGATGAGGCAAAGGGAGGAGCAGAGGACGAGGGGGGGGGGGCGGAGGGGGTGGGTGGAAGGTGGGGGGGGAGGTAGGAGAAGGGCGAGGAGGAGGAGAGGGGGAAGGATGAGGCGAAGGAGTAGGATGAGGAGGCGGAGGAGGAGGAGGAGGAGGAGGAGTGAGAAAACGACGGAGAAGACGAAGCAGAAGCAGAAGAAGAGGAGGAGGAGGAGGAGGAGGAGGAGGAGGAGGAGGAGGAGGAGGAGGAACAGGGTTGGGGCGGAGGGGTTGGTGGAGGGCAGGGCACTAGGAGAAGGACGAAGGGGCGGAGGGCGAGGATGAGGCGAAGGAAGAGGAGAAGAGGAGGGGTGGGGCAGAGGGGGGGGTGGAGGGCTGGGGGTGGGGCAAGGAGAAGGACGAGGAGGCGGCGAGGGGGGATGATGAGGCGAAGGAGGAGGAGAGAAGGAGGGGTGGGTGGCAGGGGGGTCTTCGAGGGCCTGGGCCTGGAGCAGCCTCCGCCGCCAGAAGGTGGACCTGGGGCCGCAACCCGTCGGCGCCCCGCCGGAGGTCCTGCAGGCGCTCCGCGAAGACGCCGAGAAGCGGTGGCTCAAAGGTGGGGTCCTGAGGGGTGGGGACCGAAGGCTAGGAAGGGATTACGTGTTTGAGATCCCCAGTTACGATATTGTGACTTAAGGATAGGAAGGGATGACGGGATTGAGACCTAAGGATAGGAAGGAATAGAGACCCAAGTAAGGATCTAAGGTTGGCTTCACGTTGTTCGATGCACCTCGTCCTTAGTACCCCCATCCTTCGGGATGGGAACCTAAGGATAGGAATCGGCGGCGAGCGACGGGGGGAAGTGAGAAGGAGAAGGCCTTCTTAGAAGTGGGCGGGACGTCTCCGAAGCCCTGCCGCCTGGTTATAGAAGTTTGCTGTGTCTTCGGGGAAGGTTTAGACAACTTCTCAGAAGGCCGGGGAACGTCCGTGCCTTCTGAAAAGGCTTTCTCCTTCTCACTTCCTCCCTGGGCTCGCCGCCGAAGCAAGGGATCCAAGGTGGATGGATTCACGCTGTTTGAGGCACCTCGTCCCTAGGACCCCATGCCCTCAGGACTCCATTTTTGAACCGCCGGGAGAAGCTGCTGGCGAGGGAGCTGCGCAGCGGCCACGCCCGCGGCTGTGCGGCGGCGCTGGTGGCCAAGCTAACGCTCCTGCAGGAGCGACACACCTGCGCTGAGTAGGGGGCATGTTCTGGGAGGTCAAACCCAGAATCGGCGCTGGTAGATCCCTGGGCGACGACCGGCCTTCTCTGGCCTGATCCCACGTGGTCTGGTTTTTTCCGCGCCATCGGGCCTCATCCCTCTTAGTCTGACTCAATCCCAGGCCTGATCTGGCCCAATCCGCCTCTGGCCCCTGGATCGGGCTGAATAGCCTCTGCGACCAGTTGCGAACCTTTCCCTGGGCACCCCCGCGGGACGGCTCACCTGGCCGTAGACATCCTTCGAACTCCGAACCCCCGCCGATTCTGCAGACATGCGACCTGCAGGGGTAGGGTTCACATGTGGCCGCCCCGTTCCAACGAGGCCATCCCAGGAGTGGCCCCCTGACGCCAGTGGAGGCTGTATCGCTCGGGAAGGGCCTCGCCCTTCCAGGGACACAGATCGGGTTGACGTCTCCCCCTCGGCGGAGCAGAGCCGGCGGACAGAACGCGGGTGCGGCTCCGCCTGCGAAGGACGGCGGAAGCAGACATCTTCGGGGATCACGTGACGGGGTTCTGCGCTAACGGGTCAGCCAATCCACTCTGGCTGACCCGGGGTTGGGAACCACGTGGGGCCGGCTGGCTTGTGCTTATGCCGACCCGGAAGAGGGCGTGTCGGACATCTGCCCGGTGCACGCTTTTTGGGAATCCTGGGCTTGCGGAGCGGGCCACCTGGAGCACCCAGGGCTGCCTCTCGGGCGAGGAGGAGGAGGAGGAGGAGGAGGAGGAGGAGGAGGAGGAGGAGGAGGAGGAGGAGGGAGGAGGAGGGAGGAGAAACATGAGGCTCCTGATATTGAATTGGGTTGTGTGGATTTCATGCGCCATGCTTGTAATTAGCGTTCCAGCTCTTCCTCCTCCGCCTCCTCCTCCTCCTCCTCGTGCTCCTCTCGCCCCCTCCCTCATGCCCAATTCCATCCCTTCTCCCTTCTCCTCCTCTTCCTCCTCCTCCTCCTCCTCCTCCTCCTCCTCCTCACTCCCTCCTCCCTGCTCCATCGTCGTCGTCGCCGTCGTCGTCCCCGTGGTCGTCGTCGTCGTCGTCGCCGTCGTCGTCGTCGTCGTCGTCGTCGTCGTCGTCGTCGTCTTCATCATCGTCGTTGGGGTGTGCGTGGGCAGAGATCCGATGTATTGTTCTGTTCCCACGCGGATGTCCCCCACAAGTCCCGACCTCTCACTTTTGTTGACGGTGCTGCGGCCCGGCCAGCGCCCACGGAGGCCGAAAATTGTCAAAAACCAGCCGTCGTGAGTTTTGTCTCAATGTGCTGGGAGGCAGAAGTACGGGTTCGATTGCGCGGGCATTCGTGCGCGAGTTGCCTGCGTGAGGTGGCGAGTAAGCACCCTCGTTTTCCTAGACGCGTGCTCGGCTGGTGGTCCACATAATGCCGCCACGTAGGGTCGGCATGCCATCGTGCGTATCGGGAGCGGCCAAGAGGGGGGGTGAGGACTAGGGGCGTGTGCGTAGCATGATTCACTTCATGAAGAATATTGAAACTGAACGCCTAGAGCGTTTGTTTGCAGTCGCTGTGTAAGATCGTTGTGCCCGCACAGTCGGCAGGCACATTTCACCAGTGGCACAATGCGAACTTACCGCGTTGCAAATGTTCGTTGTTCTTTCGTGCACCGTGGCTCCGAGCGCCCCGTGGCTCGTGGCTCCATGGTCCCGTGGCGGCCCGTGGTTTCTCGGCATTCTGGCCCGTGACCTCGATGGCCGCGTGTCCCCGCGATACCGCGGCTCTCGGCGCCGCGGCACATTTGCGACGGGGCCGATCGCGAAAACCTTGCGGTGCCAAATGGTGCTCAATCCGTTCGTCGGCCTCGAGTTCCGAGAGAACACACGACGCTGGCCATGCCATCCCCATAGAGACCATGGCACGGACACGAGTTTGCCGAGAACACATGGCAACGGCCATGAGTTCCGAGAGAACGCATTGCACTGGCCATGGAACCCCAGAAACCAAATCGCACGGACACGAGTTTGCCAGGAACACATGGCAACACCATGGGTTCCGAATCTTTCTTGCACCCCAGAGTCACAATCAAAAACAGTATCACAATCCCTATAGGATTCGCGTGGGCATGAGTTCTGCGAAAGCACATGGCCAGGTCACGCGGTTCACCGACGCACATGCGCACTTTTCAGATTCCCCCCTCTCCCCGCACGCATCCCGCCTTCCCCTCCTGCCTCCCCTCCCCTCCTGTCGCTCCCCCCCCCTCCCAGGCTGCCTCCTCGTTCTCGTGGCCCCTGGGGCGCTTCGTGGCCCATGGCGCGCGGTCCGTTGCTCATGGCCCGTGGACCGCGGCCCGTGGACTGTTGCCCGTGGCCCGTGCCCCATTGCCCAGTGGCCGCGGCCCCTGGCCCGTGCCCTGTCGCCAGTGCCTGGGCCGTTGAGTCCATGGTGCCCGGCGGCAGGTATCTGGTAGCGCGCGTCGTCATGGCTGCGAAATACTTTGAATCTGAGGGCCCCACGGGTTGCGAAGACACGATTAGGTCGGCTGGATGGCACGTCCAATAACGTCTCGTTGACCGACCTATGCGCGCGTGTTTCGAAGTTAGTTCGTAGCGACTGGCCTCTGGTTGCGTTGCGATTGGTGTGCGTTCGCGTTGCTTGCGACTGGGCCGCAATCTGGCTGGCTGGCTTTGGTTCTGAACCTATGATCCTGGCGGTCAGCGGGCTTCTATGATATCCTATTGCCTTCGCGCGTGCGTAGCTTGGGTCTGCGACCACTTGCGAATCCTATCCCTGGGGGCCACTTGACGCTGGGGTATCAGGCACCTCCGCTGGGGCTCACCTGGCTGTAGACATCATTATAATCCTGATCCCCAGCCGGAGTTTCAGAAATTTCACACGCAAAGATAGGGTTCCAATGTGGTTGCCGGGAAATCAAACCTTGTGGGAAACCACAAGGTACCTATACCGCTACTTCCTGCACATCTCCCAGGCTGCGTTCTTAAAATAATTTCGAGGATAATCCAGCCATGGCGACGAGAGGTCTCCACGACGAGCAGCAGTTTCGAATTTCGATTCCTTCTTCACCTGTGAAAAATGTGTTGGGAAGGTTGTGGGAGACTTGTGGGAGACTATGCAACTCCTGGGAGGTGAAACGATGAATCGGCGCTGGTAGATCCCTTTTCGAAGCCTGGCCTGTTCTGGTTCAGTTCCGCTTGATCTGGCCTGATCCTGCGTAATCCAGCCTGATCCTGTTTCATCCGGTTCACTCCCAGGCTGAATCCGACCCAATCCGACTCAGCGGCCCCCTCAGACGGGCTTTATAGGCTGTCCTCGTGCCTCCCAAGGGGGGTGCAGCCGATGCGACAAGAGCTCTCCACGACGAGCAGCGGTATTGGTACCCTCTCCGGCCTGGAGGGGGGCCCAAAACTCGGGGGCGGCCAAGACGGGAGTGATGACTAGGGGGGGGATATCATTGCGCGGGTCATCATAATTCCCCTGATTTCATGGCGCCTCTGCTTATTTCATTACGTCCCTGGCCCCCATTTGGGCCGCGCACATGCCGCCGGCCATGATTTGCGCCCTTCCCTCTTGGACGCCCCCTCTTGGCCGCCCTCGACAAACCGAGGTCCACTGGGATTTCGAAGTCACCGCGTGGTCTGTCACAACACGGTCTTGGGACCCCCGAGTCGGGAGGGGCAGCCCCTCTGCTGGGATGCAAGTCCTGGGAGGTTGAGTTCTGCATCAGTGCTGGTATTTTCGCGGTCGACAACCAGCTCAATCGGGGTTAATCCGGTTTGCTACCTGTTAAATCTTGCTTCATCCGGCTTAATTTATTTGGCCTGATTCCCCAATCAGAGCTTGCACTGAAGGTGTCCTAGCGGAAATTGAAAGATTTGGCGAAAGTGTCCCGCCGATGTTGGTGGCCAGCTGGGTTCCCGGGTTTCTGGTTTTGGGTTCCCGGGTTTATTGGTTCCCGGCCGATTTCGGTTGGTTCCGGGTTCCCGGGCTCCTGGTCGATCTCCTTATCGATCTTTTTACCGATCCCATTTCAAACCATCCTTTGATTGGGGTTGTTCTCTGGTGTAAAACGAGGTTGGGCTTCATCTTGCCTCCTCCGGCGAGATAGCACCTTAACCGAGCTTCATCGCCGTGAGTCGTTCTAGCGAAGGCCTCCCAGGAGCTGCCTTCGAACGTCTTCTCAGAGAGGCAGCCCCTCTGTGCCGGCTTCGTCTTGGAAGGACACCCAAGTGAGCGACGCGAAAAACGGGTTGTCTGCGCCGACATTGGCGCGTAAGCTGCCCGCGTGAGGCCGCGCGTAAGCGCCCTCGTCCCCAACGTGGCGTGCCGCGCTGGCGGCCCGCGCAAGCCGCCGCGTATGGTCGCTACGCCATCTCGCGTAAGGCCCATTTTCGATCGTCGCTGAAGTGGGGGCAACTCGTACCTCCTCCCTCCTGGTTCGGGGGCAACTCGTGCCTCCTACTCCTTCCCCTGCCTCCTCCTTCCCCTCCCTCCTCCTCCGTCTCCTCCTCCTCCTCCTGCTCCTCCTCCTCGCTCCTCCTCCCTCCTCCTCCTCCTCCTCCTCCTCCTCCTCCTCCTCCTCCTCTTCCTCCTCCTCCTCCTCCTCCTCCTCCTCCTCCTCCTCCTCCTCCTCCTCCTCCTCCCTCCTCCTCGGTCCTCGGTCCCAGGAGCTGCCCTGGTGGGCCTCGGGCTGCGCCCGGGCAGAGGCCGTGGAGGACGCCGCCGCCAGGCTGGCCGAGGCCAGGGCGCTGCTCGGGGAGGCCGCCCGCCTGCAGAAGCTGCGGGCCGCCGAGGTGCGCCTGCCTCGCGCCCGAGGGGGGTGGGGGGAAGGGGAGGGAGGGCGGGGGGGAGGAGATGAGGAGGAGGGGGAGGAGGAGGAGGAGGAGGAGGAGGAGGAGGAGGAGGCGGAGGCGAGGCGGAGGAGGAGGAGGAATGACTGAGTGAGTGAGTGAGTGAGTGAGTGAGTGAGTGAGTGAGTGAGTGAGTGAGTGGGTGGGTGGGTGGGTGGGTGGGTGGGTGGGTGGGTGGGTGAGTGAGTGAGTGAGTGGGTGATTGAGTGAGGAGGAGGAGGAGGAGGAGGAGGCGGAGGCGGAGGCGGAGGCGGAGGCGGAGGCGGAGGCGGAGGCGGAGGAGGAGGAGTGACTGAGTGAGTGAGTGAGTGAATGAGTGGGTGAGTGAGTGAGTGAGTCAGTGAGTGAGTGAGTGAGGAGGAGGAGGAGAGGAGGATGAGGAGGAGGAGGAGAGGGGAGAGGGGATAGGGGAGGGAAGGGAGAGCGCTGGGAGGGCCAGAAAGGCGCCCATGCGGAGCGCTCCAGGGGGGCATCTCGCCCTCGTCATGTGACCAGCGGAAGCAGGTGGAGCAGAAGTCGGGCGCATGACCAGCGGAAGCAGGCGAACATACGTCGGAGAACCGAACGAGTTGCCATCCCTTCATCGGCGGAAGGCGGCGGAAGGCCAGCGGAAGGCGGCGGATGTAACATAGGGGCGGTTCCGCCGGCGGGAACTGGCGAAAGGGCCTGCGGAAACTGGCGGAGTTACTCTTGCGCACTTATTCTGAAGAACTGGTGCTTCCTCGACCGTGACGCACCATACGGCCCCCCACGGCGGCGTGTGTCACCCAAACTGGTCTTGTTCCCCCACAGATGGCGGGCCCCGGAAACCCTGAGCCAACAAGTAAGTGTTGCCATCTCTTTGGGAGCGCAGCTGTTACTCCCGCCGCCTTCCGCCGGTCTGCCGCCGCCGGAGCCGCCCCCGTTTTGCTTCCGCCTCCCTCCGCAGACCTCTCGCCGCCTTCCGCGGATGAAGAGATGGCAGCTCAGTCGGCTCTCTAGGGCGAGGCCCCTCGTGGAACGCCTCGAGTGCCCTCGAGCGCAGCCTATCTGCTGCCTCCTGCGGTTCCTGCCGGGTTCCCGTCGCCAGCGCGGCAGGCGGTAGCCTCCTGTGTGGGCGGCCGGTCGCCCCCGCCGTGAGCCGCCCTGTGGGCACACCTGGGTGGGGACGCCGATGCCAGGAGTGGCGCGCGTGCGCGCGCACTCTCTGCGTCGCTCGGCTACGCGCGAGAGTGGCCCTTTGTCCGAGTGACCTGTGGTGTGGGCGCACAGGGCCCCCTCAGCACTGGTCAGAGGAGGAAAAGGTACCCATGCCGCCACATTTCCCCTCGTCTTCCCCTTCATGGCCTCCTGGGAGGTGTTCGTTGCCACCGTCGGGTTCGCCTCGAAATTCTGGTCAGAGCGCACCCCAGGAGAGGTCCAGGGAGTAGCGGTATCGGTATCTTCTGGCCCCCCAGCACTGCCTGCGCGCTTGGATTGAGCCGTCAAAAGAGAACTTGGAATCAGCTTACGCAGACCCAGGGGTGAACCATATGGGGTCAAGACGCTGAAATAAGGACGGCTTTGGGTTCGGAAAGAGCTCTCTGTTCGTTAGGTCATTCCGTGGGTGTTCCTTTAGCCCTCCTCATACATCTGGGCTATGTTTCATATTCTGTGTTCCTGGATTCAGCAGCCCGACTACATGTTTCCTCAGCCCTGTCGAATGAGGGGGGCAGAGGAGAATGATGCGGATGATGATGTTGATGATGATGAAGATGATGACGAGGATTATGATGATGCTGATGATGGTAGTGTTGGTGATGGTGATGATGATGATGATGATGATGATGATGATGATGATGATGATGATGATGATGATGATGATGATGCTGATGCTGATGCTGATGCTGATGCTGATAATGCTGATGATGCTGATGGTGCTGCTGATAGTGGTGGTGGTGGAAGTGATGATGATGTTGATGGTGATGCTGATGTTGATGATGATTCTGATGATGCTGCTGATGATGATGATGATGATGATGATGATGATGAGGATGAGGATGAGGATGAGGATGAGGATGAGGATGATGATGATGATGATGATGATGATGATGATGATGATGATGGTGATGGTGATGGTGATGGTGATGCTGATGATGCATATGGTCAGATGGAGAAGCTGCGAGTTGGAGGCGGGAGGAGGAGGAGGAGGAGGAGGAAGAGGAGGGAGGACCAATCTAAACCCAAGCCTCTTCGACGATATTGCAACAGACCCTCCCCCAAGCTCCCTCTTCCCGAGCTCCTGCATGTATTCATTTTCACCGAAGGAAGTGCCAGTTGGAAGACAATCGCTTGGGCGTCGAGGATTGTGAAGGAACACCATTCCCCGGACTTCAACGCCGCGAATCACTGCTACTGTTGCGTCTTGACGACCCTGACCCGTGCCAGAACACCATTCCTGGGATTTCAACATCCCGAATCCATATGGCTGCATTGCCCTGACATTCCGACATCGTGCCGGAACACCGTTTCTGGAACGCTAGCAATGACATTCTTTGGAATGCTTGCAAACTCTTCGGACGAACGTGCGTGACACTAAGAGGACAGCCAAGTTTTTAAAAGGAACCGCCCTCCATCCGTGAAACCGCCGCAAACTTTTAAGTCGAATGTGCACGGCTCTAAGGCGACAGCCACCTCAATCCGTAAAGAGATTGCAAATGTTTCAGATAAATGCGCGCGGCGCCAAAGCGACAGCAATTTTGTTGGAAGCGGACAGACCTCCATCCGTGAAGCTCTTCCAAACTTTTGAGACGAATGTGCGCGGCGTTCAGGCGAGAGCCACATTTTGGGAGCGGACCGCCCTCCATCTGGGAAGCTGCTACACAATTGAAGCTTCAGGATCATGAATGGTGATGAAATCTCAGGCGCAACGCCAGGCCCACCCTTTCGCCCGGCCTCTGTGTGCGACAGGGAGGCGTTAGCTGTACAGAGGAGGGATGTAGGAGCAGGGAGCAGGAAGGCAAGCAGAAGAAAGATGAGTTTGTCGCAACACATTTCCACTCAACTTCTGGTGAACTCTAGGTGGCAGGAGGGGGAGGAGGAGGAGGAGGAGGAGGAGGAGGAGGAGGAGGAGGAGGAGGAGGAGGAGGAGGAGGAGGAGGGGTGGGAGGAGGAGGAGGAGGAGGAAGAGGAGGAGAAGGAGGAGGAGGACGGGCCGGAGGAGAAATAGCAGACGAAGGATGAGGAGAGGGAAACGGTTGGAGGAGGAGGAGGAAGAGGAGGAGGGGAGGAGGAGGACCAGGAAGAGGGGGAGGAGAAGAACGGGGGAGGACGACTGCGACAGTGACGACGATGGTTCAACCCAAGAGGTCTTTGTGGATTTGGAGCTTTCGTTCTGTGAGCTGGAAGCCTCTGGGAGCCATCCTTGGGCCTCTTCGCGCGATCTGGGTAGCCTTTGATTACCTCTTGGGGCCTTCTCGGGGGACCTTGGTGATCTCTTGGGGCCATCCTGGAGGCCACCGAGTAAAGACGGGATGCCCTTTTGGAGTCATAGTGGGCCATCTTGGACGCTCTAACGCCTCTCCAGCCTGCTTGTCCAGACCCAGGGGAGGCGGTGTGGGGAGGGGTAAACGCCTCCCCGAGGGAGAAGACAGGGGTTGAAAGAGGAAGCGCTCTAAACCTCATCCGCTAAGGGGGGCCGGCGGGATTATATGTGCCAATGGCAGTTCTTTCTTAAAGCCCGACCAGCTTCGTGCTAGGGGAAGTCGCGGGCTCTCCATTCCAATGAAGGGTACGTGCGCTTGTCTTCCCCCAGTCGGTCTGCTGACTGACGGTGCTCCCGCGAAGCCAAAATTTGGCATTGAGCGCTAATCTCGCAATTGAACATGGATGCAGCACCTCATGTGGCAAAGTAGAGCGTCGGAAAGGCGAGGCCACACTGCCGCCGCGCCGCGCTGGCGCCACTGCACCCACTCTCCTGGCGCTTTATCCCAGGCTTCCCGTCCAATTTGATCATCGCCTGCTTGCTGTCCGCTGAGCGGCTGGTGCCCAGAAGCCCGTCGAAGTCATTATCCGCGAGGCCCACTGGGGACACGGCCGCGTCCTGTGCAGTGCTTGCGGTGCCCGCTGGGGCCCCTTTTCGCTTGCCCGCCGTCGCCGAGGGTGACCTACGCCGCGCAGAGTCTGCGCTTCGGACGCCATGGAGAAACTCGGCCATCGTCTTGGCTGCAGACTGCTTGCTGTCGGGCGGCAGCGAACGCGCGACCCTGTCCCTGAGGCTCGCTCCTTGGACTCGAAATTGGTCAACCGCAGCTTGGACAGTTCGGCCTCGAAGCATCGCGAGCACAGGGCCTCCTTCGGCATGGCCGCCAGGACCTCCCCCCACAGTGCAGCCCGCACGCTGGCAGCAGGCACCAGCTTGGGTTCGGCAGGAGCTCGAGGTTCCTCGGGTCCTTCCATGGCTGCTTCTATGGCGCTCCTGGTCCACGTCTGGCCGTCCCCGGCCGCGTCCTCCTCGGCACTGGCGCCCCAGAGTGGCTCAGGGCCTGCCCGCCCCCCCAAAGTGCTCTCCGCAGGCGCGGGCCCGGTGGCCTCGACGTGCCATGGGCGGGCGAGCTGCGGGGCCTCGCAGGCCGCAGCCCCTGGGGGGGGGGGCAGGCTGCCCGCGCTCCTCCGACGCGACGGGGGAGGGCAGAGGACGGGAGGTGGGAGGGGGAAGGGGGGGGGCAAGGAGCAAAGGGCGGATGATGATGATGATGATGATGATGATGATGATGATGATGATGATGATGATGATGATGATGATGATGATGATGATGATGATGATAATGATGGTGCTGCTGCTGATGATGATGCTGCTGATGATGATGCTGATGACTATGATGACTATGACGACTATGATGATGATGTTGATGATGATGATGATGATGGTGGTGGTGGTAATGATGATGCTGATGATGATGCTGCTGATGATGGTGGTGATGATTGTGATACTGATCATGATGAGGCTGCTGATGGTGATGGTGATGATGGTATGATGATGGTGTTACTAATGATGATGATGATGATGATGATGATGATGATGATGATGATGATGATGATGACGATGATGATGATGATGATGATGATGATGATGATGATGATGACGATGTGGCTGCTGCTTAGGATGCTCATGACAACCTGATGAGTAGAATGCTTATAATGGTGGTCACGATGATGACGATGATGATGCTGCTGATGATTATGGTGATGACGATGCTGATACTGATGACGATGATGATGGTGATGAGGCTACTGATGGTGATGGTGATGATTATGATGCTGATTATGATGATGATGCTGATGATGCTGATGATGACGGTGGTGAGGCTGTTGCTGATGATGATCATGACAACATGATGATTCGAATGGTGATGATGGTGATGACGATGACGATGACGATGACGATGATGATGATGATGATGATGATGATGATGCTGGTGATGATGGCGGTTATGATGACGATGATGATGAGGAGGATGAGGAGAAGGATGATGGTGGTGATGATGCTGATGCTGATGCTGATGATGCTGATGATGATGATGATGACGAGGATTGTGGTGATGATGCTGATGATGATGATGATGATGAGGAGGAGGAGGAGGAGGAGGATGAGGAGGATGAGGATGAGGATGAGGATGAGGATGAGGACGAGGATGAGGAGGATGAGGAGGAGGAGGAGGAGAAGGAGGAGGATCCTCAACCATCGGCATCTCGCCACCGACCCGTTCTCGATTGTGACCGCCTGCTGGTGGGGCGGTGACGACGGCGAGGGTTTGCGGTGGCTCGTGCCCGCTGAGCCATCACCGCCGGCGATCGACCGCGGGCGACGAACGAAAAGACGCCGATCAGCTCTGCGGGATCCCAGGTGGTGTGCGGCGTCCTGCGCGCGAGCGAGCCGTCCGAGGCGCTCGGCGACGCGGAGGCGTGGACGGTCGAGTGCGCCGGCAGGCGGGCCCCTGCCCCTCTTGGAAGGGCACGCGCTGTGCCGTGGCGAGCGCATGGAGCCTTCCGCGGCCATCCCGTCTCCTGCTGCCTTCTGTCTCCCATCTTCCCCTCACAGGAGGGGGGGCAGGAGGAGGGGGCTGGGGGAGGAGCAGGCGAGGGGAGGATGCGGAGGAATACGGGGGGAGGATGAGGATGAAGAGAGAAGATGGAGGCGGATGAGATGGAGGAGGAGACAGAGGAGGAGGTCTTGGAGGAGGAGGTCTTGGAGGAGGAGGTGTTGGAGGAGGAGGAGGAGGAGGAGGAGGAGGAGGAGGAG
>CAUYUJ010014982.1:2500-32500 GCA_963575745.1 Prorocentrum cordatum
CCTCCTCCTCCTCCTCCTCCTCCTCCTCCTCCTCCTCCTCCCACCCTCTCGGCCCCTCCTCTTGGCAGCGCAGTTGGATTGTTGTCTGGGGGCGACCGTTAATGCTCGGAGGTGTCGCTTCGTGGCTTCCCAGTCGGCATGCTTCTCGGGGTCCTCGAGCGGTTGCGCGTGGGATGAGGGTTCCAGGAGGCGGCAGCCGTGCGGGAAGCGCGCAGTCCTCGAGCGGGCGCGCATGGAATGAGCGGGATGTGCACCGTCCTCGAGCGGGCAGCCATGGAATGGGGGCGTTTTGGCAGGAACGGCCATGCGGGAGGTGCACCATCCTCGAGCGGGCACGAGGAAAGTGGCCTCGGTGCGTCTTGGGGGTGCACACGACAGTCCGCGAGTAGGGGGGGTTCTCTGATCAGACTTCAACCCTACGCAAATATTGGCATGCTTTCGCGCCTCAGCGTGCACAAGGCACGGTGGCGGATCCTCGACGCGCCTGATCCCTCTTTGCTGTTATCATGGTGCTGTGTTGGGGTATTTGGACCACCAGGGCGCTCCAGTCAGGATGAGCGCGTGTGCGGCAAATCGAGGCCGTTGGGCAAAACCTCGGAGCGCGCCCCCAGCTGCCTTGGCCCGAGGTGCCCCTAGCTTCTCGCTTCCCTTTGGAGCCCCTGGGCCCCCTGGGGCTCTGGAGGTCGTCTGGGGCCCCTCGAGAATCCTGGGGGCACCTTGGGCCAGGGGTACTTCGACATGACCCCCCCCCGCGCTCCCCTCGGCCTTCGGCTGCCCCGCCTCGGGATCGTCGGCTGCGCCTTTGACCCCTCCCTCGGCGGCGACCCCGTTCTTAGGGGTCGTTGCGGCAGTTGCTGCGAGCGCGGTTGCAACCGCCGCAACCATGCAGGCGGAGCATGGGGGCCCAGAGTGGACTCCGTCGACGGAGTGCGGTTCGTCTTCGGTTCCCCGGGCGCCGCGTGACCTGGTGCACCTGCGAGGACAGCGTACCCGAGACCTCTTCCCCCTCCTGACACCCGCCTCCCCCGCGTGACCGCATGTGCTCCGCCCGCCGGCGTGACAGCACGTGCAACTTGTTTCAAGACAGTGTGAAACGGACGCTCAAAACTTCGTTCGTTGTTTTTTTTTGGAGTCTGCCATCTTCTTTCTCATGAAGCCGCGGCGCCTACGAGGACGGGGCGCGGGACACTGACCGCCTGCCGCTTCCAGCGCAATGCAGCTGTGCGAGTGCGAGGCGGCCCCGCTACCGAAGCGCAGGAGCCGAGGCTCGCTCCCGCGCGATGGTGGCCCTGACCCTTTCCGGCGGTCGACGGGCGGTGCAAGGAGCTGGTTGGGGAGGAAAAAGTGGCACGATTGGTAACCGTACGGGAGGGCCGTGAATCGAAAGGCGAGCCTAGATTTGATCCCCTGCACGCTGATCTATGCGACTATGATTTGCACAGGACACGAGTGGCCTGTCGGGCCCCACCCGCGCTGCTCCCGCAGGCGGGGTGACCTGTCGTCGCTGGCGAGGAGGAGGAGGTGGACAAAGGAGGGCGGAGGTGCAGGAGGGGCGAGTCAGCGATAGGACGGCTCCGCTAACTCTGTTTCTCGGGACTTTGCAGGCAGGCTTGTATGCGCGTTTTCAATTTTCCTGAGCCACCACGGTCTGTGCAGACAGCAATTGCCCCGGGAAAGGGAAGGGGAGGACATTTGCTAATTACGTAGTCATGCCCACGAGGTTGTGAGGAATCGGAGGAGGAGAAGGGGGAGAAGGAGGAGTCAGGAGGGAGGATGAAGGAGGCGGAACAGGCGGATGAGGATGATGATGATGACGATGATGATGACGATGGTGATGATGATGCTGATGCTGATGATGATGATGCTGATGATGATGATGATGATGGTGGTGGTGGTGATGATGATGGTTATGGTGAGGAGTAGGAGGAGGAATATGGGTATGCTGAGGATGTTGATGATGAGTATGATGAGAATGATAATGATAATGATGATGATGATGATGATGATGATGATGATGATGATGATGATGATGATGATGATGATGATGATGATGATGATGATGATGATGATGGAGTTGATGATGATGCTGCTGATGCTGATGATGCTAATGCTGATGCTGATGATGCTGTTTATGCTGATGCTGATGATGCTGCTGATGATGATGCTGATGCTGATGCTGATGATGCTGCTGCTGCTGATGATGATGCTGATTGTGATGATGCTGATGCTGATGCTGATGCTGATGCTGATGCTGCAAATGATGCTGCTGCTGCTGATGATGATGACGATAATGATGATGTTGATGATGATGATGCTGCTGCTGATGATGATGATGATGATGATGATGATGATGATGATGATGATGATGCTGATGATGATGATGATGATGATGATGATGATGATGATGCTGATGATGATGATGATGATGAGGATGATGATGCTGATGATGATAACTCCCCATATCCTAAGATGGGGTTCTTGTTATTACTTGGACGCCTCCTACTTTTTCTCCTCCTCTTCCTCCTCCTCTCCTCCTCTACTCAGACTTGCTCATACCCAGACTTGCTCATACACACACTTATGCACACTCAGACATTCTCATACTCAGACCTAGTCATACTCAGACTTACTCATACCCAGACGTACACATACACAGACTTACTCATACACAGGCTGACTCCTACTCAGACTTACTCATACCCAGACGTACTCATACACAGACTTACTCATACTCAGACCCACACATACTCAGACCTTCTCATAGTCTGAGTTACTCAGCGCACGGCAGATTGTGAGGATGTCTCAGGCGGGACGCTGGTTTCAGCACCCCTAAGGGGAGCCGCCAGGGGGTATATCACGGGCCCGTTCGCGGCCAGTTTGTGGGGATGTCTCAGGCGGTTTGCTCGTTTTCGTGCTCAACATCCTTGGCTTTCATAGCAGATTGTGAGGATGTTTCAGACGGGGCGCTGGTTTCAGCACCCCCAAGGGGAGCCGCCAGGGGGTATATCACGGTCCCGTTCGCGGCCAGTTTGTGGGGATGTCTCAGGCGGTTTCCCCGTTGTCGTGCTCAACATCCTTGGCTTTCATAGCAGATTGTGAGGATGTCTCAGGCGGGGCGCTGGTTTCAGCACTCCTAAGGGGAGCCGCCAGGGGGTATAGCACGGGCCCGTTCGCGGCCAGTTTGTGAGGCTGTCTCATGCGGTTTGTTCGTTTTCATGCCCAACATCATTGGCTTTCATAGCAGATTGTGAGGATGTCTCAGGCGGGGCGCTGGTTTCAGCACCCCTAAGGGGGGCCGCCAAGGGGTATATCATGGGCCCGTTCGCGGCCAGTTTGTGGGGATGTCTCAAGCGGTTTCCTCGTGTTCGTTCCCAACACCCTTTGCTTTCATAGCAGATTGTGAGGATGTCTCAGGCGGGGCGCTGGTTTCAGCACTCCTAAGGGGGGCCGCCAGGGGGTATATCACGGGCCCGTTCGCGGCCAGTTTGTGGGGATGTCTCAGGTTGTTTCCTTGTTTTCGTGCTCAACATCGTTGGCTTCCATAGCAGATTGCGAGGATGTCTCAGGCGGGGCGCTGGTTTCAGCACTCCACAGGGGGGCCGCCAGGGGGTATATCACGGGCCCGTTCGCGGCCAGTTTGTGGGGATGTCTCAAGCGGTTTCCTCGTTGTCGTGCTCAACATCCTTTGCTTTCGTAGCAGGTTGTGAGAGTGTCTCAGGCGGGGCGCTGGTTTCAGCACCCCTAAGGGGAGCCGCCAGGGGGTATATCACGGGCCCGTTCGCGGCCAGTTTGTGGGGATGTCTCAGGCGGTTTCCTTGTTTTCATGCTCAACACCCTTTGCTTCCATAGCAGATTGTGAGGATGTCTCAGGCGGGGCGCTGGTTTCAGCACCCCTAATGGGAGCCGCCAGGGGGTATATCACGGGCCCGTTCGCGGCCAGTTTGTGGGGATGTCTCATGCGATGTCCTCGTATTCGTGCTCAACATCCTTGGCTTTCATAGCAGTTTGTGAGGATGTCTCAGGCGGGGCGCTGGTTGCAGCATCCCCAAGGGGAGCCGCCAGGGGGCATACCACGGGCCCGTTCGCGGCCAGTTTGTGGGGATGTCTCAGGCGGTTTCTTCTTTTTCATGCTCAACATCCTTGGCTTCCATAGCAGATTGTGAGGATGTCTCGGGCGGGGCGCTGGTTTCAGCACCCCTGAGGGGAGCCACCAAGGGGTATATCACGGCCCGTTCGCGGCCAGTTGGTGGGGATGTCTCAGGCGGCTTGCTCGTTTTCATGCCCAACACCCTTGGCTTTCATAGCAGGTTGTGAGGATGGAGGTAAGGGGGGAGGAGGAGGAGGAGGAGGAGGAGGAGGAGGAGGAGGAGGAGGAGGAGGAGGAGGAGGAGGAGGAGGAGGACGAGGACGAGGAGGAAGAGGAGGAGGAGGAGGAGGAGGAGGAGTAAGAGAGGAGGAGGAGGAGGAGGAGGAGGAGGAGGAGGAGGAGGAGGAGGAGGAGGAGGAGGAGGAGGATGAGGAGGAGGAGGAGGAGGAGGAGGAGGAGGAGGAGTACGAGGAAGAGGTGGAGGTGGAGGAGATCTTCGTCGGGCCTGTCGCCAACGTGGACGGGCTATTATAGTCAAGCGCTCATGAACAGACGTTCACTACGGCATAAGATGGAACATGAGATGCACATATGGGGAGCTCCACGAAGTGAGTCATTCTGATGGTGTTGATGATTGTGTAGATGATGGGAATGGTGCTGCTGCTGATCATGATGATGTTGATGCTAGTGATGCTGATGATGGTAATGATGATATGATGATGATGAGGATGATGATGATGATGAGTATGATGATGATGATGAGGATGAGGATGGTGATGATGACGATGATGATGATCATGAGGATGATGATGATGATGATGAGGATGCTGATGATGATGATGATGATGACGATGCTGATGATGATGGTGATGATGATGATGACGATGATGATGATGATGATGATGATGATGATAATGGTGATGATGATGACGATGACGATGATGATGATGATGATGATGCTGCTGCTGCTGCTGCTGCTGATGATGATGATGATGATGATGATGATGATGATGATGATGATGATGATGATGATGATGACCGTGGGGTGGGAATGCCGTGGCCAGGAGGGGGGTATTGGTTGGATTTGGGCGAGAATCAGGAGGGCTGCATCGGTCGTTTTCGGGCGAGAAATTGTGGGTGGGGGGCCCCGAAAACAGAGGTTCCGTGGGGTGGGGATGCCGGGGCCAGGAGGGGGGCATCGGTCTTGGGCGAGAAATTGCGGGGTCCCCAAAAGCAAATGTTCTGTTGGGTGGGGTTGCCGGGGCCAGGAGGGCGGCATCGGTCAGTTTTGGGTGGGAAATTGTGGGGTGGGGGGCTCCAAGAACAGAGGTTCTGTGGGGCGGGATGCCAGGGCCAGGAGGGGGGTATCGGTCGGTTTTTGGGGACAAAGTGTGGGGTGGGAGGCCTTAAGAACGGAGGTTCCGTGGAGTGGGGTGCCGGGGCCGGGGAGGGGGCATCGGTTGGTTTTGGGCGAGGAACTGTGGGGTGGGGGGCCCCAAGAACAGAGGTTCCGTGGGGTGGGGATGTGGGGCCAGGAGGGGGACATCAGTTGGTTTTGGGCGAGAAATTGCGAGGTGGGGAGTTCCGAGAACAGAGGTTCCGTTGGGTGGGGATGCTGGGGCGGTCTAAAGTGAGCTGGGACAAGGCGAGAGATAGCGAGCGTTTGTCCGTGGCCGCTTGGGTTCAAACGACCGGCCGCCAACATATGACTAAGCGTCATCGCGAGGCACACTACTGGCCATCGAGACCGAGAACATCATCGCTTGAGATGGCTCGTCGCTCCCGCGACGGCCTCCTCCGACTAGGACTGGCGTTACTACGGTACAACAGAACTGGAGCTGGGCTTCGCCTGCGTCGAAGCTGCTGGTTGGGCCTCCCAGCCCCCTTCGAACTTGGTAGCGGAGCTGGCCTATGGTGGTCAGCTCTCGCTCTACTCCCCCCATGCTACTGCACTCCTGAAGTCCACCCACCTACCCCACTTGGAAACTTTTTTGAAGATACCTTGCATGGCAACATGCGCTACGATATTGCGCCGCCTCCAGCCCCGCGCACACTTACAGCGAAACACCGCAAACCCCAGCCACTAATACCCGACCACGACCTACGGGGCCACTGGCTGACATTCTTATCTTTGGCCTCAGGCGGGTCGCTATGGGGTGTGCTGTGGGAAACATGCGTGGAGGGGACGGCGCGAGAACAACGGGCCCCCGCTGGGACCCGGCTGGTCAAGTACCTTTTCCGCGAATTCGTTCGACAGGTACATGCCTGGATCAGCGCGACCACAGGCAATGTGACGCCCTCCCAACAGGCTGCAGCACTGCTGCGTGGTCTGGGAGGTCTCGCACGGACCATAGCCATGATAGTTTCCCCCGCAGTCATCATTTTTGGTGTTAACATTGGTGGTCGTTATACCGATGGCGCCACCTACATCATGTTTCTCCCCAGCACGAAGTCTGAAAACTTAGGGGAGGAACGCCCACTTAATTCGGGAACGGCTCTCATCGACTTTCGCGTCCATGCGGGGGAACGGATCGGCCAGACATTGGCGCGCTTCGAGATGGCCCGCTACGTGGCTGAAACGGCTGGCTTTAACACCCCCAACTTCCAAATCCTGACAGTTATCCTGTTCAGAACCTTAGGGGTGGGGGCGTCGCGTGCACGACAACTCCTGCAGCCACTCAGCCATAAAACGCAGAGGAATCAGCGACATTTTGGTGCTTTACTCAAACGCATGATGTCATGTGCCCACATTGCTGAGCGAACCCCTGGCAATATTGGTGGCATCTTTAGCCGCGGTCACCGTGTCGGAACCTTTCATGCCGAAACTAATGCAGGGCAGCCTGCTACAAGCGGCTGGAATGGCGATCCGCGACCAACGGAGACCATCACTCCACTGGCCCCAAAAGGTGGTCTGCCTACGGGGTCGTCAGACTCCTGGGCTAGATATCAGGGGCCGTCGGCAACGGCGGCCCCCGCGCAAGCCGCTGCCCTGTCAGGCTCAGCGGGGCGACCCGCCGAGTCTGACTTCGACTCTGGAACCGACGCCGACGCGTCATCAGATGGCGAAGCGGCTGGCCTAGATTTTTCCGACATGCCCGCGTATCTTACGGGGGAACAGCCGGCTCAATGGCTGTTTCTAGGATATCAGAAGCATAAACGCAGATGGAGACGGTTTATGAAGGAGCCATTTCGTAAGGTAAAGCGCACTGTCCGACGGCGCTGAGGGGGGGGGGGGGGGGGGCAAGGGTCGAGGCGCGGGTGAGGGCAAACGACGGCGATTGCATGGCAGAGGTGTGTTAGCATTCCTGGCATGCCTTACTGGACCGCAGCAGGCAGGGGCCGTGGGCGCGCCTCAGGAAAGGGCGAGGGACGTCGGGGCAATCCGAAAGATATTAAACCATGGAGCGTGACATCTGCAATCTTACAGAACATTTCCGCAGTGAATGCCCCCGAGGCGATGGGGGAGGCAGGGGTCCGTCAGTGCATTTGGCTTAAGCCGATTCGGACATGCAGTGTGTCGATTGGGAGACGCCATTAGCCGACCCTGCCGACAATCCGACCGCAGTTGTTAACTTCGGGGCTGCCAGATATCTAAGTACCAGCATGTCCCTCGAGAGATGCGCCGATGAGCTCTTCGAGGGGATGTATGTTGGCTACGACGAGATGAACCTGGCAGGCGGGCTAGGCATGCCCATCGCGGGGCAACCTGCGCAGTTCGAGTTTGTTGAGGATTTCCATGTGCCCGCCGACGTGGATCATGATATGGCGGGGGCACCTGCGGATTCTGAAGCTAAAATTCCAGCGACAGCAGAGGAAACGCAACTGATGCTCCATCCTCGGGTCACTGGCAATCCGAAGAACCATGTGACGATGATCCTGCGCGGGGAAACCCGTGAGATGCTCGCGACCTGTCGGAACGTATCCAGTGCGAACTTGGACACAGTGAAGATCATCATCTCACGTTCGTGGCTCATGGGCGGTCTCCGAGCCGCCATGGGCGATCAGCTAGTCGCCAAGTCTGGAGACGTGCGAGTCGCTCAGATGATGCCGAAGACGAGTGGGGAGCTGAGGGCCGTAGTGTGCAGCGCCGCGGTTGCGGCAACTCAGGCGGGCACTCGCGCGCGCGCTCCAGCGGCGCCCGGCCCTCCTGACGCGAGAGCTCCAAGGGCTCCACCGAGGAGGGAACGCTCGCGGAGAAACCCGCCTCAGAGGGGGGGCCGTCCAGCTGCGCCCGAATTAAGAGGCGTGCAACGCCTTGTCACTTATGGCGACCATGGGCTGGCTCGCCAGTGTATACCTCCCAGCGCGATGCGGTGCTGGCTCGACCGAGGCTGGACCGAGCATGACATTCGTTGCGGGTACTCACTTGGCAACGTTGAGCGGAATGATGAAGGCAATATTGTCCGCGCCAACGGAGGCAAGGGCGCCGAGGCGAGAGAAACCTTGACATGCGGGACCTCCAGAGGGCCGTCATCATTGACCAGAAGACCTACCGGGGTATCGTCTGTCCTGCGAACGTTTTGTCCCGCCGCAGACCTACGTGTCCGGTGGGGCGTCCATCGAGGAACCCTATCTTCGGAAGAACCCCATGGGCCTGGTCTCGTGGAGATGCTCTGGGTCGCAGAGTGGATCCGACCAATCAGCCACCTGCAGAATGTTTGACTGAAGCTGACTACCAGCCGATTGACAAGGAATCAATCATATCGATCGATTCTGGCAGCGCCTCGATACAAACCACCGCTTCAAAGTGTGCAATCGAGGAAATACCATAAAACAGGTTATGCGAGACGTGCGGGGCAACCTGCTTCTTCTCCTCATGGAGGTGCTGCCCATCCAGAAGGTGATGGAGGGGCTGGTCGTGGGTTTCCTGCCGAAGCAGTGGGCCCCGCCGAGGCTGCTCCTTCCGGGTCCGACCCAGAGTCTGAATCGGACTTCTCCGAATCGGCCCGCAGCTCTGGGGCGGAAGATGCCCGCGAGACTATCGCAACGCATAGATGATTATGATATGGTAACAGAAGATATGGATTTCACTTCAGGCAGGCACGTCGCTTACCATTGCAAACAGATAGGCTGGACCACTACTCCTGTTGTGGGAAGGGTGAGCGTTGATGCGTATGATCTGGGTTGCAAACGCAAGGCCAATATCGCGAACATGTCACTCTGGAGGCCGATTCCGCCGACTGTCCCCGGTGCCGGGGAACCTTCAGCGCGACCTCCAGCGTGGGCGCCCGCAGCGGAACAGCCAGAATAACCGTCTCCCAAGATGAAACCAGGGGGGAGGGTGGATCTATCCCAATCTCTTTCTTACTCTCCAAGCTCGCACAGGTCGCCTGAACATGGCCAGCTACCGCCGCCGCCGAAGCAGAAGAAGAGGACCAGTCCAGATGACGCCGATCCTGGTAGCGATACATCGCAGCAATAACCCGCAGCTCCAGAGGACCGGCAGTGGCCGCTGCAGCAGCAGCGTTTCATGGCGACATCTCGCCTACGCCGGAAGATCCTGCATGCCTGCGCGGCCCGACGCCTGGCAGGATCCACGGATCAAGCTGGGCGCCGTCACTGGATGGATCGTCCGAAGGAGCCTCATCATCAAAGGGTGGTGCGAATTTCACGGTGTTGGAAATTACCTCGAAGGCATCGGGTGCGGCCCCCGCGATCACTCCATGCCAGTGCTTCGACATCCGTGAGAAGGATCAGGCAGCTGGGAGTGCCCGCTCACCGGCGGCGCCTGCAGCGCCTGAGCTGGTGAGGGTGCGTGGCGAACCAGTCGCTGCCCCTGCGGGGCAACCCGCTGATGCGCTTGAATTGCCCGAGGAATGCAGGCGGTGCTGGGGGGCCCTGGGCCCCGTCAACCAGGTGAAGATCAGCCCAGCGTACGGGCCCTTTACTAGTGACGGTTTGAACTGTATGTAGTGGTGCAGTGTCATACCAAGTGCAGTGCTACACGTGCTAACGACGATGCCCGCTCGCGTGAGATTGATCGCGCTATTTTGCGGGAGGGGCCTGCCCTCAGTTATCGTTCCGAGAAGAAGTATTTGAAGGAGGTTTTTAGACGTGCAGATATCAGTACCGCGGTATTAAACGATCGCGACCAGCGTGAGTGCTCGGAATGGCTCACTACCGCCACGCGGCGCAAGCCATTCCACCGCGACGAGCTGTCCGATGGACTTATCTCAACTGCCACCTCCTACGACGAGTGCGACGGCTGGGTGGGGCCTGGAGATTTACTTTGTAAATGGCCGCCCGTTGGCCATGATAATTGGCATGGGGGCCGCCTGGGGGCCGTCGACGTGGCCGCCATTGGGCCCGCCAGGCACTGGCGGTGCTAGGCCTCAGCAAAATGCGTGACCATTCAGGCATGCAGAAGAACAGGCTCCAGGTCAAGAAGCCCTTACTCACAGGGGGGTCTCATCCGACGTACTTTTTGCGTCCTAGCAATGGGCCTAGCAGCCCTGGCATAAGATGTCCCGAGCCCCTGTGCAAACGGGTAACCGACCAAACATCACCAGGAGCACCCTGCTATTTTATACATGTCACAGCATGGGTTGATATCCCGAACGTACTCCATGTCGGGCTGTCATGCTGTGAATGCGATACAACGGAAGGGTCAGACACTTTATTCATGGATGCCCATGCCTACCTGGAGATAACAGGATCCAGTCAGGCCTGCGCATGGATTCCGAAGTATTGATGATGTTGAGCCTCAAGAACCTACTTCGTGATCTTATTCCAGTTTGGCGTTCCGCCGGCGATATTGTTCTGGCGGCAGGCCAAAACGGCGGGATCCCGCCAAGCCATATTGTGCAGCTCATCGGCATCTTGCCTAACATCAATCAGTGTGCACATGATCGAGTTGGACAGGTGTGGATTAATCCCATATGCATCGAGGACAACCAGCGGGCAACCTGCGTGCTAACAATTATCATCCGTAGTCCTGTTGCAACGTTCCATGCGATTCGTCAGCGCTAAAGAACTGGATGATATCGCAGACGCCCTATAATGTGAAGGTCCCTGCGCGAACACCCGTGCAAGGGTTCGAAATCACCATTATCTTCATCATCCAAAAGGCATGCCAAGCGGGGGGGCCTGCAGGGGGTTCAGATGGATCATGGATTCAGGCCCAGAGTGCGAATTTATCTGGCATGACATCCAACGGGATCACGCCCAACGACGGGCTGTATGGAAGCGACCCATGGCGCGCCTAGGCGCAGCCGTTGCCAGTACCTGCAGGGGAACCTGCGTCATTCGCACCCATGAGTAGGGCTACGACCCCATTTGGAACCCCACAGAGTGCTGGGAGTACCAATGGCCTGCAGGCCAGGCTCCAGAGCATCAGAGTGGGCCCTCAGTATCAGGCTTTGCATGCGACATCACAATTTGCATCGCCACGTCCAACTGCAGGGCAACGTGCTGTTTCCGACCGCGCAGCTGCCCAGAGGGCTGAGAGCTTGACAGGTCAACAGCAGTGGATGCACAGGCAGATGCGCGAGGCCATGCAGAGCATGCGTCGGGGTGGCATTTGCCTCCCGAGCGCTGACTGGACACCCCCATGGGATTATATTCCGGATCCGAACTCGTCGCCGGATCATCCCAACCGATATGGGTGCTTGCCAGCTTTCTTCAGCCACCCAACGTGCGATCCAACGCTGCTGAACGACCAAATTGTCCACCGATGGATTCAGATGCGATGAGGCCGACACATAGCAGAGGGCGCCTCACTTGCGGCGCCTTCCAGCGCGCCTGCCAGCTGTCGGCCCACATGTGCGTGAGCAACTCGGTCCCAGCATTGCGCGTCGAATATGTGGCCACACTGAAACTTCCACACCTTGTCGTGGTGTGCGCATATATCCGGCAAGTGGCACACTTGGTAAAATCACCGTCACTGATGATTGGTGGAGTGGCCGATGGCCTGATATGCGTCTGTCGCTCTGGCGTGGATTCCCCAATCTCGCGTTGAATCGGTGGGGCCGTTATCTGCTGCACTGCAGGGAGTGATCCCGCGTCTGCAATTGATACCAAGCTGAAAGCGGGTAGCCCAGCAAGCACAGGAGCAGCGGGTGTCCCCGCACGGTCCATCATGCGGCGTGCCTATCGCTCCTGACTGCGACCCTGGCGCGCCAATTGCGTGGTGAAGTTGGCCTGCTGCGCCTCGTGGATGGCCAGAATCTCGGGACGCAGATCCCCCATGGGCGATGGCACCGCTGACCCAGGGCCATGGCGCGTTACATCAGGGTCCATGGGGGCCGCCAAGCATCCGCAGTGAGGTACTTGGCCTAGAACCCCGGGTTCGCACCCGGCACCGCGCGTCAGCTGGGACTGGTAAGAGTCGTCGGCTGTTGCCCGAGCGCACGGGTTGTCCGGCTGAGAGCCAACGCGTGGAACGCCCGTCTCCTGAGCGCAATAGCCAGGGAACATCGGGTTTCATTATGCCCTCGCTGGAGATCAGACAGCAGAAAATCGTCTTGAAGAGATACTCCGTTGGGCCAATGGGCTTAGAGATATCCGTGAAGAGCTCGGCCGCATCACGTCGATGATGACAAGCAGCACAGCTGCCGCGTCTACACCTGCGGGGCAACCTGCGTCATCATCAAATGTGGTACAGGCAGCAGTAGCTACAACGCCTGACACAGATGTGCCTGTGTCTCTGGTAGCCGAATCAGCAACTAATGCAGGGGCAACTGATGCAGCAGCACCAGCGGGGTTACCTGCCAATGATCAGTGGCTGAGGCGCATGGAATGGTCAACTGAAAGGAGCTTGCAGTGGCTCCAAGCGCCATGCGGCAGCATGCCCCATGGTCGTCCGCTGCGCCAGCGTTGAGCTGACAGCCCGGTGGGCGTGCGCAGCGGCACCGGTGCCATATCAGAGCGCGATATGCTGCACGCGGTGCTGATGGCTAACACAGATGGGCAGATAGCTATGCGTGCTGACGAAGACACTTTCGAGAGCATGCCGCTCTCGCAACAGCGTCCCCATATGTACGACGAGCACCCATCGGCCTGGATCTTCCAGAGACAGCCCATCACCGATGAAGAGGCAAGAGGTTACATGACCGTCTTCACGTCCTTGACAAGGAACGAATGGGTGCTGGAACAGAGACGCCGTAAGGGCATGCACGGTACGACACTGTCCGACTTGCCGGGGATATTTGGAGAACGCCACGAGTTGGCCCTGGCAGCGAACAGTGGGGCCATGGTAGATGGTATGCTGATTGTCCGACTGGACATCGGCAGCAGTGTCAATCTGATTGGTTTAAAGATTGCACAAACATTCGAGCGTGTGTCACGCTCCCATGGACACGACATCAAGAAACTAAGCTTAACGAAGAGGCTGTACATGTCTGGTGTGGGGCATGGCGCCGCCATCTGTGACAAGTCATTGCATTGCAAAAATCGCATGCGAGGAGAAAGGGGAGCCTGCGGGAAAGCCCGCTTTGGCCAGTCTGGACACCTATTCGGCCAACGTGGCTGAAGGTTCCGGCGATAATCTTCATGCCATCCTGGGTCTCAGGAGCATGTCCAACATGGGGGCTATCTTGATCCTGGAGCAGGGACGCGAGAAGATGATCATTCCAGGCTCAGAGATGCATAAGGTCCTCCTTGGAAAAGGCGCCAGAGTACTTGATCTGATGAAGACGCCCTGAGGGCACCTGGCGGTCAAGGTCGACGAGTACGGTGTCGCAGCGGAGGATAATGGCTCAACGGCATTCACTACAACAGCCACTCCCCACTGCGAAGATACACCGTTACTCGTCAAGGAGGCAGCTGGTGCAGAGCCAACGGCAGGGCAACCTGCATAGCAGCGTGGGGACACCCGCCGCCAGCGATGCCCACGCGTATATGATGTCTCAGGACATCAAGGGCGTTTGCTTCTCCATCAATGAGGAGGCATTTGCTTACGCGATCCAGTCTTTGTTGAACAGCGCCCTAAAGATTTGGCATCGCAGGAACACGACCAATCGGAATGTTCCTACGCCGGCCGATCAGGACTTCGCCTTGCGCAATTTGCAGGCGAAGGTCTATCAGGCCATATGCGAGGAGGGCAGCAAGTGGATGCCGCCCGACAGAGCTGCAGGGGCACCTGCTGGAGTGAATGCAGGGGCACCTGCGGGGGCAGATGACACAGCTGATAAGTTTGATATCTTCACTTCGAGCAGTGGCCCAGCGGCGCATGGCACGGGCATTCGGGCGCCCCCGTCGCTTGAAAATGAGTGACGGGGGCAGGTGCGTGCCGCGGCCACTCGCGCATGCCCAGACAGGCCGAACATTGAGATTCTGTCGTCAGGCGCGGGGGCGTCTGCGGACTTTTCCCAGGCGCCGGCTGTGCGCGCCAGAGGCAATGGTGGACCCGCTTGTGAGGCCGCCAGAGGCAGCGGTGGACCGGGCTGTGCGGCTACCGCAGCACATGGGCGCTCATCGCATCGTTATTACTCTCGTGCTCTTGCTGTCGAAGACATGCGAACGGCTTGCGCTGAACTCCGAGCTCGAGGATGCATGTGTGATCGTATTGCACATGCAGAGGTTGTGACCTCTGCAGGTGCACAGTTTGGATGGATTTCTCTCGGAGGATTACCAACTACTGTGGGTGGCAGCGCCCGCTGACTGGCATGTTCGGTTGCCTGGAAAACTGGCGGGACCACATTATCAGCGTATCCAGAATCTTATGACCACAGCTCGGGCTTTACGTCTGTCGATAGTACTGGCGGGGCCTCCAGGTTACTTCTGGAAGCAAGGTCCCGCGCGAGATGCGTTTCAAGATTTAGGCTTGCGGGTCACGCGTATGCGATGTTGCCGCTTCGGTCTGAAATGTGACCGCTCAAGCAAAACGCCCGGCGGATCCTGCCTGCAGGTGGCGACCGCCTACGCGCGCATCCCGACTAACTTGTGGAGATGCACGTGCCAAGCTGCAGGGGTGCCCGCGCATCGTGCTGAGCATGAATTGGATTGGCGTGGCCAAGGCGCTCTGAAGGCATGATGGCGCAACGCAGCATTTTCTATCGTGGCTGCAAGGCTACTTGACCAAATATATTTGCACAAGACAAAGAGGAATCATGCGAGTGCTGTGCGCTTTCTAGTGTCCGCGCAAGGGTTGATGGAGGAGCTCGAGCTTGCGTTCCGTCTCCTAAGAATGGCCCTGACTGGGTGACGATGAATATTGACGACAGTATTGTTATCCAAGGTATTAAGATCCAGGACCAACCCATCGGGTACAATTACAACGCGCCGTTACTGAATGGTGTGACAAATATCCGTACTCGATTGTGCTGGGAGCCTCTGGCACCGGTCCTTATCGGACGCGAGGGGCAGCGATCGCGCCCAAGGCGGGCTGCGTTCGTTGATGACGATCGTCTCCCCCCCCTCGATTGAGCGCGGCCGCGTGCCCCCCTCTATTCCCGAATGTCTGACCATTACTTCACCCGGCGCAGAACGACAGACAGCACTGCCAACAGATGCCCGGATCAAAAAAAGACAAATAAGCAGGCATCGAGCCACGCAAGATACCCATAGTAGTCGAAGACGGCAATGATGATTGCGGTGAAGACCTGAGAGGTCTCGGATGTGGTGCTTACTGCACCGACGTTCCCCTTGACTCCGACACCGACAGTGATGGCGAAGAGGAAACCTTCATCATGTTACCTGCGGGTCTACCTGCGGGTGCGCGTGCAGATGTGTTCTCCATAATCCCAACCTTATGGTGCGGACGACACAACAAGGTAGATGTGTTGGGAATTGTGCGGAGGAAGCGGGGGGATATCGCAGTTAGCTTTCAGCCGCGCATTATCCCCAGGAGGAAACCTAGACAAACGTTTATATGTTGACCTTGGAAACAAGGATGTCCAGGACGCCGTGATGCATTGCTGGGGCGTGTGTATCGTCAATGTCGGTATACTACAACCCATTTGCAGAACGACTGGACTACCATCTTCAATTCACAAGTCAACCATGACGCGTGGCATGAACACCATGCGGGAGACCTTCCACCTATCTAGGGTTGTGGGAGGGTTGCCATGCGTCAAAATGACCTCCGACGGTTTTCTACGAGGACGACCGATGGGTACTTGGGTGGACAAAAAACCGCCATGGCCAACATTGGCCAAGTGCGAGGGCACTAGCATAGTGTGTGCAGACCAATGTACTACTGGTCTCCGTGACCCCCTATGGGGTATTAGTGCGTAAACCTATTGAGATAATGGCTTACCGCCGTCTCCTACTTGCACCTTTTTGAACGGAAACGGTGTGCTGGCCATCATCAGCATGCCTCGGTGTGCAATAAGGAGTTATCCAGGGCTGCACAATATGCTCAGAATATGCAGTCCTTTTTCGTCGACGCAGTCCAGATCGCACGCGATCTGTTCCCAGCAGACCGTAATCCTTTCCATGGTCATGGTTACCAACGCACGAGGATTTGATTTGGATGACCCAACTATCCCTGGACATCCCGACGGCTCGATCAAACGACCGCCCTCGGGATAATTAGGATGTCCTGCATGTGCGGATAATGCGAACTTGCAATTCCCCCCACATGACAGAGACCAAACGTTGTAGGTGGTGCGACAAGGAGGATTACCATTGGGTGTGTCCTGGCTGCAAGAAGAACTACGTACGGCCATAACAAACCTGGTCACTTGCGGGTGCCCGGCAAATGCAAGTTTGCCACGCCGTGGAAGCTGCCCGACAACCATGGGCAGGAACTTCTGGCTCAAGCCGAACCGGCAGCGCCACCGCCCGAGGCGCAGGCCGCGCCGCCACTTGTGCGGCTACGAGCACCAAGATTTGGTTCCAGGGCCGGACCCGCAGCTGGTGCCAGCAGCCACGATATCACAGTAGGCGGACATGCTGCTGAACCTGCTGCGGGGCAACCTGCCCCGAGTGGAGCCGGTAGCTCGGATATCACAGACGACTGCCACAGATCGGAGCCAGACGTGGCCGACAGCAGGGGAGATATCCACCGCCACCATCACCTGCGGGTAGCCCTGCCGCACGCCCACGACTCCCAGACTGGGCAAGGTTCGATGTCCAAATCAGTTTACAGAACCTACGAAGCCTTAACCCGAGCGTGTCAACGCGCGAGCTGCGGAAACTGCACTTGCGATGGTTCCATGCTAAACAGCCTTAGATGCGACTCATCTCGACCAAAACTGGTTTGGACAACGTCAGGCCGAAGCTGATCAAAGGTGTCTGTGACACATGTCGGGAGTGCAGGGCTTGGGATAAGCCCGGGCATGCGGTTATGCCATCTACTGCACTACTTGGCGAGTTTAACGAAGAAGTCGAATGCGACCTGATGTTCTACAAACAGGAACATCAGATATTTCACATCGTGGATCGTTGCAGTCGATATGCTACTGGATTGGAAATACCAAATAAAACAACGACAAGTATTTTAGATTCGTACCTTCAGTGCTGGATGCAGTTCGGACCCGCCAAGGTACTCAACTCAGACGTGGAGGGTGCCCATAACAACGACGCAGCTAAGGCAGTCCTCGAAGCAAACGGCATTGAGTTAAGGATGCGCGCGTGGACAACGCGCTGCGACAATCGAAGCCAGCAGTGGCCTATTGCGCCATTTACTTCGCGTTGTGGAATCTGGATTCAGAAGGTTAGACATACCTTTTGTATTCGCACGACTGCTGCATGAATTTTTGTTTGCCGCCAATGCGTTCACCTTCTACAGTGAGGTGTGTCCGTGCAACGCTCTATCTGAACGGCAACCAGCCATGCTTCCTGGCCGGCGTGTTCTAGACCATGAACAGCCGACAGAAACATCTGACCATTCCCGAGAACAGGTGATTCGCCGGGTATGCATTGAAGCTATCTTACAAGCTACTGCAGCTTTCAATACCAATCGTGCACTACGCACTGAGACAACTATCACCTGTCAGCTTTACTACGACGAATGGTCGACTATCATCGTCCCATAACTACGAAGGGCGACTGGGGAGGCTGGAATGGCCCTTTCCCGGTTGCACGGAGGGATCCCGCCAGGGGTCAAGTCGTTCTTCGAGTGGGAAGCCGCGATGTGCAAGTCCAATATGGCGACGCACGACAGTCATTATACATCGAAGCTTTGATAACCCGAGAGGTTGGTTCTGACAACGCTGCGCTGCGGACAGTTTTGACATTTTTCGCCGGTCTGAATGCGGGGGGACCTGCTATGACGTTTGGCTATGTCCCGACCAAAGAGGGAACGCATCAGATGACAAGTGCGAGCCGACTAATTCCTAAGGTACACTTAGATCTGCAATACTTTATCACGGACTTCTTTCGTATCGAGAAGCTAGTCTCTGTTAGGTTAGCTAAGAGTATCCGCGAGCTACCTCTGGCGGCTTGTGCTGACAGCTGCACGTTGGTGCATTATGACAACGACGTGCATCCAGGCTCCCACTACTATGATGCCGGAGGCACTCCCTTGAACATATACATGATACAACTGGATCAGCGCATTGGATGACCATCCATTGCCTAAAGTCCACTAAACCTTAAGCGGGCTTCGACCGAGACATGACGAGATTTGAGGAATTGGCCGACGCACTGACGCAAGACAACAACGCCAGAGAAGCCCCAGAAGCCGAGCCACCACAGGAGGATGGACGGCTCTCTACGATCTACGTGGAATCAGAAGCGAACCTTGAGGCACATATTATGAAGGTGTGGTGCGCAGAGCTACATGAAGAAAGGGAGTTATTGGAGGCAACTCCATTAGATTACCTTTACTTTGTACCCGCACATATGATCGCTGATAACAGTGTGCTGGTCACGGTAGCTGAAGAACAGCGGGGGCGCCAGCTTGCGTGGGGCCATCCACGCGACTCCGACATTGAGGAGACGTATCATGTCCTATTCTGTTCCACGGACGAAGACCATAATTGCGGATTGGACTCGGATGAGAGCGGTCAATATATAGAACTCTGCTTTACGGCAGAAGTGTCCAAGGTAGTCCTATCCGAACAACCGCATTGGCTCTTAGACTTCGACCGTGTGACCACCATGCGAGTATATGTAACAGCCGCCGCAAAACGGCTGTGGTCGTCAAGGAGGACGACCTCCTCGCGAAGGCCGACATTCAGGCGAACCCAGTTAAGGTATTAAACGCCTTATGTACTGAATTCAATATATGGTTTGACAACAAGTGTTTCAATCAGCGTTATATATCAAAAGCGTCAAACATCATGACTTCGAGGTGCGCATATGTGGAAGTTTGTAAAGAACGAAGAGGGCGAGAGGGAACGCGTCATCAGATTACGCCAGTTTCAAGGAGTTCGAGGTTTGCGATGTGGAAACATTCTCAGGAACAGCACGGCGGTCAAGTCTGATATTACTTGCAAGCGCGGCAGCGTGCAAGAAGCAATGGGTCATTGCGTCCCTTGACATCAGCATGGCTTTCCTGAAAGGGTTAACCTACCAGGAACTTGTTGAAGCAGACGGTGAAAAGGAACGTGTGGTGTGCTTTACCTTGCCGCCTGGATCGGCATCGGTGCTCCGGTCCCTCCCAGGATTCGAGCACTACGATGAGTCGAAGCACTGCTTGCAGTGCCTCAAGCCAGGCACCAGCACCAAGGGTGCACCCAGAACCTTCTCTCTGAAGCTCAGACAGACCGCGAGTGGCTTTGGTCTCAGACCCACGTCCGATGACGAGGAGTTGGCGACAAGCAGTGACCTTCTCACATCCCAACATGTTGATTATATCAATGAGGCCGGCGCTGAGGACACCGTCGACAAGTGCGTCAAGTGCGTCGAAGACACTGTTGGTAAATGTAAACTCAACAAACACGCGCGTACCAATTGTGCTGTGAGATACACCAAGGATGGGGGCGGTAATGTTACACTGGATCAATATGAATACATCAAACAGCTCCGTCCTATACAACATCCTGAACTCACGGGCGCAGACGCCGACGCCAAAGCATCAACTATTGTTGCTGACATGTTTGTCAGCCTCAGAGGCGCGTTGGCTTACGCATTAATCGCGCCGGTGTGGTTGGTGGTGTTTGTGGTCTCTCTGCAACGCGTCTAAGAACCGACCAATATACAGGTGCGACGGCTGAAGGCGATTGCCAGGGAGCTGCAGGCCTGTCCAAAGAAGATCGTTCATCGATCGATGACTCCAACGGGCGAACTTGACTTGCGCAGTGACTCCGGTTCTCGACGTCTTAGCGGAGATGCCGATGACGATGTAGAAGCCAATGGCATTCGCGGGGCAAGCCTTCTGCGGCGAGGAAACGCGCCAACTGGGATGCCTGTCGCCCATCTGTTCGATGCGTGCTGCAAGTCTCACCGCTTGTCCGCTCCAACTATTCAGCAGAAACACTAGCGGGAGACCATGATTTGGAGGACTGCTATCCCACGATCGTTGCTCTGCGCGAGCTCCTCGCAGGACCGCTGGCGCCCGCGTTGTTGAAAGACGTACTGGAGATGTGTGGCCTAAGCATTGTGGTCACTTTGACCATTGATGACGAATCTGTCTTCAAGTCCTCGTCGAGCAAAGACATGGAAAACAACCCACCGAGTGTGCACTTTTGGGTCGCATCCGTTGGATGCGACAGATGATGGAGCGAGGTATCGTGCGTAGCATTCAGTGGTGTGACACTCGTGACATGACTGCAGACGGCCACACAAAAGGGGCGCGTTGATAGAGACATGCGCCTACTGGTCACAGGAGGAACGCATTCCTTCAAGCATGAGTTAGAGAGAGCGTCATGCTCAGTGCCGGGCTGGCCAGACAACATCGTCTGAGGCCGCCTGAGTAGCGCTCGCTTATACAGCGATTTGATTGCGAGGCAACTTGTGCGCACAGGGCGCTTGCTTGCGGGTTCCCCTTCCTTATGAACATGCATTTTGCTGCCTTTTGTGCATGTCGTGTTTGTTGTGTAGTGGCGGCGAACTCACGCTTCGTCTCCCCCCCCGACTAAAAGTGAGCTGGGACCAGGGCGAGAGATGGCGAGCGTTTGTCCGTGGCCGTCTGGGATCAAGCGGCCGGCCGCAAACGTGTGACTGCGCCTCGTCGCCTCGCGCTACTTGCCATCGAGACCGAGAACATTTTCGCTTGAGATGGCCCGTCGCTCCCGCGACGACCTCCTCCGACTGGGACTATCGATGCTACGGTACAACAGAGCTGGAGCTGGGCTTCCCCTAAGGGGAAGCTGCTGGTTGGGCCTCCCGGCCCCCGTCAAACTGGGGCCAGGAGGGGTGTATCGGCTGGCTTTGGGGGAGAAATTGCAGGGTGGGGGGCCCCGGGAACGCAGGATCCGTGGGGTGGGGATGCCGGGGCCAAGGGGGGTATCGGTCGGTTTTGGGCGAGATATTGTTGGTGTGGTGGGCCCCGAAACAGAGTTTCCGTGGGGTGGGGATGTCGGGGCCAGGAGGGAGGTATCAGTCGTTGTTTGGGCGAGAACTTGTGGGGTGGGGGGCCTTTAGAACAGAGGTTCCGTGGGGTGGGGGTGCCGGGGCCAGGAGGGGGACGTCGGTAGGTTTTGGGCGAGAGAGTGCGGGGTGGGGGGCCTTTAGAACATAGGTTCCGTGGGGTGGGGGTGCCGGGGCCAAGAGAGGGGGCATCGGTTTGTTTTGGGCGAGAATTTGTGGGGTGGGGGGCCCCAAAACAGAGGTGCCGTGGGGCTTGGAAGCCGGGGCCAGGAGGGGGGTATCGGTCGGTTTTGGGGAAGAAATCGTGGGGTGGGGAGCCCCGAGAAGAGAGGTTCCATGGGGTGGTGATGTCGGGGCCAGGAGTGGGGTATCAGTAGGTTTTGGGAAAAAAATTGTTAGGTGGGGGGCCCCAAGAGCAGAGGTTCAGCCAGGGCCAGAAGGGGGGCAGCGGTCGGTTTTGGGAGAGAAATTGTGGGGTAGGGGGCTCCAAAAACAGAGGTTCTGTGGAGTGGGGATGCCGGGCCAGGAGGGTGGTCTCAGTCGGTTTTGGGCGACAAATTGTGGGGTGGGTGGCCCCGAAAACAGAGGCTCCGTGGGGTTGCGATGTGGAGGCCAGGAGAGGGGTGTCGGTCGGTTTTGGGTGAGAAATTTTGGGGTGGGGGGCCCCGAAAACAGAGGTTCTGTGGGGAGGGGGTGCCGGGCCAGGAGGGGGGATATCGGTCGGTTTTGGGCGAGAACTTGTGGGGTGGAGGGCCTTTAGAACAGAGGTTCCGTGGGGCGGGGATGCCGGGGCCAGGAGGGGGGTATCGGTCGGATTTTGATGAGAAATTGTGGGGCGAGGGGCCCAGAACAGAGGTTCCGTGGGGTGGGGATGCCGGGGCCAGGAGTGGGGCATCGGTTTGTTTTGGGCGAGAAATTGTGGGGTGGGGAGGCCCCCCAAACAGAGGTGCCGTGGGGCTTGGATGCTGGGGCCAGGAGGTGGGTGTCGATCGGTTTTGGGCGAACAATTGTGGGGTGGGGGGCTCCAAAAATTACGCTACCGAGGAACCCCTCATACTTAATTTAAATCTTATGTGTTTGCTTATGTATGTATGTATGTATGTATGTATGTATGTATGTATGTATGTATGTATATATGTATATATGTATATATATATATATATATATATATATATATATATATATATGCAAAATCCTGCGTTCTGAGCCCTCGTCGCGAATGTTCTCTATGGGTCATCCAACGCCAAATTTTGTGCGGAATTGCTGCCGCGCGTAGGCCGGGCGGTTGTTGCCCGCAAGTTGGAGCACAGACAAACTTGCGTAAATGCGCAGTCGTGCCGCGCCGACTTGAGCCGCGATGTTTACGGATCAGGGTAAGACGCAAGCTCTCACGCGCAATGCGGTGGATAATCACTGCACCAAGAGATCACCCCCTGCGCTGGCCTTATAGTCCCGGGAGAGTGCCACGCCTGCTAAGCTTTGCGACAGTGTCGTGGGTGGCGGCCGCGCTCGGAGACCCCCTGTGGTGTCGAGAAAGTGCCACGGCTGCAAAACTTTGCGCCAGTGTCGTGGATAGCGGCCGAGCTGAGAGACCACCCCCTGCGCACCCCCTGTGGTGTCGAGAAAGTGCCACGCCTGCTAGGCTTTGCGCCAGTGTCGTGGATGGCGGCCGAGCTGAGAGACCACCCCCTGCGCACCCCCTGTGGTGTCGAGAAAGTGCCACGCCTGCTAGGCTTTGCGCCAGTGTCGTGGATAGCGGCCGAGCTGAGAGACCACCCCCTGCGCACCCCCTGTGGTGTCGAGAAAGTGCCACGCCTGCTAGGCTTTGCGACAGTGTCGTGGATAGCGACCGAGCTGAGAGACCACCCCCTGCGCACCCCCTGTGGTGTCGAGAAAGTGCCACGCTTGCTAGGTTTGCGCCAGTGTCGTGGATAGCGGCCGAGCTGAGAGACCACCCCCTGCGCACCCCGTGTGGTGTCGAGAAAGTGCCACGCCTGCTAGGCTTTGCGCCAGTGTCGTGGATAGCGGCCGAGCTGAGAGACCACCCCCTGCGCACCCCCTGTGGTGTCGAGAAAGTGCCACGCCTGCTAGCCTTTGCGCCAGTGTCGTGGATAGCGGCCGAGCTGAGAGACCACCCCCTGCGCACCCCCTGTGGTGTCGAGAAAGTGCCACGCCTGCTAGGCTTTGCGCCAGTGTCGTGGATAGCGGCCGAGCTGAGAGACCACCCCCTGCCCACCCCCTTTGGTGTCGAGAGAGTGCCACGCCTGCCAGGCTTTGCGCCAGTGTCGTGGATAGCGGCCGAGCTGAGAGACCACCCCCTGCCCACCCCGTGTGGTGTCGAGAGATTGCCACGCCTACTAGGCTTTGCGCCAGTGTCGTGGATAGCGACCGAGCTGATCGACCACCCCCTGCCCACCCCCTGCGGTGTCGAGAAAGTGCCACGCCTGCTAGGCTTTGCGCCAGTGTCGTGGATAGCGGCTGGGCTGAGAGACCACCCCCTGCCCACCCCCTTTGGTGTCGAGAGAGCGCCACGCCTGCTAGGCTTTGCGCCAGTGTCGTGGATAGCGGCCGAGCTGAGAGACCACCCCCTGCGCACCCCCTGTGGTGTCGAGAGAGTGCCACGCCTGCTAGCCTTTGCGCCAGTGTCGTGGGTAGGGACCGCGGTGAGAGACCACCCCCTGCGCACCCCCTGTGGTGTCGAGAAAGTACAACGCCTGCTAGGCTTTGCGCCAGTGTCGTGGATAGCGGCCGAGCTGAGAGACCACCCCCTGCCCACCCCCTTTGGTGTCGAGAGAGTGCCACGCCTGCTAGGCTTTGCGCCAGTGTCGTGGATAGGGACCGCGGTGAGAGACCACCCCCTGCGCACCCCCTGTGGTGTCGAGAAAGTGCCACGCCTGCTAGGCTTTGCGCCAGTGTCGTGGATAGCGGCCGAGCTGAGAGACCACCCCCTGCCCACCCCCTTTGGTGTCGAGAGAGTGCCACGCCTGCTAGGCTTTGCGCCAGTGTCGTGGATAGCGGCCGAGCTGAGAGACCAACCCCTGCGCACCCCCTGTGGTGTCGAGAAAGTGCCACGAGCTGTGCTGTGCTGTGCTGAGCTGAGCCGTGCTGGGCTGTGCTGAGCTGTGCTGAGCTGAGCCGAGCTGTGCTGTGCTGAGCTGAGCTGAGCTGTGCTGTGCTGAGGTGAGTTGAGCTGAGCTGAGCAGTGCTGTGACGAGGGGGGGAAAGTGAAGTGTGTGTGTGTGTGTGTGAGTGAGGGGAGGAAGAAAGAGAGAGGAGGGCGGGTGTGGGTGAGACGCGGGTGCGGCGCGGCAGGGAAGAAAACCATAACCCCACGAAGCATGTGGGGAACAAACGTTCCGTGGGGTGGGGATGCCGGGGCCAGGAGGGGGGCCTCGGACGGTTTCGGAAGAACTTGTATGGTGAGGGCCCCCAGCAACAGAGGTTCCGCTGGGGCCAGGAGCGAGGCATCGGTCGGTTTTTGGGAAATTAGTGGGGTGGGTGGCTTCAAGAACAGAGTTTCCGCAGGGTGGGGAGGCCGGGGCCAGGAGAGGGGCGCTGGTCGGTTTCGGGTGAGAAATAGTGGGGTGGGGGCCCTAAGAACAGCGGTTCCGTAGGGCAGGGATGCCGAGGCCAGGAGGGGGGCATCGGTCGGTCTTGGGAATAAAAAATTGTGGGGTGGGGGGCTCCAACAACAGAGGTTCCGTGGGGTGGGGATGCCGGGGCCAGGGGAGGGGGTATCCGTGTGTTTTGGGCGACAAATTTTGGCGTGGGGGGGCCAAACAAACAGCAGTACCGTGCGATTTGGATGCCGGGGCAGGGAGGGGGTATCGGTCGGCTTGGGGCAGGAAATTGTAGGGTGGGGGCCCCCCAAAACAGAGGTTCCATGGGGTGGGGATGCCGGGGCCAGGAGAAGGGCATCGGTCGGTTTTGGGGTGAGAAATTGTGGGGGGGGCCCAAAAACCGAGGTTCCGTGGGGCGGGGATGCCCAGACCAGGAAAGGGGTATTGGTTGGAGTTGGTCGAGAAATTGAGGTGGGGGGTCCCAAAAACAAAGTTTCCGTGGGGTGGGGATGTCGGGGCCAGGAGGGTGGTCTCGGTCGGTTTTGGGGGAGAAATTGTGGTGTGGGGCCCCCCCAAAACAGAGGTTCCGTGGGGCGAGGATGCCAGGGCCACGAGGGGGCACTCGGTCGGTCAGGGGCGCGAAATTGTTGGGTGGGGGCCTCCCAAAGCAGAGGTTCCGTGGGGTGGGGATGTCGGGGCGAGGAGTTTTGGGCGAAAAATTGTGGGGTGGGGGTTCTTTGAACAGAATTGCCGTGGGATGGGGGTGCCGGGGCGTGGTGGTGGCGAGGGGGGGGGCCTCGGTAGGTTCTGGGCGAGACATAATGACCAGGTGAATGCCAAGAACAGAGCTGCCGTGGAGCGGAGGTGTCGGGACGTGGCGGGGGCGGGGGGGCGGGGTGGCGGGGCCCTGGCGTTGGAGGGGTGAACGGGGGGGGATAGGCTCACGATAGGCGGATCCAAGAGTCGCTTTCCCTCACACGCCTCTTGGGTCGGCGGCTTTTTGGGGGCCTCATCAGTTTTTCCGCCCTGGAGCTTTTTTGAAGCCCCAAATATCGTTTCTCGGGGCACTCCTGGGGCGCTCTTGTGAGCTCGTGGAGCCGTCTTGGAACTCTGTTGGTCCCTTCTTGGGGTTCTCTTGGGGCCATCTTGAAGCCCCGGTAGCCCATCGCAAAGGCTAGGGCGATAATGAATGCATCACTGGGGTTCCAGCCAGCGTGGAAGGATTTTGGCGGGCATCCTTGGCAGGCTCCGTGTCCACCCGCCCTCGTCCAGACCGACCCAGGTGGAGGGTGTCACGCTACCCTGGAGGACGGCCGCAAGCCGCCTCGCTCGCCCCCGCCGCCGCCCCCCCACCACAGAAGCAGACAGCCACTGGGCACCGTGTGCCCTCTTGGACCGCCTTGGATGATACAGTCGGACCGAAGTATAAGGTCGAGATCGGTTCGGGGAGGGTACCGTAGTGTTCGTCGTGTTTGTTGGATGTTCTTGTGCATCCCGGTGAGGGTACCCTTGGATGTTCTGGTTGTTTTGGCCGACAGAGGGTCTCGTGTTCTTATGGGATGTTCTTGTGGCCTAGGTCCGACTGTACGGGGGCCTTGTTGGGGCTGTCCTAGGTTCGTGGTGCTATCTTTGCCGCCTTGGAGCCCTCGCGGGCTGTCTGTGACTCCCCTGGAGCCTGTTTTGATCCCTCTCAGGGGGCCCTTTGGGGCCTCTTCGGCCGTTTTGGGTGGTTCTTGGTGCCCTTTTGGGGAGTCTCGGTGCTCCCCGAAGCCATCCGGAAGCCATGTTGAGTCGCGAAGCCGAGCAGGCGACAAAGATGGGAACCCATACGGGTTTGACAATTTGGCTGTCCGTCATCTCTCTTGGCGTGTCTTGGAGCCTCGCTTGGAGGCCTTTCTGAACCTCCTGGAGTCTGTTGGGCTTCTTGGGAGACTCCTGGGGGTCTTGAAGTCGTTTTGGGCGGGCTGAGCTTCCAGAAGGCTCACGCGACACGCTCCAAGAACGTCCGAGGGCGCCCGAGAGTTATGGGCAAGCGGGGCGCGGGGCATCCCAAACTCCCTTTCACAGTCAGCCGTTACCATGTACATCTAGGCCTCCTAGATGGGGTCGGAGTAGATGGGGTCGGAGGATTGCGCCGTATCGTCGATGCATCGGCGATACGGCTCGATGTGGAGCCCGACTTGCCTCATGTCGACGTCGCCGATGCATCGCCGACGTCGACGATGCCTCGCCGGTGCATCGCCCATGCGTCGCCGATGCCTCGCCGATGTATCGGCGATGCGGCGCTCTCCTCCAACCCCACCCACTCCGACCCCATCGGCTTCTGGTACAGCCGTGTGATTGTTTCGGGCTTCGTGTCCAGGTGCGCGTGGCCAGCGTCGTCCGCCGCGCTCCCCCGGGAGGCGGCGGGGCGCCCAGGGGGAGCCTCGCGGCGGGGTTTTGGCGGGGCGGGGCAGGCGGATGGTGGCCAGCAGGAGGGCGCGTCCTTCAGCGTGTGCAGACGCCCTGCCAGACAGCTGCGAGTCGTGCCATCACTCGGGGGAGGACAGAGCCCCCAATCCCTGACACGTCGGTTAGTGAATTCTCCGTTTTCGGTACTCGAGGGGGCGCCGCGGCCGTCGTTTTCCAGGCTTGCGCCCGCCAGGTTTGGGCCCGAGGTCGTTTTCACCAAACCACGTTTTGCTAAACAGGGTTCTGTCCATCCCTGAATCACGCTTCGACGTGCGAGTGGCATTGTGACTGATAGTTGGAGCGCCTCAGAAGAGGCCCCGTCTTCGGGAGCCCAGAGGTGGATATCTCTTCATCGGCCGAAGGCGGCGGAAGGGCGGCGGAAGTCGGCGGAATCGAAACGAGGGCGGCTTCGCCAGCGAAAGCCTTGGCTGCAGAGTTTCGGGAATCGGCCAAACATTGCCCTTGGCCTGCCTCTTCTTCATGCTTTCAACGCGTTCGGGAGGACTTTGATCCTGCACTTCCCGAAGACACGCCGTACACCATGCCGTCTCGGTGAGAGTGCCTCGGCAGCGTGCGGCTCCCCGTTCCACTCAAGACTTCGCTCTGTGTTTGTGTTGCGCTTTTCTCATTGCCTGCGCGATGCCTCGGGATGAAGATCGGGACAGGTGATGTCCAGGAGTGGATGAGGATCAGAAGAGGAAACGGTACCGATATTCCATCTTTTTCGCCTTCCTGGGCCTCCTGGGAGACCCTCGTCTCCACCGCTGGATTCGCCTCGAAATTCTGGTCAGAGCGCACCCTGGAAGAGGTCCTCGGAGTAGCAGTGTCTGTACCCTTTGGTTTCTCCAAGGTTGGGCCCAGGAGGGGATGAGGAGGGGTGGTGGAGGGTGGTGCGGGGGGAAGCAGAAGGAGGGGGAGGTTGAGGAGATCGGGACATGTTCTGCCACGTGCCAGGAGATCGGGACATGTAGGGCGCGAGTCTGCTCGCACCCTCCTGATGATCCATCGGGGGGCGCGAACTTTACGTCTACACCAATCCTGTCCAGCCACACCCTGGGCCCAGGATTTGTGTAATTAGGACCTAAACTAGCTCCTTGGCCCAATTCTATGCACCTGCTCTGCAGGTGCATAGTTGGCGTCCTCCTCGTCCACCGCCAGAGTACATCCTTATCCACTGGCTCGGAGTAGTGGATACATCTGTCTGCCTGCCTCTGAGAGGCATTGCCCGTCGGGCTTCTACGGCAAAGGGTCTGGCGGCGGGCCCGAAGGGGTAGCAGTGGCGAGTGCTCTCGTGCGCTGGCACGACATACATATAATCCGTTCCCAGCAATCCATGGTCAGAAGGGCACCCAAATCGCGAACAAGCTCATCCACTCCCGAAGCGCGGTCTTCGCGCGCGCGGGCTCGAAGACGGCGCGCTTGTGCCGAAAACGCATGTTTTCGTTCTGGCGGCTCAACAAGAACCCGCGCGATGTGGTCCCATTTTATTTGTCATTACGCCAAATGTGCTTGGTGTTCAAGACAACGAGCCCCGCCTTATCCTGTGCGACTAACACTAGGGTTGGATTACATGGCGCGGGTTTTCGTTGCGCCGCCAGCCTGGACTGGGCGCTTCTGGTCTGATGAAAATATGGCCGAGGCTCTGTCCGCGGATTTGTGCAGCCTTTCCAACAAGAGTGCGTGCGTGCGTGCAGCGAAGACCTTCCGCGCGCCAGCTGCGGATTTTCGCGCCGGCGCCAACCATAGGTGCAGATAATGCCTGCGTTGCCCAGCCCCCAGGCACTTGCTTGAGGAAGCCCCTCTAGGAATCCTTCGCAAGGCATTGCCCGCCGCGCTTTCGCGGCAAAGAATCTGGTGGTGGTAGCCCGAGAGTGCTCTCGCGCGCCAGCACGGCAGACGTAAAATCAAATCAACGAACATAGTGATCGGAATTCGCCCCGCCCCTGAGTTCCCAACAGCTCATGGTCAACGGGCCAGCCAGGTAGCGCACAGCCCGAAGCGCAGCCTCTCGCGCGCGCGTCCTGCGCCCTCTGTGCTGAACTGCAAGAAGAGACCGCCGATGATGCCCGTGCGTTAGTTTTCATCTTGCTGGAGGCGTCCCGATGCTTGCTTGTGGTTCAAGAAAAGCTCGCGCCACGCGGTCCCACCGTATCCAGGTTGCGGAAGTGGCGAAGACGACAAATTGAGTCCCCTGCCGGGGGCGCCGTTAGTGGACAGCACCATCGGCTCTAAGGATTTCACTGGCTCGGGGAATGCACCCCGGGGCCACAGGCCTAGATTGTATTTGCTTACGTGACACAATACCGCAGCGGGGCTACCGCCCCACCATGCAAACATCGATGTCATCCTAGTATGCTCTCCGCCGGCGCTGGTGCACGGCACGGCCTTCCTTGATGATTACCTTTGACACCGTCAACGCGTTTCTCACGAAACTCACATATGCTGCATTTTCAAGGATCGGAGTTTGGCCGGCATGCCGTCTGACCCGCTCAACGCGGCGGCCCGCGGGCGAGGAAAGCGCGTGTGGGCGTGCGTCCTGCAGCT
>CAUYUJ010014982.1:38599-60927 GCA_963575745.1 Prorocentrum cordatum
CGTAGTCGTAGTCGTAGTCGTAGTCGTAGTCGTAGTCGTAGTCGTAGTCGTAGTCGTAAGTCGTAGTCGTAGTCGTAGTCGTAGTCGTAGTCGTAGTCGTAGTCGTAGTCGTCGTAGTAGTAGTAGTAGTAGTAGTAGTAGTAGTAGTCGTCGTAGTCGTAGTCGTAGTCGTAGTCGTAGTCGTAGTCGTAGTCGTAGTCGTAGTCGTAGTCGTAGTCGTAGTCGTTTTCGTAGTCGTAGTCGTAGTCGTAGGTAGCAGTAGTGGCAGTGGCCGTGTCCACCACAAAATGACAGCAGGTCGCGCAAGACAGGAGCGTATCCTTGCCTGGCACGCCAGCTTCCAAAATAAAGTGGCCCCAAAGCGCCCAGGGCCTGAGCTCTCCGAGCCAAAAACCTTCATCTTCCCAAACCTCAGCATCACCGACGTCTCCAGCCTCTTGGACCACCTCGGCCTCCACCCTCCCACCCGACTGGGCAGCAGCAACGGCAGCAGGAAGGTCAGCAGGAGGAGGGGACGAGGGACCAGGGGGTGGTGGTGGGGCCCCGTCGTACACTCGGTAGGCCTCGTCGAGATCAGAGTGCGAACAACTGTCGGCAATCGTGCCGAAGTCTATCCATCTGATCGCATCGAGACCCTGATGGTCGTGCATGTCCAGGTCTACCATCCTGGTGGCAAGCCTGGCACTGACCTTGGTGGCTTGGGACGCAACCTCCAGGCAACCTTCGAGAAACAGCACATCTATTTCCGACGAGGCCCCGAAACTGGCCCCCAACTTCGCGTAATGATCTGCCTGCTGGTTTTTTTCGAGCTCGAACTGCGACAGAAGCCCTTCACGGACATGGCGCACATTGCGGTGGCATTTCACATGCGAGCATCGCCTCTGACTGAAGTCTTCTCTCGCGTGCACACGGCGTCACATGTGGGCGCGCGGGTTAGCCACCGACATGTCTTTCTGCTGGCAGGCGCAGCAGGAAAGAGTGGCGTTGCAGCCAGAAAAAGCGCTTGACGACCCGCATACGTGTAGGAATAACATCATCATATCATATTCCTCGCCGTCGCGGGCCGAGAAAGTGGCCGAGAACTCCGGAGGGACCACGCCATATACCGCTCCCAGAAAGATTCGGTCGGCCGAGAACAAGGCGCAAGACCAGCCTGTGGTGCGCAGCGTTGGCAGTCGGCTAAATCACCCTCAAGGAGGAGAGGAAGTTCGATCCCTGTTCCCCGCAGCGCCCACTGCTGGTCAAAGGTGGGGTAAGCCACGCACAGCTGGATCAGGACAGACGCCCTTCGCGAACTGCTCTCCCCAAACACTCGGGACGCCCTTGGGTCCAAAACGCGCCCGAGACCAAACCTGTGAGAGCCATCTGCTGGTGCTGTGAGAGCTCTGGCTCCCAGTCGCAAGACATCGCCTCGAGGAGGGGGCGCCAAAAGAGCGGTGCCTTCCATTGTTGTCTGTCTTGCAGTGCTAGCGCTCTAACATTCGACGCACGCCTGGCTGCGTGCTGGATCTGGTCCGCGACACAGGCAGGGGAGTAAAACATGAGATCCTACTCCCGACCCAAATCGTCCACCGCCAAAGTTGGCCCCGCCAACCTCCAGCCCACCCTCTGAGCACATCAGGGCGGCCACAGGGTCCCTGCATGAAACCCATGGCCGCTCCTTGGCAGCTTGCCCCTGACCATCGTCGGATAGGGCCTGGAGCACAGGCCCGGACAGCTGGCCTGCCCAGAGCACTTCAGCATACTGCTTCATGCAATCAACCGTGGTGACGACCAGCGGATCTCTGCGCCCCTTTGGGCAGGCGGCCTTCCGCATTGGCTGCCATGATCCGAAGCTTGTGCATACGAGTGTCAGCCAAGCCGTGCACACAAGAGCCCCACAGAGCAACCTCAGACGGCCCCGTTCTGTGGACCCGAAATATCTTCGCGCCTCCACCTTGCAGGGTGCGGAGGCGAAGCGCGCGACGATTCGCTGAAAGGTACCTGTCGTAGTGGGTCGTGACGCGACGGAACCCCCTAAATCACTGTGAGACTGGCCACGGTTTTTGAGGTCCATGTCCCAGGACTCGCACAGCTGGACGGCAAGCTCGGTCGAACTGGTCAGGAAGCCCGCCTTGCCCCAGGAAATCGGAAGACCTTTGGCCACCATCCCCTCGGCCACCGTGTTGAAGGCCTTGGGGAGCTCACGAGCGACGATTCCTCTGCTGCCGACCGCATGGAAGGAGGCATGATCAACCACATTATTTAGCATCACTATAGGCGCTGACGCATCTGCCTGCCTGCGGAGGGCAAGCAGCAGGAGGAGGAGGAGGAGGAGGAGCATGAGGAGGAGGAGAAGGAGGAGGTGGATGAGGAGGAGGAGGAGGAGGAGGAGGAGGAGGAGGAGGAGGAGGAGGAGGCGGAGGCGGAGGCGGAGGCGGAGGCGGAGGCGGAGGCGGAGGCGGAGGAGGAGGAGGAGGAGGAGGATGAAGAGGAGGAGGAGGAGGGGAAGGAGGAGGCAGGAGGCAGAGAAGGCAAAAGGTAGGAGGCAGGAGGCAGAAGGAGGATGCGTGCTGGGGGGTCGGGGGAGGCGAGGATGCCCTCGCTCCGTCCTCCCGCTGTCCAGCTGGGCGTTGGCCGCTCCGAGGTCGTTTCGGCCCTAGGTCCGCCGCCCTCCACACCCGCCCCCGGCGCGCCGGGTGCCACCCGACGCCCAGGCCTTGGTGCTTGGCGGGGGGGACGCTGGGAGAATGAGGGGATGTGCAGAAGGAGGGGGGAGGAGGAGGGGGCGGACGGAGGGGGAAGGGATCGGGAAGGGGCAGAGGGGGTGAGAGGAGGAGGGGAGGGGAGGAGGAGGGGGAGGGGAGGGGGAGGGGGAGGGGGGGGGGGGGGAGGAGGAGGAGGAGGAGAGGAGGAGGAGGAGGAGGAGGAAGGAGGAGGAGGGAGGAGGGGAGGGGGAGGGGGAGGAGGAGGAGGAGGGAGAGGAGGAGGAGGAGGAGGAGGAGGAGGAGGAGGAGGAGGATCGCACGCCACTGAGGGGAAAGGGGGGGAAGAGGTTCGACGGTCCAAAAAACCCAGGGGGGCCCTTTGGAGTGGACCTTTTTGTCACCCTGGCAGGAGAGACACCGACCTGCCAGGGGCCAACGACAGGGCCCCCCCTGGTTATCAACAGACCGCCTCCGCGTCCTCCAGATCGTTGTCTGGGGTACGCTCTTGCAGCTTTGGCCCCAACTCGGCAGCCTCGGACTCGTTCAGCGCAAAGGCCTGGAGGACATCAGCCAAGCACATAATTGCAACGCGGCCAGCTTCGGGCCTTAAAGAGCAACTTCCTCTCTGCTGGGCCTTCTTGGGCTCCTCCTTTCTCCCAACCAGCTCCCGCGCCCAGGCCCCAGGAGTTCTCCGAGGGCCCAGCTTGAGAGGCCTGTTGGGGTGCTTCCCTCTGAATACCGCCCTCGAGTTCTTCCTGCTACGGTCCACCAGGTCATGCTGGGAGCCTTTGCATCCCCTTTTGAGGCCCCGAGATTCTGCAGAGACCGTGGCGTGGGCCCCATAGGTCGAGCAAAAAAAGGATCGATGGCTGACCTTCGGTCATGATCGAGAACTCCAGCAGGGCGTGTCCGCCTATGAACGCAGGGGACAGCTGGGCGTCGAACGCTTGTGCCATCAGCTCTGGCGCCAGGGGCTCTTGGGGATGGCGCGAGGGCGCAGGAGGGTCCTGGGGAGGCTAGGCAGGAGCAACGGCAGACCGAACCTCCCCCTCCTCACCAGACCTCCTCCTAGCCTCAGCAAGCGCCTCCTCCATTTCCGATCCCCCTTCCAGGGAGATCATCGTGAGCCCCTGGGCCCCTGCATTGTCCCACTGGCTCTCGTCGGAATAGTGGGTCTCTGCCCTGCTAATGAACTGGAGTAGCAGCCGCGAAACATGGAGCATCACCTTTGGCCATCAGGACCACGTTGTTCGTGCATCTGCGCAGCTCAGCCCCCGCCTTTGCAAGTCTATCGGCTTGGTCGTTGCCCTCCCTCTCGAAAAGGCTGACCCGTCCATTTCGAACGTCAGCCATAAAGGTGTGGGCCGCTACCCTGCAGAAATCCACCAGCTCAGGCCTTCCTCCTCGAACCGCCTCCTTCCGCAAATGGGCTCTGGTGTTGCTAGGCCGCGGCGCATATTTCGCATCCCAACAGCACTGAGCCGTTCCTTTGCAATCGGGATATATCGTATATCTGCCTACTAAATGCTTCAGGGCCATGCGCGCAGCATGATCTTTCCCGTCACGAGCTATTTGGTCGGGGCCCAAATGCGGGGGGACCGCTCCATGCCACCCCGCTATGGTCCGGCACTCTTGATCATAGACTGCCTCTCCCCAGCGAGCAACCCGAAACGACGGAAACAGCCCGTCGACCCCTGAGCCATCGCAAAAGACATAGCCCCCGTCCAAAGCCAGGGGCGGAGCAAGCCCTTCAACCTTGAGCTCCCACTCTGGGTTCCACCAGGGGCGGGAGAAGGCTTGGCACGGGTTAGGCAGGATCCCTGTAGAAAAACGCTCTTGAAAATGCTCGGGCCCAGCTTGCAAGCGTCTAGCCGAGGCTACCAGGTCCTGCGGGAGGAAGTCCCTACTCCATGCTTGGCGGGCTGGGGACTCGAGATGGCGATGGAACAGGCGGCCTCAAACGTCCCCGCAAATGAGGCACTGCGCTGGCAACTGAATTTCAGCCTCGCGTGACACCAATGCGAGCCAATGACTACCCGAATCCCGCACCGCCCGTCCGACGCCCCAGCTTCTTCTTCGAGCGAGGCCTTTCACCTGCGGTGTACTAGTTTATTGAGGGATCGCCAGAACATGTCGCCTGACCATCCTTATCCTCGGTCAATCTTGGCCAGGCCTTCGCGGTCAGAGAGACGCCTGGCTGCGAGCTTCGCTTTCCTCTTAGCCACTATCGCTGGGGGCGCCTGGCGAAGGTCTTATTCCTCTCCCGCGGTCTCACGTAAGGTCCACGGCTCGTTGAAAACGAGCCCAACTCGCACGCGAGGAGGGAGAAGGGCTGCAATGAGGTCTCGCACGCATGCCCAAGGCCGAGGCTGCAGGGGTGGCTCCTTGCCATGGTCGAAAAGCGACCACAACGCCACAGGCGCTAGGCGCTGGCCCTTCAGAATCTGGCTGTAAGTGCGGAGGGCGTCAGCCGCAATGACGACCAACGGATCTCTGACCCAGCCTCCTCGAGCACGCATGGAGGCCAATTCTAGGGGGCATCCTTTCGGGGGTCTCCCCTCCGCCCTGAGCGAAGCCATGCGAAGCCACCTCAGCTTGCCATTGGGGAGTCCCTGACTGTTGGCTCCCCAGAGTGCCTTCGAAGTGATCCCAGCCCTAGAGGTCGACCCGCGCCGGGCCCCTGCGTTCCGCAGCGAGAGGACCTTGGCAACTTTTTGCTGGGCCTCGGAAAAACGCTTGTGCTGGGTGCTGACCCTCCGTCTAGCGCCGTCCGTGGCGTCGCCTCCTAGATCCCTATGGACCTGGGCTCTCACCGACGGAGGCAAGCTGCGCAGCCTGGTACTTCGTCCGACAGGGCTGTCGAGGATGTCAGTAGGCCTAGCTTGCTCTCGGCATGGGGAGCCCCATTTGCTGCAGGTCGGCGGTCGGCGAACGAAAAGGCGCGACCAGCTCTCGAGTGACCTGCTCTCCTCCAACTGCATGCAGTGAGAAGTCACCAGTGACATTATTGATGCGCACCGCGGGGCCCCCTGCCGCTGCCCTGCGGAGGGCGCCGGGCAGAAGCAAGCGTGCGAAGGTGGTGGCCCCGGAGCAGCCAGCAATGGCTGTGCCATTCGGCTGGAGCTCTCGACTGATGGCCCCTTGCCAGGTCACTCGCCGAGGCTCCCGGCACAGGCGACAGTAGGCCCGCTGCAGAGCCAGCGGGGGAGAATTGGCACGGGCCGCTGCCAGCAGCTCGCCGCGCGAAATATGCTCGTACAACTTCAGCAGGTCTACGAGAGGCGTCGCCGTTTCCAGCCCTGGGATCGACCCGGTGTAGGCGTTCAGGGCATTGTGGACCCAAGCGCTCTTGTCGCAAGCCGTGCTAGAGCTGCGCCCCCAGAACAACTTTTCGTCAACGGTCTTTTCCAGTGCCGCACGCAGGCCATGACGGATGCGGCTCCGTACTCTGGCCCAGAGGGGGAGGGGCCCTCAGACCCCCCCCACAATCGCTTCCACCGTGGGCCAGGGGAGCTGCAGGAGGAGGCGAGGACTAAGCGCGTCCCAACCAAGGACCGTCGAGGGACTAAAAGAGGCCGCGGCCGCCAGCACCTGGTCAGCCGCGATGGGCGGGAGGTCGTCAGGGACCGACCACCCACCAGGATGTCCTTCGAGGCTCTGGGGGGTTTGGTCCAAATTGGGATCCAGTCACGTGCAATGCGATCGAGTGCCGCTTGGCCCCCTAGCGGCCGAATGCCCTCCACGGCCCCCGCGCCCTCGGCGCCTTCTCCATCCGCGGCCGCGATGGCAGCCGGAGGGCCAGAGGGTCAATCGGAGAAAACAGGCATCGGCGGAGGAAGAAGGGCCCTTCGAGTACCTGTGAGCCGCCCGACTTCCTCGCAAAACAGCAGACTGGGCCCGCGCCCTCCATCTCTTTCGGCCTTCCGCTGTCTCCTGCTGCGCTCTGCAATTAACCTTGCGTGGATCGCGTCTGCGAGTTCCGAACAGCTCGGCCCGTCCAGCCCTCGAAAAAGTTGCCCTATAGTTAGCGGCGCCACCAGCTCGTCCTCAACCCCCGCCAGGAGGTCTTGCGACGGCAGTGCTGAGGCAAGCAGGTGCCCCCGCCGATTTGCAGATTTGGCTTTCATGTATTGCAGGGCTAGGCGACGCAGCGACAGCCATCGCTGGGTGAGGGTATGGTGGCGCCTGTGCAACTCCTGTCCCCACGACGCCTCGAGCGGTACCAACTGGACCTTGCATCCTTTGGCCCTGCCAAAACATTGGCGATCTTCAATGCCATGCAGGCGTCCAAGCGCCGCCTCGGCCGCAGTGAACCAGCGCTCGATTGCGACTTGGGGCTCGGCTGTCTCCCACTCAAGCGGGAGCTCCTGCAGGCCTGGCTCACGCTTCACGCGGGGTTTCTCTTCATCGTTCTGGGGTGGGGGAAAACCTCGGAACCACTCGCTGCCGCACAGTGGCCTGTCCAGCCACTTGCTGCAACTTCAGCGCGACAGCAGAGTGCGGCCCCGCGGGCGTGTCAGCCTGCTCTGCACAATCTTGGATGTGGTACTCCTGGGGTCTCGCGACCGTGGCCCCGAGATGATCTGCCCACTGGAGCTCTATCAGCTTCCCAGCGCCAGTGTTCCAATCACCATCTATGACAGAAGGGCAGCCAGCAGCGGCAACCGCTTCACTGAGCTCTTCAAAAAAGGAAATGTTGGCACCTGCCAATCCTAGGGTCGCGTGGCCGTAGATCGACACAGCACCGTGATAATGCAGAGCCGCTCAGTCCACCGGTCAGGCACGTATTCACAACTGCCAAAGTTTGTCTTGCTCAACATGGCCGTGCCCCCAGATGTCTCGCGCGCCTCTGCGCTCGTTCTCGCCGCAGACGCAAACCATGCCACGTGGCCCGCCTTGTGGCGCCAGCTGCGGGCCGTCTTGATCTGTGGTGCTTCCGATCGATGCCCCTCAAAGAACAAGGCATCATGCGCTGTTTTGTGAACCTCGCGGGCCCGCTCCATGTACTCCAGATTTCGTAATAAAAGGGAGGGGGTCTGGACCCGCCAATACAAGCCATTTCAGACCCCCCCCCGTGGGATAACCCTCCAAAACATCGTCCCCAGACCCCCCCAGGCCCTCCAAGATGGCCTGGAAGAGACCCCCCCGAAATGAGACCCCTCTTCCTTTGTTGCGAAATCTGGGGCATCCCTGAGCCGTCGGTCACGAACTGCAGCCACAGCTCACCACGTGCAGGCTCCCTCTCGCGGCTGCCGGCGCACGCAATGGGCCCATCCCGCGACCGGGGCCCCGCCCGCCCGCGCACCCGCGGCCGGGGGGCGAGTGAGTGGTGCGATCGAGGGCCTCGGCCACCCGCGTGTCTGCGGTCTCGATCCAGCACCCTGCTCCTACCTCCTTAAGGGTCTGCCCCGCCACGGGCGCCCCGGGGGCGAGAACGCCGCGCCCCGCCGCGCCTTGGGAGCCGCGGCGCCCTGGAGCATCGACCACCTGCCCGTCGGCAGCCCAGGGCGTCGGCTGGGCCTGATCGAGGGCCTCGACCACCCGCGCGCCTGCGGCCTCGATCCAAGGCCCGCTGCTCCCTTTCGAGGCCTGCCCGTCTGTGGGCTCCCTCAGGACCTGCTGCGGCCCCGACTGCTGGCAGGGCGCTTCTGGGGGAGGGCCGCTCCAACCTGGCCTGCGAGTCTGCAGATCAGAGTGGGGGCTGGGTCTGATCGAGGGAATCGGCCGCCCGCGCGTCTGCGGCCCCGATCCAAGGCAGGGTCTGCCCTGCGCTGGGCTCCCCAGGGACCACCAGCCCCGAAAAGTCAGCTCGCCGTCGCCCTGCCAGCGGGTCCCTGAACAAAGCCCAGTAGACGTCGCAGTCCGCCCCAGTGGTGTTCAGCAAAGGCCTGCTACGCCTGGGCTGGTAGCTCACCTCGCGCAGGGCCCTGCGGCGGCCCGTGGCCTCCCGCCAGGCCTCTCGGCGCGCTTCAGATACGACTTGCTCGAGCCCCCCTGGGGTCCTGGCCGTGGCCCCATCGGGTGGGACCGATGTGCCCGCGCACGGGCCCTCCGAAGTTCAGCTCTGGAGTCCTCGCGCAAAAAGCTGTTGAGGTACTCCTCGCACCAGTGCTGCCAGGACGCGCTGTCCAGCGACATCCCGCGCTCTAAATCCCAGACCCAGCGCGCGCTCCAATCGGTCACCGGCTGGACAAACTCCCTGCTGCTCCTGTCGGGGCCCTCTTGCGGCGGGATCCCCAGCGGCGGCTTGCCCATCAGTTGGCGACCTGCCTCGTCTGGCCGAAAGGCGCTGCTGCTCACCTTCTGCCAGCTTGGCTCTGGCCGCCTCGACTGCTGCCTCCAGCTCCTGGCCGCTAGGAGCGGGCCCAGAGGCAAAGGCTCCTGCTGCCCCGGGCGCTGCAGGCTCAGCGCCAGGGGCGTCGGCAGGATCTGCTGGCAGAGCCTCGGCCACCTTGGGGGGTGGCGATCCACTGCCCGCGGCGTCCTTCGGGCTCTCGTCCTTGCGGGCTCGCTTGGTCGCGAGGCGCTTGCGCGTGTCGCGGGCATCGGTCATGAACCGCTGGGTGTTGTCGGCTCTGGGGCCGATGGCTGACAGCGTCGCCGTCAAGATCTCGGCCGCGATGCTGCCCATGAGAGCGAGCCACTTCCGCCTGTCGTCTTCCCCCACCTCAAGGTCACTGAGGTCCAGCATGTCGCCGTCCACGATCTCGACCGCTTCGACGCCGCTCTCATCACCCAGCAGCTGCGACGTATTGATCTGGGACCCTGTCGGGATGTCCGGGGCCGACCTCAGCGATGGCGAGCCAGGTGATGATTCGCGGGTCTTCTGTAACTTCGCCTTGAGCTCGGCCTGTCACTCGGACTTGGTCTGCACCGCCAGGACAGCCGCCTCGCGCGTCTTCTGGCTGCACTCCACCAGCCAGAGCTTCGCCCCGTCCTCCCTCGCGACAGCCTGCTCAAGGCCTTCTCGGCCCGCCTGCGGGCCACTCCTTTAGCGCTGATGGTCTCCTCCAGCACCGGCGCCCGCGCAGGCTGCGCAGGTTCGGACGGCGCCACCGCCTGCGCCAAGGCTTGCAGCTCCTGCTCGCCCGCGGCCTGGCCGACGTGCTGTTGGAGCTGGGCGAGGAGCTCAGCGACCGTTTGCTTGCCTGCGCCACGCTGCGTGGGCGTTGGCGCCTTGGGCACCTTTATGCGGCTGGGCGCCCAGGAACATGGCGGTTGGGCTGGGGCCTGCTGACCTCCGCCCGAGCCTGTCCCAGACGCCCACACCCCTTGGCCTGCTGCCATGGCGGCGTTCGCGGCGACGGCACCAGCGCACATCCGCATGAGAAACACTGCGTGCGCGTCTTCCAGTTCCAGCGATAGCGACAGCTCGAGCACGAGATGTAGCCTTTGGCTGCGTCCTTGCCCATGGGCTCCGCCAGGAGCTCACAGAAAGAGAAGACGTGCCAAAAGGCGACAGTTACAATCACTGGGTGGACCGACGACCACGTGTGCACACACACACACACACCTGGACGCTGGTCCAGTGATCGCAGGTGGGGGCGCACCTCCCTCTTGCCACCCTCAGCTCACTGGGCCTCCCGCTACGGACTTGAGCCAAAATGGCTACGGAGGGGGAGGGGGAGGGGGGGAGGAGGAGGAGGAGGAGGAGGAGGAGGAGGAGGAGGAGGAGGCGGAGGCGGAGGCGGAGGCGCAGGAGGAGGAGGAGGAGGAATAATAATAAGCAGACGAATGATAATAATGATAATAATAGTAATACTTATAAGAAGACGAGTCATAATAAGACGACGAAGCAACACACGAATAATAATACGAATAAGAAGACGAATAATAATATTATTATAAAGGAGAAGAATATTGCTACGAATAATACGAATAATAATAGGACGAATCATAATACCAATAATAACAATGATAATAATACAAAACATAAGCGCAACAATAAAAATACGTCGACTCATAGTAAGCATACGATTATTAATACAATGCGAAGACGAATCGTAATACTAATAATACGAGTAATACGAGGAATCCGAATCATTATATTACGAATGATAATAATACGATTAACAATAATATTAACACTAATAATGCTGATATCAATACTAAGAATAGTAGTACTAATACTAGTAGTAGTAGTAGTAATACTACTACTTCTATTAGTATTAATCATACCAGCAAGAATAGGGATAATGCTGATCATATTAACAATAGTAATAATAGTAATATTAATACTGATAACACTACTGCTAATGCTACTACTCTTACTATTACTAATAACCATACTTATAATACTAATGATGCGGATAATAATAACAACAATACGAACAATAACACCAGTACTAATCATACTACTACTACTACTACTACTACCACCACTACTACTACTACTACTACTACTACTAATAACAATGATAATGATACCCATCATAATAACAACACTATGAGTAGTACTAATGATACTAATTATCGTACTACTAATAATACCAACACGAATAACCATATACTAGTACTACTACTATTACTACCAAACAGATACACAATTATAATGCTAATGATACTAAGAATACGAATACTACTAATACTACCAAAACAATTAACAACACCAATACTACCAATACTACTAATAATATCAATCATACTAGTAATACGAATCGTACTGGTAATGTTAATAATAGTAGTACTATAATAATAATGTTTATGCTATTGATGAGACTACTACTACAAGTACGACGAATAGCAATAATACGACTAATCATACTCATAACAAAAAAACTATTAAGAATAATATTATGAATGAGACGAAAACGAATGATATAGTAATGGTATTATTAATGCTAAGAAGAGCACTAAGAAGACGAGGTGGAGGAGGAGGAGGAGGAGGAGGAGGAGGAGGAGGAGGAGGCGGAGGCGGAGGCGGAGGAGGCGGAGGAGGAGGAGGACGATGGGGAGGAGGAGAGGAGGAGGAGGAGGAGGAGGAGGAGGAGGAGGAGGAGGGACGCGGACGAGGACGAAGAGGAGGAGGAGGAGGAGGAGGAGGAGGAGGAGGAGGAGGAGGAGGAAGAGGAGGAGAAGGAGGAGGAGGAGGAGGAGGAGAAGGAGGCGGAGGCGGAGGCGGAGGCGGAGGAGGCGGATTAGGAGGAGGACGATGAGGAGGAGGAGGAGGAGGAAGAGGAGGAGGAAGACGAGGAAGAGGAGGAGGAGGACGCGGAGGAGGACGAAGAGGAGAAGGAGGAGGAGGAGGAGGAGGAGGAGGAGGAGGAGAGGTATGCAATGGTCCCGCCTCGAACCACTGCCCTTTGGTGAATCCTTGGATGCTATCCTCCTCTATTCACCTGACGATGTGCTTGTCACTCTCGATCTCGATGAGGTTGGAGTGCGAGCAGTGGGGGAAGCACGTCGCTGGACGCGCGTGGTGATAGAAGGGAGCTGTTTCGGGCTGTGGCGGGCCAGCTCACAGTCTTGCGCTTCACAGGCGCACACCAGGAGTCCAGCGACCAGTTGTCGCTGTGAAAAGCTTGAGCCAAGACGGTTTCGGAGGAAACGTTTTGGGAACGTGTGAAACACTTAAGAAGAAGCCTCTAGGGCTTGGTGCTCCCTAGGGCACCTTGGGGAGATCATTAAGCATGGCTAGGCTAGAAACAGAGATATAAAAAGGGACCTGCTGCGCCAGGGAACGCGGACTTACATAATATGGATAGTATGTACTGGCCTTCTTAGAGCCTTGTCTTAAACTCGGGCCTGCATGGGCCATCTGTCGTAAGTAGGCACAGGGAGGTAGGCTCTGGGCTTGTGAATTCCAGGTAAATTAAAAGCCTGGCCTTACCTCCTGAACTCGCAGAAAGCACAGAGCGTGTGGTAGGGCTCACCCGGCCCGGAGGACCTCATGTCCGGCAGGTTCAACCTGCTGGGACTCGTCGTCACGTGAGAAGTACACCAGGGCTTCCATGGCGTGGTCGGGATCCAGCGGGATGCCGTGATCTAACTTGTCGATGCCCTGGGACTTATTTTTGCGGGCTGACCGATGGAGAGGATCGTCCACTAGCCGCCAGCGCTGTCCGCTTCTGAAGAACTCTACAGGGCCTTGGCCGCGCGGTCCTTAGTGAGACCGTCGGCTAGCATAGCATCGCTGTGAACCCAACGAATCTGGAGCCTTGTCTGCTGCTTCTGCTGCCTGATGCCCAGGCACTCGATACTGGTCCTCTTATCTCGAAGACCCAGTCCAGCAGACTCGCTCTTCTCGATGGCGTCGTACCCAGACTTCTCGTCTGTGACCAGGACTCCAGGGCAGGTTGAGATGGCGTCGTTCACGGCCTGCTCGTTGGTATAATCCACGTGGCCGCACTCTAGCTCGTAGGTGAACAGTCGCACGTAGCTGATCTCGTCGAGCGTCTCCGTCATCATCTGCACCTCGACACTCGCACTGCTTCTGGCAACGCGTGGCAACTTACATGATCTCCAGGAGATAGGCGACACTGTCTCTGTGGATCCTTCTAGAAACGATAGCGGTGCCAGCACGATCATCTCGCCTCCTTGGGATTCTCCTCTGATCCGGGCTGCCCATGCGGCGTCGCCCCAGCCGACAACTGCCAGCTTCTCGTTGGCAGGCATAACCATGATGACGTCAGCGGTGTCGTTTGTAGTGCGGATGAGCTTGTTGATCTTCTGAATCGTGAAGACCGTCGCGGTAAGAATCCCGGCTTGTAGTAGTGAAGCTTCGGGGCTGAACCACGGTGCTGGCTGCTGCGCTCTCCAGCCCACGGTGCCAAGCCGTCCCCGTAGATCAGAGCGTTCGCGATCGGAAACTCCGTCAGTAGGTTTCCTGCCGCGCTTGATAGGAATCGGCTCTACGTTCATGCTGTAGGTGTCCTGGGCGAGGCTGCACGTTAAGTCATCGTTCTGGTGGTTGCTGACTCCACATTGAACGAAAGCCTTGCTCTCCCATGGTGTCCATTCGAAAGCTTGTTGAATCTCCTTCCGCTTCAGCAGGGAGGATTTGTCAGTGTGATTTCCGGCGGTCATCATATCGTCTACGTGTAGAATGACCATGCAGATCGGCTTGCCGTCGCCGTCCCTGATGACCCAGACACAGGGCTCACACTGGATGGCCTCAAGCCTAAGCTTGCTGAGAGTCTCCTTGACATGTAGCCACCGCTGCCGTGGTGCGTGTGCGAACCCGTACGTCAGTTGGAGAATCTGCAGCGCCTCGTCCTCCTTCATGCCGAAGGCCTGGCGAACATCCTTGGGCGGGTCGGCGTAGATCATCCGCTTCTCCTCGTCGGTCTCTCCTTGAAGAAATGCTGTCGCTGCGTCGGCCTTCTCCAGTAGCCACTTGTGCCTGGCGACCAGAGCTAGTAGAAGCTGGCGAGCGCGTCGTGAAGCGACAGGTGATTCTGTACGTCGGTGGAGCAGATCAGGATCGCTGAAACCGAGTACCACGAGTCGAGCCTTGCCTCATAGAACTTTACCTTGTTCGTCCTTCTTCCAGGCGAGCGCGAAACGGCAGCGTAGAAGACGTGCTGGATCTATGCCCTTTCGGCTGGGGGTCCCTGCGGCTTTGGTGCTGAGGACGGATGTGCACTCCTTCTGCTGGGCCTCAAGTAGCATCTTCTTTTCCTCTGGCGTTGCTTTTTTTTTTTTTTTTTTTTTTTTTTTTTTTTTTTTTTTTTTTTTTTTTTTTTTTATGATTAAAAAAAAAAAAACACTCCCACTCGACCCTTGCGAGCCTGCGAGGCCACAAGGTTGCTCGGGTCCTCGAAGTCATGAAGACGTGCTCGTTGTTAACTGGAATCTCCAACGCGATCAGCTCGTCCTCCTCCTTGGTCTCGTCGTGCTGCCGGGTGCTGTAGGCGTAATCACTGTAGAAGTTACCCTCCTGCAAATAGTAGGTGAAGTCCCCCTGAACTGCGGCGCTGATCCTGGACCTCTTGACGGGGAGCTCTGTCATCTCGTCGGTGTCCACAGTCCGCTTCTGAGGTAGTTCTGATCGAGCTTCCTCAGATTCAGGATCTACCGCCAGTTCTCCAGCTTCGGAGCCGTCAGGGGAGGGCTTCTGTGATGCCTTATCCTCCATGTCATCGTCCTTCGGGTCGATCTGTGAAGCTTCCTCGTCGGCTTCGGCTGGACCTTCAGCTTCTTCTGCAGGTGGTCCTTCAGCAGGTGACTCGAGTCCAGGTGGTGGCTCTGGTGGTGCATCTTGAATGAGTGGCTCCAGTGGCTCCTCGGGCGTCCACGAATTTTCTTCTGTCGCAGCCGTCTCGTAGGTACTGGTGGTGATGGTTCTGGTCGTGCCGCTGACGATGACGTGACTCCTCCTCCGCCTCCAGGTGCGTAAACCCGAGGTACTCCTTGAGATAGTGGAGGCCTGTCGTCATCTTCATCCACGGCCCAGGGTCCACTTGGGTTGTGCCCGAACGTCGGAGCGCTCGTAGATTCCCCGTCGTCGTAGGCGAGGTCGTCACTGGTGGGTGGCGGCTCGTTGGTGAGGTCGATCACCTCGTTGGTGTCGAGTTGCTTCTGTGCCTCCCCGAACGTCCAGGTGCCTGGCTGTTCGCTCCGAGATCGGAGTGCGTCCATAGTTTCTTCAGGAGGGTGGCTGACCGTAGCTGTTCGGGTGCAACTCGGTAGAGCCGTCCTGCCAGGATAATGTTCACGGTTGCGCCAGGTAGACCAGGTCGGTGCCCAGGGCTAGCGGGTTCGTGGCAAATTGTTGATCCAGGCCCGTGCCATCTTCCTCGTCCGGGCATGGATCGCGGTTGTCCCTTCTTCCCCCAGGCTCCAGGTGGGGGCCCGCGGTAGACGGAGACTAAGTCCCCGCAGTTGTACTTCTTGAAAGACCGGACCTTCGCCACCTCTGCCCTCTTGACTCAATCGGAGTTCTAGGTCTGGGCGTGGGCCAATTGGGATCGTCGACGTATCTATGCATGTTTGGCGAACGTGCTGTCTTGTAGCTCTGCGCTGATGAGCGGGAGATTGTTCGGCTCGTCGTCGAGGTTGACAGTCCTTCCCCGTAGGCGTCCTTCCGGCGTAGCGCTGAAGTGGGCTGAGGCCGTCGATCCTCGTGAGATCGTTGCGGGCTACCGTCTGGGGGCCGAACATCTCGCTGGTAGACACGTCGGCAGAGTTATCTCGTCGAAGGTGTCGAGAGCTTCCTTGAAGGCTTCGATGGCGCGCTCTATCTCCCCGATCTGCCAGGGTGCGTCAGCAGCGCACGGGAGGCAGTAGATGCCTTGGCTCTCGACCCGCTCCCTGAGCCCGTCGGAGACTGCGCTGCCAGCTGGGCCGTAGCGCATGACCTTTGGGCGCCCCGTCCATGGGAACCATGTGGTGACGAACGTCGGTCGTATGTTTCCAGCTTGTACTTGACGTCGTTGTTCTGGTACCTTCTTCTTCTCGATCAGACGCACGTAGAGGATGCTGAAACCCGCGTCCAGAGCCGCGAGCGCCATGGTGCTGGTGTTCGTGCTGCGACAAATCCAAGTGAAGGCGTCACATAGAACTTCGTGATCATTCTGCGGTAATTCTGCTGATGGTGCTGGTGGCCGCTTCGCAGGTGGTCGGTGTGCGTTGCAGATGTCGCACTTAAAGTTGCGAGCGACCCGTGGGACTGCGGGTCGGGCACCTCGGTCTCGGAGATAGCGAATGAGATCAGCGCGTGGAAGGTGTCCCAGATTGGTGTGGGCCAGTCTCGCGTAGCTCTCCAGCTTCTTGATCGCCTGCTTCGTTGAGCCGAGGGAGTCCTTCCCGTCCTTAGGTGGTAGCAGCTCCTCTGCCGACTTCGGGGTCGGCTCCGCGGGGGGCTGCTGGGTAGCTGCCAAGCAGTGGCAGTTCACGATCTCCTCTTCGAAGAAGCTCAAGTTGACGTTGCGGGTAAGTGCCCTCAGTCATGAATCTTCGGCAGAGCATCTTCGGATATCTTCCAGAGGCTTCGGTTCGGTAGCTTCCTTCAATCTCCTCATGCTAGTGTCCTCCGTGACACCGAAGCGGCTGAGGGTCTACCCAGATGTGCTTGTTGTTGGCGAGGAACTTCCAGCGCTTCTTCTTGAGCTCTCCAGTATCAGGGGCTCGTAGTCAACGGGCATATCCGTCCGCGATGACCTCGTAGGGTCGCGGCTTGCGTAGATCCTTCCAGCAGGTCTTCTGCCGGGGGCGGCTGTTCTGCGGCTGTTCGGCGATGACCGAGCCCCTGAGATCGCTGACCTGGTGCTCGATGAGACGCGTGCTGTTCTCGAAGATCCGCTTGCTCTTCAGCCGCTTCTTGCGCATTTTCTCCTTCTGCTGGTCGGTGCGCTGGTTGACATTCTGGGTGATCGACCTCGGTCCGCAGGGTGGAGTGCTGACAAATATTTCTGGTTTACTCTCGTCGAGTGTACTCGGCCTTGTGATGGCCCTGCGGCTTGCTGAGGTCGAAGTCGTTATGTAGTCCGAGCCGCGCGGACTCCAGGCCCTTCTGCTCGCAGATCTGGCCGAGGTTGGAGTCCTCGGGTTCGCAGGCTTCGACCATGGTCAGACGTCCGAAGGTAGAGAGGGCGCGCGCGGCCCCGAACAGGGCGGTCTTGAAACAGTGCGTCGCAGACCTGATGGCTAGACGCTGGTGCCCCTCGAGGAGTCGGCTATCTCTCCACTCCAACGGACCCGCCCTCCATGAACTTCGTCCACCCTTTTTGCGTGATCTCCTCCGCGCACACCTTGTGGCACCAGCCGTATGGGGGTGACCTTCATGGTCGGCTCGTTCTTGGCGGTCCCGCGCTCGGCACGGCACCCCGGAGCCATGCAACCCTGTGCGACCTGGCTCTTGACCGTGCCGCCCAGGATGTAGGGCTTGGGCCCCTGTCTTTTGGTCTGCGTCTTCTGCTCCTGCTTGACCTTGACCGTCGGCTTGGCGTCGCCCAGCTGCTGAAGGATATAGGCTACCAGCGGATCGCAGATCTCCTCCTTCTTGCTACCCTGCGTCAGCGCGTAGAGCTTGCAGAGCGGCTTGAGGTGGTTCACGATCGTCATCAAGCTGAACGGCCTGTAGATCTCCTCTGGGCATTCACGTCCTGGTACTTCGTCAAGAAATCGGGCCTTGCGATCTCGATGCTTTCGCGAAGCTCCTTGTTCTGCTGGGAGATGGCTGCCGTCTTTTTTCTTGATCTCCTTGGGAGCTGGAATCTTCTCCTGCTTGACGCTGGGATTCTCGTCTGGCTTCCAGGTCGGGAACTTTGTCGGGGAGAGCGGCGCAGGAAGTCCCATTCCGTCCAGCTTCCAAATCTGATTCTCGGTTGTCTTCAGGATGGCCTTGCAGATTACCTTGCCCCATCTCGTCGTGCAGGTCCAGGCTAGATGTAGCTTCATCGCCCACGTCTCCCACCGCGGCAAGTGCTTGTCCAGGAACAGCTCCGAGCCCCTCGTCGCATTCTCTTCGATCTCGAACATCAGGTAGTTCTTCCCGTCCGCCCCAGCGCGGCGAACAAGCTTCCCCGGGGGCCATCCCGTAGGCAGTCGCGGGCGCCCTTGGGTCGCTGAGAACGTCCGCTGCGAACTGCTGTCCACTGGCTCCAATTCATCAATCTCCTCGTCCTTGACCTTGACCTCCTGGGTCTGGGCTTTGCGGCATTTCGCCTCGCGACTGAGGCTCATGCGGATGTGGAAATTGATGAGAATCGCTGAGCTCTGGGCTCGAAGATTCGGCTCGTGCCAACATTGCTATGGACGGAGGAGCATCTGGGTCTCGAGGGAGTCCAGGAAATCTTGGGATGTCTGGGAGCTTGAGGAGGTGTCTCGGCCTTTTAGCAGTCCGAAGTAGATGTTAACGTAAGTGGTGTCTGTAATCGTATTTCCTGGAGCAGCTGTAATTGGTCTCGGAGATGCCGTTTCCGATGTACTAGAGGTTTCCGTATCCGACATTCCAAGAGTCGCAGTTTGTGATCTTCCGAAACCCGTTGATGATCTGGATGATCTGGATAACGATGGTGATGTAGGCCTCCAAGACGCACCCGAAGCAGCGGTCTTAGGTGGGCTCGTCTTGGGAGCCTTGGAGAATCATCTTGGGCTTCCTGGGCCTCTGGGCTCACGTGTGGGGGGTCTCGTGTGGCTTCACGTTCTGGTGGCTGCTCTTTGTCTGTTTTGCCCTCAGCGCCGGCGCAGCGATCGGTGTTGAGGGCGCGACCTCCTATTCGAGGGTCGCCACGAAACCGAAGTCTGCTTCGGCCACTAAAGTCAGTGCAAAATCTCCGCTCGGACGGGAGAGCAGCTGAGCTCGGCGACCGAGCTTCTTGAAATAGATCTCGTTCTTCTCGCAGTCGATCGCGGCTCCGAGCCGTCGTAGCACGCTCACTCCGATCAGCAACGGAGCTTCGGCGTCCAGGATGTCAATCTCCAGGTTGCCATCCACGCCGGCAATGTTCAGCGGGAACGTAGCCTTGCCAGTGCAGGTCTTGGAGTTGCCGTCGCCGAAGATGAACGTCGTCTTCTGTGAGGTGTCCATCTTGATGTTCTTGCCCGTCGCGTCGTAGATCAGGTCGCGCAGCTGCTCGGCAGCCTAGATCCCGATGATGGAGGATGTAGCGCCGATGTCCAGGATTCCGAAGCCCCTGTGGGCGCTCTCCAGCACGCTCATCAGCATCCAGTCGTTCGTCTTCCAGCGCGGCCAGGATCGGGAGCTTCTCGTCGTGGCGCTTCGGAACCTCTGGCTTGCTCGGCGTGTCCTCTAGTTCGCGCAGCGACCTGTCGTGCTTGATCGTCGTCACCTCCATCTCGGCGTCGCGCTGGATGTTGTAAAACACGAGCGAGGAGAAGCCCTGCTTCGGTCCACGATCACGGTCGGCAGACTGGCTCCTCGGCATGTCATCCTTCGTCTCGTGATTGCCGCCGCACTTCAGACAGAGTCCCCTGCGACTTGTCTTCGCCTTCGGGTCTCTGGATGATGTTCTCTTGTCCTTGTCGGACGGCTTGCTGTTTGGCCTCGGGCTTACTGTAGATTGCCGTCCCCGTGAGGGCTTGTCGCGGTGACCTTTCTTCGTTTCCTCATCCGCGGGGTAGAACTCCCGGGCTGTCTTAACGCGTCGAAAGAAATCTCGAGCTTCTTCAAAACTGCGCTGCTGAGCGGCGAATGCCTGCTCTGCCTGCTCGATCTCCTCAGCGCTTTAGAGCGGCTCCTCCGGGTTGTTGTCGTCCTCGTTCTCGGTGCCGACTGACGTCTCGGACTGTTCGTGGTAGATGTGCTCTTCAGCGTCTGGTTCGTCTTCGCATTGTTCCCATCCAGCGTGAATGCGTCCGCGGTCTCGCTGGCGGCCTTGGTGCTCCTTCTCCTTTCTGTCGCGGTTCGTCAGCTCGTCATCTGGCCACGGTACTCGCAGCTGCTCGCCGATACTCTCGTAGTCAGAGGTCTCCTCGACGGCGCTGATGACCGCTGCGCGCTCGGTCGGCGTGAGCCGCGAGCGCTGTAGAAGTAGCCACCCGCGTAGTTGATCCAGTGGGATCGCCTGCTGGCAGTTCGTGCCAAAGTCCAGATATTCTGGCATCTCCTCGAGGCCCGTCTTCGTGAAGTTCCGCAGCCAGTTGTCGAGTCTATTGGCCTCGTCAGCGGCATCGTCTGGGCCCTCGTGCACTATCTGGTTGAGGAACCAGTTCAGCTCTTGATAGAGAGAGTTCCACTCTTTGGCCCGGGCCGACAACCGCTCCATCCTTTGGCGCTTGAAATACTCCGTGTCGAAGCCCTTGACCACATCGTGGTACGCTTCGTCGTCCCTGCTGATGTAGCTCGGCATTGGCTCGCCGTTATCCCTGCGCAGGTCGAAGATTCATCTCGCCAGATATTTTCCAGCCCGTTGTCAGCCTCGAGCCTGTCCCAATCGGTATCTTTGGCTGCCTGTCGAGCGCGGCTCTCTAGCTTTCGCCAGAGCATCGGTCCACATACGTAGCGCTCGTCACGTCGTGTCCCACGAATGTAGGCTTTCACTTCTCTTTCGTAATCGTCCACCGCGGTGAGGGCCACCATTCCACTTAGGAGTGCTGCCACCGGAATTCTTCATCATGTTGTACGTCCGTGGAGCTCGAGAGCTCCGCTACCATGCAATGGTCCCGCCTCGAATCATTGCCTTCTGGTGAATCCTTGGATGCTATCCTCCTCTATTCTCCGGGCGATGTGCTTGTCACTCTCGATCTCGATGATGTGGGAGCGCGGGCGGTGGGGGAAGCGCGTCGCTGGACGCGCGATGGTGATAGAAGGGAGCTGTTTTGGGCTGTGGCGGGCCAGCTCGCAGTCTTGCGCCTCACAGGCGCACACCAGGAGTCCAGCGACCTGTTGTCGCTGTAAAAGGCTTGAGCCAAGACGGTTTCGGAGAAAACGTCTGGGGAACGTGTGAAACACTTATAAAGAAGCCTCTAGGGCTCGGGGCTGTCTAGGGCACCTTGGGGAGACTAAGCGTGGCTAGGCTACGAACAGAGAAACATGAACAAGGGACCTGCTACGCCAGGGAACGCGGACTTACATAATATAGACAGTATGTACGGGGCTCCTGTCATAAGTAAGTCGGCACAGGGAGGTAGGCTCAGGGCTTGTACTTTGCAACGGAGGAGGAGGAGGAGGAGGAGGAGGAGGAGGAAGGAGGAGAGGAGGAGAGGAAGAGGAGGAGGAGGAGGAGGAGGAGGGGGAGGAGGATGCGGAGGAGGATGAGATAATAATAATGAGGGAGGAGGAGGAGGAGGAGGAAAATGAGGAGGAGGAGGAGGAGGAAGAGGAGGAAAAGGAGGAGGAGGAGGGAGGGGGGGGAGGAGGAGAGGAGGAGGAAGAGGAGGAGGAGAGGAGGAGGAGGAGGAGGAGGAGGAGGATGACGAGGAGGAGGAGGAGGAGGAGGAAAGGAGGAGGAGGAGGAGGAGGAGGAGGCGGAGGCGGAGGCGGAGGTGGAGAAGGGGGAGGGAGATGCTGATGCTGATGATGATGCTGCTGCTGACGATGGTGATTTTGCTGATGCTGCTGCTGATGAGGATAAGGACGAGGATGAGGATGAGGATGATGATGATGCTGATGATGATGATGCTGATGCTGATGCTGATGCTGATGATGATGATGCTGATGATGATGACGATGATGCTGATTATGATGATGATGATGATGAGTAGGAAGATGATGATGATGCTGATGATGCTGATGATGCTGAAGATGTTACGGCTAATGAGGATGAGGATGACGATGATGCTGATGCTGATGATGATACCGATGATGCTGATGATGATGAAGATGCTGCTGCTGCTGCTGATGATGATGATGATGATACTGATGATGATGATGATGATGATGATGATGATGATGATGATGATGATGATGATGATGCTGTTGATGATGATGCTGATGATGATGATGATGATGATGATGATGGTGATGCTGCTGCTGATGATGATGATGATGACGATGATGATGATGATGATGATGATGATGCTGATGCTGCTGCTGATGAGGATGCGGATGAGGATGGTGCTGATGCTGATGATGATGATGCCGATGATGCTGATGCTGATGCTGATGATGATGATGATGATGATGATGATGATGATGAGAATGATGCTGATGCTGATGATGATGATGATGATGATGATGATGATGATGATGATGATGATGATGATGATGATGATGATGTTGAGGATGATGATGATGAT
>CAUYUJ010014982.1:61027-111027 GCA_963575745.1 Prorocentrum cordatum
CTCTTCTCTTCTCTTCTGTTCTCTTCTGTTATGCTCTCTTCTCTTCTCTTCTCTTCTCTTCTCGTCTCTTCTCTTCTCTTCTCTTCTCTTCTCTTCTCTTCCTCTTCTCTTCTATTCTCTTCTTATATCTTCTCTTCTCTTCTCTTCTCTTCGCTCCTCTTCTCTTCTCTTCTCTTCTCTTCTCTTCTCTTCTCTTCTCTTCTCTCCTCTTCTCTTATCTTCTCTTCTCTTCTCTTCTTTTCTCTTCTCTTCTCGTCTCTTCTCGTCTCTTCTCGTCTCTTCTCGTCTCTGCTCTTCTCTTCTCTTCTCTTCTCTTTTCTTCTCTTCTCTTCTCTTCTCTTCTCTTCTCTTCTCTTCTCTTCTCTTCTCTTCTCTTCTCTTCTCTTCTCTTCTCTTCTCTTCTCCTCCTCCTCCTCTCCCACTCCGTTCCTACCTTTTCCGCCTCCTTCGCTTTCTTTTCCCCCCGGAGGAGGATTTCCAAGTTTCTCGGCGGTCGCCAGATGGTTTTCGGAGGCTATCGGACGTTCCCAGTGGTTCTCAGAATTTTCCTTATGCTTCCAGAGGGCCCAAAAGGTTTCCAGAAAAGACAGGGGGGAGGAGGAGGGGGAGGTTGCGAAAGGCTCGAGAATCGTGATGCCAGCGCGTAAGACATGCGGGGCATGCGCAAGGGCGAGGATGGAGGAGGAAGAGGAGGAGGAGGAAGAGGAGGAGGAGGAGGAGGAGGAAGGGGAGGAGGAGGAGGAAGAGGATGAGGATGAGGATGATGATGCTGATGATAATGATGCTGATGATGCTGATGATGATGCTGATGATGATGCTGATGATGATGGTGATGGTGATGATGATGATGCTGACGATGATGATGATGATGATGATGATGATGATGATGATGATGATGATGATGATGATGATGATGATGATGATGATGATGCTGACGATGCTGCTGATGATGCTGATGATTATGATGATGATGGTGGTGGTGGTGGTGTTGGTGATGATGATGATGCTGCTGATGATGATGATGAAAGTGATGATGATGATGACGACGATACTGATGATGCTGATGATGATGACGATGATGATGATGCTGATGATGATGATGAGGATGTTGATGCTGATGATGATGATGCTGATGCTGCTGATTATGATGCTGATGATGATGATGCTGATGATGATGCTGCTGATGATGATGATGCTGATGATGATGATGATGATGATGATGATGATGGTGGTGGTGGTGGTGGTGGTGGTGGTGATGATGATGATGATGACGATGATGATGAGGAGGAGGAGGAGGAGAAAGGCGGGGCGGAGGGAGAGGAGGATGGGGGCAGGAGTAGGAGGGGGCGATGGGGGATGAGAAAGAGAAATTATGAGAATGACAAGAAGACAACGAATGATATTTATATGATGAGTAGGACGAGGAGGAGAAGGAGGAGGAGGAGGAGGAGGAGGAGGAGGAAGGGGAGGAGGACGAGGAGGAGGACGAGGAGGAGGAGCAGGAGGAGCAGGAGGAAGAGCAGGAGGATGAGCAGGCCGCCCATGGGCAGATGGAGCATGGGCCGGATGCGCGGTCTGCTTGGGAGGCTTCTGATGCCGTCGAGGACGGCGGTGTCTTCGCCACTCTTTGGGCCACATGCCGACTTCCCAGATGCTAGCAACAGGCCAGCCGCCTTGCTGTGGGTTGGCTGTGGTCCTGAACCCGCTCGGGGGACCCACTGGCGTCGACACTTCTCTCGAGAGATCGTCGGCACGATGGGTTTCCACTGGCGGGTAGTTTAGGAACACGGCTCCTCCAGCCGTGGTTGGGCAGGACTCAACCCAAGAAGCAACCAAGACGGATGGTTGTCCCGAGCCTGGGCCTCTCAGGAGGCCCGTGCCAGGCAACGGTGCCATCAAAAATCGGCCCGCGAAGAGAACATATCCCCCAGGATGGGGTCGAGGGCGCGAGGGCTCTGGGGGCCCACGTCGTGAAAGATCACGACATCGTCGGAGTTTGCTTTTGGGGTGGGGAGTGGCAGATCCCCCTTCGATCTCCTTCGCTTGGGCCCCTGGAGGGCTTGCTCGGCCAATCACTCCTGGGGCCACCTGGTCCTCAGGGACGGCCAACTGGCCACGCGGCGAGGAGGACGAGGGCTGGCTGGACGACGAGCACGACACGGAGGCCGCCGCGAGGGCGATCGACGCGCTCCTGCTGCGCCGCGCGGGCCCGCGCCACAGGCCGCTGGAGGCGTCGCTGGCGGCGGCCCTGCGCTGCCGCGAGGCGCTGGCGGCCTCCGCCGGCAGCGGCCCGCTGTGCCGGGGCGCGCGCGCTGGCCCCCGCGAATTCGGGCGCGGGCTGGCGGAGGCCTGGGCCGAGGCCGAGGCGGCGCGCGGGGACGGCGACGAGGCGCGGGGGGCGGGCCTGGACCTGGGCTTCGCTGTCGACGCCGCGCTGCTGGCGCGAGTGCGGGGGCTGCTGCACCACCTGGCGTGGGCGGTGTCGGCGGACCCAGAGGTCAGGGGCAACGATATGGGGGGATCGGCACAGGGGGGGATGCATCGACCCCGAATCGCCCATCGATCGCCGACACGGGCCCGATAGCCCGAACCTGCCCAGGAACGTGCGGATTTACCATCGGGGGCCTATCGCCTTTCCATCGGCGATGCATCGCCGATTCCAGGCTGATGTGTCATCCCCCCCGGTGCCAGTCCCCTCCTCCTCCTCCTCCTCCTCCTCCTCCTCCTCCTCCTCCTCCTCCTCCTCCTCCTCCTCCTCTTCCTCCTCTCCCTCACCCTCCCCTCCTCCCTCCTCCCTCCCCCTCCCTCCTCCTCCTCCTCCTCCTCCTCCTCCCCTCCCCTCCTCCTCCTCCTCATCCTCCCTCCTCCTCCTCCTCCTCCTCCCCTCCCTCCCTCCTCATCCTCCTCCTCCTCCTCCTCCTCCTCCTCCTCCTCCTCCCAGTCGTGCCCCTCGAGAGGCGACCGCGGAGGAGCTCCTGGAGGCTCACTTCCTGGCGGGTGCCCTGGGCGGCGGCGGGCCGCGGGAGTCGCCGGCGCAGGCGGCGCACCGGCGGCGGCCGTGGGCCTCGGGGGGTCCAGGCTCGCCCGCGCGGGAGTTCGAGGGCCAGAGCCCCAGCGCGCCGTCGTCTCCAGGATTCGCCGGGCACGTTCCTCGAAGAAGAAACAACCACATAAACATAAACTTTTGGCGCTGCGCGCCGATTTCTTGGATTCGCGCTGGACCCCCCTCCCTGGCGCGCGGAGCGCGCCAGGGGCGGCGCTGGAGGCGCCGCCAGGAGGCCCAGCCTGGAGCGCGCCAGGGAGGGGGGTCCTGCGCGAATCCAAGAAACCCGCACGGAGCGCCAAAAGTTTATGTTTATGTTTTTTGTTCTTCTTCTAGTTCCGCGACTCGCAAAGTGCCTACTCGCAAACGTCCGAGCAAAAACACATGCCTGCATCGACGTAATGTAGTACCGTGGATCCCCCATGACGTAGCCGGGCCACGTGCGAGGAGTTACTTTGCGAGTAGTGGAACGCGCTTGTCGAAGGATGGGCCGATACGCCGCGGGGCAAGTATGCTGGAGCCCAGGATCCTCGCGGGGCAAGCAGGGGGGAGCTTCCTGCGGCAGGTCCGGCCGCGTGGGGCGTCATGGCGCTGCGCCGCAACCTGGAGGAGCATCACGGGTCCCTGGCGAACGGCTTGCGAGCCATGGATCCGCAGGGGCGTGGCAGGGTGTCTTTCGGCGACTTCCACGGGCACCTCGTGCGGCTAGGCCTGTGCCGGGTGGACGCAGAGGGGTCCACGCGCGCCATGGAGATGTTCAAGCTGCTGGACACGGACAGGGATGACCTGTTAAGCCCGCAGGACTGCCTCGAGGCATTCGGGGCAGCTGCGGAAGCCACCGAAGGCGAAGTGGCGTCGAAGCAAAGAGAGGCGGAGGAGGCCCAGTTCCGGAAGGCCTTCGAGTTCGCGCATGGCATTCCGAGCAATCTGCGCGTCCCGAAGGGCTTCGCGCGGACCGCTGAGGAGAGGCTCAAGCTGGACGCCCTTCGCCGCCGCTTCGAGGCAGAGCACGGTGGCTTCATGGCTGCACTGCGCTCCATGGACCCAGAGCGCACGGGCTACGTGTTCCGCGACACTTTCGTGCACGTGCTGGTAAGCTCCGGGTATTCTTGGGCGGGAGGGATCATCCCCACCCAGGTCTTCATATACGAGGATTCGAATATTTTTTGTTTTCCCCGGTAAGGTCTTGGCCTCACAGGGCGCCCAGTCTCTGACGCGAATGCGGAATCGCCTGGGTCCCCAGGGTCTGGTCCTCGGGGTCGCCTCGGGCTCCGGGGAGCTGTGCTATTCCATGTGATGTAATGCCATGGCTCGCAGTGCAATGCTATGCTGTGCAGCAAGACCGCACTGTGTCATGTGATGGAATGCCCTGCCATGCCATGCCATGCTATGTTATTCCCCAATCAGAGCTTGCCTCTGTAGGGGTCCTGGTGGGTTCATGTGGTTAGTTGAGGCGTGCCGCGGATTTCGGTAGCCAGGCCGGGTGCCTGGGTGCCCGGGTGCCCGGGTGCGTTTCGCACGGCTGAAGGACGCGCTCTCGGACACCACATTCCTCCACAGCCGGGCGGCGTCGGACCGGGCCTGCCAGGGTTACACGACTGCTGGGTGCGCTCGTCAGGGGTCGTCACAGACCATCCAGTGGCCATCAGGCACCGCGGCGTCATTACGATCCTGCGATCCTGCGGCACTTCATGGCGTTCGACCTTCTGAACGCCGGGTAGGTCGCGGGCGTCGAGATGGCCGGTCGCCTCCTCGTTCAAATTCACCAGGCGGAGTGCTGACGGGGGCGTTCGCCCGATGGACGGCGGACGAGCAGAAGTCGATGGCCTTCGCGATGAGGCAGCAGCGGATGCGCCAGGAGGAGGAGGAGGACCAGAGAAAGGGTCATGGCGGCCATGGCGGCAACGCCGGAGGGAAAGACGAGGGGTGGTGGGCCTGACGACGCTCATCGCTCAGGTCTCTTGTCGGCCCCGATCTCATGGCGGTCGATCGGGGGCCCTTTCGCTGACTCCGCGCCATCCCGAGGCGGCGGGGCGCCCGGGGGGCGCGCGCCACCTCGCCCGGCAGCGGCGCCAGCGCGGTCAGCCCGAGGGGAGGGTTGAAGGCGCCGTGGCGTTCTTCGACGTCGTGGCAAGCTGTCAACAGGGAAAGGCCCTCAAAGCCGACGTTTCCCGCCGATGGTTTTCCAGTGGCATTTCTGACGTGCGGGGCCGGGGGGCCCTGGGGGAACTCATCAGGTGCAAGTCAATCCACGACGTCGACGACGACGCGACGGTTGCCCAGTGCGACCCCGCGAAGCTCAACGTCCTGCGCCGTGATGGCGCGCCTCGCGACTCTCTGGATCTCGCTGGGGCGGCCGCGCGCCAGCCGCGCCTCGAGGGCCCGGACTTGCCCGTCGTGCTGCCGCTGGAGGAGCTCGCGGCAGCCGAGGGCCCGATCACACCTCATGGGGGTCCAATGCTCGGCTCCATTGCCAGGGCCCGCCGCGTGGACCTCGAGGATGGTTTCTGCCAGTTCGGGGTCGACTCCGTCGCCGGCTGGTTCTCGCTCGGGGTCGGCTGCTCGGCCGAATGGGCGGGGGTCACCGAGGTGTGCGACGACGATGCCAAGCGCCTCGAGACCATCGAGCCTGGCGAGCGCCTGTGGCCTTGCGGATTTTGATAGGGGAGAGTTGGGCGCTGTGATCCTTCCGCGGGAGCCTGGGGCGCGCGGCGAGTCGGTCGCTTCGGGAGCCCGGCCTGCCCGACGTCGCGCTCTTCGGATTTGGGCAGCGAGGGCTGCGCCCACTTGGGCTGCCGCATCGCAGAAGGCAGTGCCCTGCCCGCGCTCCATAGCTCGAGCATAGCTTGCCACGGGCGCCAGACGCGGCGTTGCTTAGGCACGAGGGTCTTCTCATCCCGGCGGAACTCCCAGCCCGAGGCTTCCGAGACATCTGGATCGTCCGACGTCTCACGTGCAATCGCATCCGTCTCCTCCTGGATATTGTCACTGCTGTTTCGGTAGCCCCCCATCCTCCGCCTGGGTGCCGATGTTGTCGATGTTCTCTAAAAGCGGCCACGGACTCCAGAAGTGACAAGTAAGAGACCGATCTGATGCCCGAAGTTGCGCGGCGCGAGGATTGGGGCTCCCGTGTCAGAGACGTGGCCACATGCTGAGATGCATTGGCCGCGTGGGGCCAACCCGCGGGGGCAGCGAGGAATCGCGGTTTCACCGATGTCTTGGGATCCAGCTCTCTAATCCAATGTAGTGAGGCCGAGTTCCTTGGCTAGCGTGGACTCCATCGTGGGGCGTCTCCTAAGGGGGCCAGGGAGTTCCATGGTGCGCAGGGCATTTTTTTCCAGCTCCGAGGAAAACGGGAGCAGGCAATCGCCGCCCTCGGGGGGCGGGGGGCAGAGGGCCCAGGGGCAGGAAAACAGCATTTAGATATCCATGGGTCGAGGCTCAGCCCTTACTTTTCCCCGTGGGACTTCCAGGCCGCAAACAAGCTGGCCCGAATTCCGTTCGGAAGATCTGTATTCAACAAGACCAGAGGCATAGAGGCGAGGTTCTTGAATTTTCTCTTTGAATGTGGGCGGGGATCGCCTGCCTCCTTGCGGTTCCCTCGCTGGAGCTCTATTGAGCCCCCCGATGAACTCAGCGCCCGCTGGCCCCGGAAGTTCGCCCAGGGACCGGGCCTGGAAACCGGGCTGTAGGAGAGACAGTTTGCCGCGGGCAATGGAATCCCAGCGCGGCCTTCTACCTTCTGATCTTCTCGGCGCTTCCCTGGAGATCTTTCATCTGGATGAGCGGCCGTGGGCCCTGCGCTGGAGTCGCCGGGGCGACGCTGAGATTCGCGGGGGAGTTCCGCGCGGGCCCCCGCATGCCACCGTGCCCCTTTGCACCCCGAGCCTTCTCTCCGCGTCGAGAGGCGCTAGGGGCGCGGATTCCAGGCGTTGTCTTCCGCACCCCAGAGCTCCGTCGGGGCCCCCCGAGGGCCGAGGCCCACTGGTGGGCGCCCCGTGCGCCGCGCCCGCAAGTCAAGATAATGTGTCTCCCAGGTAGACAGAAGCGGGGCAGCGCCACCTGCCGTCTCGGGCATGTCATCTCCCCGCTCCAGCTCATCAGCCGCTCGACTCAATGCGTCGCCCCTGCGCCGTCCGTGCTGTCTTCTCCCGAAGCGTCGCCCCGCTGCCCCGTGACCTGCTGGCCTTGGAACGTCGTCGCGAAGGTCCGTCGCCACTGCTGCCGCGTCGTCGACTCGATGCGGCCCCCCCTTCCGCGAGGCCAGCGGGGCGCGCGGAGAAGCCTGTCCAATTCGAGGCCTCGCCCCTTCTTCCGCAAAGCGCGCTCCTCGCGTGCCGCGAGGGATTGCATGTCGACAGATCTCTGGCACTTCAACTCTTGAATGCGTTCGCGTGATCAACTCTGGGGAGATCATGAGTCTGGCTTTGGTGGGTGCCCAGCAGAGCGGTCTGCTGCTCGGCGTCGAGGCTCGGCGTGCCACTGCCGGTGCCGCCCCCCTAGCGAGTCCGCTCCCAGTGGTAATTCTCGATCAGTTGGGCGGAGTTGACAATGTGCGCAGTGGTGGCCAGGTTGACGACGTCGAGCTGGTCGTGCCAGCAGGCGGCGGTTGGGGGCCTCATCGCTGTCTCGTGGGAGGCCACCCCGTAGTCGGTGTCCGTGAATGTTGCCGTTGCCATGCGCCACTCGTGATGTTCCGACTCGGCGCGCCGCGTGGAGGTCCGCGGGCCTGGCGCGCGCGCCCCCGCTGAACTTCGCCTGATCCATCTTAGCAGCGGCGTCCGCGAGCCCCCGCGTCCGCTGCTCTCCGGCCAGGTCGATTGGGGGCGCGCGGGCGTCTCTGTCACCTTCATTATCGATGCTGTGCTTTTTCTTTGAAGTCGGCCATGTCAGCCGTGCGCACCTGGGCGCATAGGGTTCGAGCCACCCCGTTCGCGCCGTCATGCTGGCGCACTTTGCGATCGGCCTGGGCCAGCGCCTGGGCCTCGAGCGTCGCCTGGTCGCCCTTCTTGTAGCCGCGGCCGCTTTCGACGGCGAACCACGGCGGCCTGGCGCCGCTGGCCTGGTCCCCGCCGCGAGCCTCCCCCGACTGCTTGAGGTTGCGAGCCTCCTCTTTGTGGGCCGCCAGTCGGTCTGCCGTTGAGCCCCCGCGGGAACGACGCGCCTCCGCAGGGTCGGCGCCGCCAGGAGGGCCGCCGCGCGGACCTCCCAGATGAGCGCCTATCAACGTCGTCATTCTGTCGATTGAACTCTTCCTGATCGACGTCGTCCCCGGGCGTGGCGATGATGAGCTCACCGCCCGAATCGCCCATCTTTTCCAGCGCGAGTCTGTCGTGCCAGACCAAATGACCGTCGTGCTTCGCGAAGACCTCCTTGCCCGTCTCCGTGATCTTTCAGAGGGCGCGCTGCGGGGCTCTATCGGGGCTGGATGGGGCGCTTGCATTGCGTCTGGGCCGCGTTGGAGGCCTCCGACGGCAGGGCGAGAGCGGGGGCTGCGCCGCAACGCCTGAGCAACCGCGGACGCATGGGGGCCGCCGTCGCAACCCGAGCAAAAGACTGACAGGAACACCAGCTGGATAATGCACGCACCCCCCGGCACTGTAGGCCCCCGAGATGCTCGAGGCCCATCCGAAGGGCGCGAACGGAGCCTCGAGACCTCTCCTTGACAGGAAAGAGGGCAAGGCTGCGAGTACCTGGGCCTTTTCGATGAGGGAAGAAACATGGGAGAGAAAAGTGAAGTGGTCGCACGCGGACGAGGTGGGAGCGTTGTTTTTGGCTTTGTGTCATCGGACGCAAAGAGCCCTAACGGGATTTCAGTAGAGGTGGGTCCACCTCTGATCGGATTCTAGTAGTGGTGATCCCATCCTTCATCGGAATTTTATGGCGGGTTGCTTCGTCTCTGTTTGGATCCTGCTAGCGGTGGACCCACGTCTAAGAGGATTCATTAGCGATGGGCCCATCACTAATATGATTATGTTCGAGGGCCCTGTCCATGATTACATCGCAAGTGGCTCCTCCCTGATCGGGTTTTATTCGAGGTGGCGCGATGTACGTGCTGTTGTGGGTTGCGCGTCGAATCCTTGTGCGCGGCCATTCACTGGGATTCCTTCTGCGGGCGAGGCGCAGTGTTGAAACTAGCGTGCGTGCTTCGGATCGTATTTCTTTTGCGTGACTTTGCAATGCAGTTAATGTTGATAGAATTTGCGTTTGCCACTGCTATTGCGCGGAGGTGCCTCCGCCCCAAAATGGATTTATGTTGCCGGCGGCTACGCTCTTCATCGGGTCTAGTTGGAGGTGGGCCGCAGCCGACTCCGACCGGGTGGGCCCATTCCTGTTGGGCTTCTTTTAGAGGTGACTCCAATTTCAATATGCTTCGAACAGAGGTGGCTTCACCTCTAAAAGTCTTTCCCAGGTGGTTTCGGCCTTTGCTGGGATTTCAATGCACGTGGGTTTCTGGCTAGCAGGATCCCAGTAGGGGTGGGCCACCCCTGGTCGGAGTTTGTGATAGGTGAGTCCTGCCTTATTGAGATGTTATGGCGGATTGGTTCATTATTGAGAAGATGTCAGGGCTGTATCCACCGCTAATCGGATTCCATTAGCGACGGGTCCATCCCCAACAGGAGTATATTAGAGGTGGTTCCATCCCAAAATATTAGAAACAAAAAAGCAACACATAATGACATTATGACAAGTGGCTCAGTCCTTGATCGGATTCGATCCGGGGTGACGCGGCTTGCATATTGATTGCTCGTGTGTGGAATGCACGCGGAATCTTTGTGTGCGGCCTCGGGTTCTTTCTGTGGGTGAAGTGCAAATTGGTTCCTAGTGCGTTGATTGTGCATAGGAGCTTTCTGTTCGGCTTTCCACGAGTGCTTCTTTTGTGTGTGTGTGTGTGTGTGTGTGTGTGGGGGTTACAAGTTGAGTTCTAGTGCGCGGAGGTGCCTCCGCCCCTGGAAGTATCTTATTTTGGGCGGCGCCGCCTTCAAGCGTGTTCTGCTAGGGGTGGACCGCAGCCGCCCCTGACCGAATCTCATGAGCTGTGGGTTCATCCCTGACAAGATGCTGTTCGAGGTGGGTCCATTCTGAATTCGGCTCAAATAGAGGTGGGTCACCTCTAATCGAGTGTTATCCCACTGGTTCCGTCCTGATTAGGAGTCGGCTTGAAGTGGATCCACCCCTATTGGGATGTCATGCAGAGTTGGATTTACCTTGGCCGGTATTGCAAAGCATGCGAGTCCGTCCTAAGCAGAACCTTTTCTTGGATTCCATAAGAGGTGAATCTTTCTTTCAATCTGATCTTACTGAGGACCGCATCATCTATGGCAGGATTCTGTCTCAGCTCAGGTGGGCCCGCCTCCAATGGGATCCCATGGGGGATGAAGCAACCACTTGGAGTGTAGTTTTATTAGAGGTGGATTTGCTTACATTTGAATGCCATCGGGGTGGGGTGGGGTGGGGGGTGGTGGGGTGGGGGGGGGCGCCTCTAGTAGAAGTCTATTATGGGTTTGGATCCACCTCGCATGCGGTTCGATTGGAGGTGGCTGCGACCCACCTCTAATAAAACCCGATTAGAGGCTGGCCCGCTTGGGCTAGAGCCCTCGAAGGAATGGGGCCGCCCCGCGCGGTAGAAGTTATTCTGTGAATCCCCCGCAAGAAGAACCCCCATGCCAAATCGCACAGAGGGAATACATGTGTAACCCTAACAATAGGAAGAACCTTGCGGATCGCCCACAAAAGGAATCCCATCGGAACGCAGCGCAAAATTGATTCTGTGCGTAATCCACAGACTCGGCGTCACTAAGTGAATCGCGCCCTCTCGGATGACCTTCGTTCACAGACGGAGCCACTTGTAAGGCAATCCTTCTTACAGACTCCCAGCGGCTTGGAGCCACCTGCAATCTCATCATATTAGATATGTATCTACCGCTCGCATCATTCTATTAGGGGTGGACGCGTCGCTCATGGTATCCGATTAGAGGTGGGCCCACCTCTCGCATAACCGTATTATTCATGAAGCAATCCGTAATACACACCCATTGACGACGGACTCATTTCTTAATCTAATCATACCCGAGGCGGATCCACTTCGATTTGAGTCATGATAAGGATGAAGCCACGCGAAATACATCTCATTAGCAATCGCAGAACAAGTGGATCCACGTCCAACAGGATGTCATTCAGGGTGGAACGACGTGGAATAGAATTCTAGTGGAGGTGGGCCCACGTCTATTTGATTCCATTCGGAATGGAATCGCCTCTAAGAGCATCTTACTACGGATGGGCCCACCTTTCATGAGATTCGATTGGAGGTGAGTGCGATCCACTTCAAAAAAAAACTGGATTACAGGCGGAACCGCCCGCAATTAACCCTTTTGTAGGGATGGAGGCACCTCCGCGCAATCATGTTGCCGTATGTACGTCTCCCGCGTAAGGCGCCATACTGTGAAATCGGACACAGGGATTCTAACTGTAATGCACAGCATAGAAATCAATGTGTACATCGCTCACAATCGTGATGCTATTCAGATAGCCGAACACATTTTCGGTGTATTCTACACCGTAGAAATCAACATGTAAACCGCCCACAAAATCAATCCGATTAAAAAGTAATCACAAACAATTCGGCTCGTATCCAGGCAACAGAAATCAACATGTAATCGTCCACAAGGCTTTCCTTTGAAAAGGGAGTCATAGAAAGTTTTGGGCATCCCGGATGAAAACAATAAAACAAAAACAGACATCCGTCGCCCTTCCCGTTCTCTTTTCGGGGAGGGGCGGTCGGGGGCGTGAAGGGAAAAGCAAAACGGGGAGGGCGACGGACTAATGTTTTTTTGGGGGGTCCATAATATTTTTGGCTCACTTTCGCAAGGAATCCTCTGCTGGGAGATGTGCGTATTGATATTTATTAGGTGGATTACATATGTTTTTTGGTCGCCTTTTTAGTCGGATTCCGTGTGTGTGTGTGTGCGATTTATCGATGAAGCGTGTTTTTGGGCGAGTTACGAAAGGAGCGAGAAGGGTGTCCCACGGGAGTCTTTTGCCACCAAAATGTGTTTGAATTCAATTCATGTTTCTCTCTTTGTCTTCTTCGTTCCTCACAAAAAGTCAGGTATTCACAGCGTTCCTCCCTGCTGACAGGACCCAGCTGTGGTGAAGGCTGGTAGCCAGCCCGCGTTCATGCGCAAGTTGCCTCCTCAACCCGCCCAGGTGCGGAGAGAAAATGAGGATGTCGCAACGTTCTATCAACACGCAGAAGAAGGGCATGCTGGCAATACACGCACACACACATATATACATATATATATATATATAATTATGTACGTATGTATTCACATACACAGTTCTAGGTGTATGTATGTCTTTCTCTCTACACGTAAGTCTGTATGTTTGTAGGACGCCACCACGCTATGCAGCTAGTTGGAGTCGCGCCAAGGTAATGTTTTCAACCCGCTGATCCTCATGCATCTCTTGCGCTTTCCCCTCCTTCTCGCCCGGCTCCTCACTTGGCTCCACATCATCCTCAATTCCTTTTCGCCTTGAGCTATTTTTTGTTCTCTTCTGTATTTTCCTCCCCCTGCAATTGGGTCGCTGAAGTAAGGAACGCAAAATAAGGAACGAAACCCCTCTTTGGCACCAGGAGCGCTTGGGTGCATGAGGAAGGCTAGAGGAGCAACCACGGAACGACCTAATGAACAGCGAGCCCCTTCCGAACCCAAAGCGGTCCTTCTTTCAGCTTCCTGACTGTAGTCTGCTTCTCGTCCTCAACCTCCCTCTCCTTCGGATGGGGCCCTCCGAAGGCCACCGGGACCTCCGCCGGCCCCCCGAAGGGCCCCCGAGGGCTGCCGAGGGCCCCCCCCCCGATGGCCTCTCGGCGCCTCCGTGGGCCTGCCGTTCCGGGGGCACTCCTGGGGCCAACAGCGGCCTTTCGGGACGAGTCGGGCACCCCTAATCGGCTCTCTGCGAGGTCCACCACCCACCAGACCACACCAACCCAACACAAAGGCCCACTTTGCCCTGAACTCCCAGGAGGGGGGAGCGTCGAGGAGCATCGAAAAAACACATGTGGAACCCGTACCCCCACCCTAACCCGAAACCTGGATCTTCGGGTTGGGTTGGGGTGCTCTGGTATGTAATCAGAGGCGCAGCTGCTGGAGAGCATCTCGAGGCTGGAAGAGCCTCCAGTCTCTGCGAAGCCTTTGACATCTCGAGGCTAGGGCCTCGGGGGTCTTGGGGATTCTGAGCTGTCAACTATACCTATGTGGCGCCAAGGTGTCTCTGCGTGGAATTCCGAGGGGGGGCTACAGTCAGCCCGCATAAGAAGGATGGGTAATCTTCTCAAGGGTACCCTCGCATCCTTGCCTCCTCGGTCCATCCTTGGGCACTTTCGTCGGCCGCGCTCCGCTCGAGAAGCTTCGAAATGGGCGTCCAAGGCCCTCGCATCCTTATCGCGGATCCTTACTATTGGGGATGATTGTAAGGGCGTGTGCTGTTGGATGGGCCCCCCCCCTCGAAACGGAGCTCCCCTCGGGATTCGACAACTCGCGCCTATACCTGGCGCGCCTTCATGGCTTTGCCCTTTTCTTCGATATCCTTCTCCCTACAGTCTGCGGCGAGCCCTGGGGGAAGCGAAAAGGGGCGGGTCTTCTCAGAAGGCTCGGAAGTCCCCCGGACTTCAGATAAATTTCCTAAGCCTTCCCCGAAGACAGAAACCTCTCAGAAGGCCAGAGGCCGTCTGAGACCGCGCCGCCTTTGAGAGGGCCGCGGCACCAAGTCCATGGATCGCCGATCCATGTCTGCGCGCCCCCGAGTGTGCTGCTGCTTCCTGAGGGGGCACTCCGCCCCGAGCAGCCGCCCCACCCCTGCAGGGGGCCCACATGCGAACCCCACCTCTCTGCCCCCCACGGGCTCGCTCGTGCGAGGAGGAGGAGGAGGAGGAGGAGGAGGAGGAGGAGGAGGAGGAGGAGGAGGAGGAGGAGGAGGAGGAGGAGGAGGAGGAGGAGGAGGAGGAGGAGGGGGAGGAGGGGGAGGAGGGGGAGGGGGGAGGAGGAGGAGGAGGAGGGGAGGAGGAGGAGGAGGAGGAGGAGGAGGAGGAGGAGGGGGAGGAGGAGGGGGAGGAGGAGGGGGAGGAGGGGGAGGGGGAGGAGGAGGGGGAGGGAGGGGAGGGGAGGGGGGAGGGAGGGGGAGGGGGAGGGGGAGGGGGAGGGGGAGGGGGAGGGGGAGGGGGAGGGGGAGGAGGAGGAGGAGGAGGAGGAGGAGGAGGAGGAGGGGAGGAGGAGGAGGAGGCGGAGGCGGAGGCGGAGGCGGAGGCGGAGGCGGCGGAGGAGGAGGAAGAGGAGGAGGAGGCATAATAATAATAAGAAGCATAATAATAAGCATAAGATGACGAAGGCGAAGACGAAGACGAATGAGACGAATACTATTAATACTAATAGTAATAATGATAATAATAATGTTAATAAGAAGAATACGAATACCACTAATAATGATAACCACAATAATACTATTAAGACGCATAATAAGAATAACAAGGCTAATCATATTCAGCGTACTCATACTAATAAGAAGTATATTATTATTACGAATACTAAGTCGACGAATAATAATAATACGACTATTAATAATACGACTTACAATAATAATAACATTACGACTAAGACGAATTATAATACTACGAATAGTAGTACGATGGGTCATAATAAGAAAACTAATTAGAATCGTACTAATAATTATAATAATACGAATGATACTACTATCAAGAACAATACACAAACTAATACTAATAATGCTAATAATAATAATACGAATAAGAATAGTAATACTAAGAAGAAGAATAATAATAAGGATACTACTGATAAGAATAATCATACTAATAAGAGTAATCATACTAATAACCATACTAATACATCAATGAGAAGAACAATACTAATAGCAAAAACAACCATAACACTACTACAAATAATAATAACACTCATAATAGTAAGAAGAAGAATATGAATACGAATAATCAGAATAAGAACAATAATACTATTAATAGTAATAATAATAACAATAATAATAACAATACTAATAGTACTATTAATAATATTAATACTACTACTAATAATAACAATACTAATACTAATAATGCTAATAATACTAATGATAATAATAATACTAATCATAATAATATTAAGAAGAAGAATAATGATAATGATAATAATAATAATGATAATAATAATAATAAGAAGAAGCAGAAGAAGAGGAGGAGGAGGAGGGCCACTTCGTTCGGGAGCCCCCCTGGCAGAGGTACTGCCCCTCGGCGTCCGAGGCCGCGGAGCTCTTCCGGTCCCTCGACCTGTGCGGCGCGGGCGTGCTGCCGCTCGACAGGACGCTGGGGGCGCGCCGGCCCCCGGCGCCGACGTCGTCACCTCGGGGCCCCTCATAAGGGTCTGGGGGTAGGCAAGGGCTTTGGTGTGAATCGGTGGTCGGTAAACCTCCTACGCTGACGCGTGATTAGCGAACTGGCCGCTTTCGGTTCGCGAGAGGGCGTCACGGCCGTCGTCTTTGCGGGTCCAGGTCTGTCGGTTTCGGTCCCAGGCCGTTTTCACCAAAGGGTGGTTTACTAAAGGGAGGTTCGTCCACCGCCGGGGAAAGGGTTGTGGTGCCATCGCTGGATCTGGCGAGGTTATCTATCGTGTATATATATATATACAGCATCGCAGTTCCCACGACTGGCACCACACCCCTTTCAGCCACACGCCCCTTTCCGACCTCCAGAATGTTACGCAGCCAGGACGAGGATGAGTTCGGGTGAGGAGGAATCGAGAATCTCCGAGATCCGGCGGCTCTGGAGGATGCATCGTGCGCCGCGGCCTTCGCAGAGCGTTCTGGAGCGCTCTGAGAGCGTTCCGGAGCCCTCTGGCACGGATTTATCCTCGTCCTGGGCCCCGTCCAGCCCCAGATGGTGCGGTGACCACGCAGTGTGGCGAGCTTCGACGAACAGCAATTCATGTGCGAAAAACTGTATAGAATAAACTGTTTCGCTGTGGGGGGCGTCCCTGGGCGGATGGAAAGTTTATACCCTTACGGTGGCACGTCAAGGTATAAACTGTCCAGCCGCCCTGGGGCAGCGCCCGCGGTAACGGACAAGTTTATGTTATACCGTTCTTCGCCCGCTAAACAAGACGGCGCCTGGCCCTCCCAGGCGGCGCCTCTGGCGCCGCCCCTGGTGGGCTCGGCGCGCCAGGGAGGGAGGCCCAGCGCCGATCCAAGAAATCCGCGCGGACCTCCGAACGTTTTATGTAAATGCAGTTTTTGTTCCTCCAGAGTCAGTGGGAATTCGGGGTGACCGCACGATTTTGGGTGGGTGGATCGCTCTCCGAGAATTTCTCGGGCGGCTGGGGCCTCTGAGGTTCCATAATCATGCGGTGACGCACCGTGCGGTGACGCACCGTGCGGTGAGGTCGTTGGGGATTCGGGTAACCGCACGGTCTGTCCCCTCAACGTTTCGGGATTCGTGTGAAAATGTACTGATATTGCCACCGGTGCCTTGTTTTCGCATTTTCGGGCGTCCTGGGGGGCCCTCGTCGCCATGGCTGGACTCGCCTCGAAAGTGTTGACGCTTCGCGTATACCCACCAGTCCGTAGCCTTGGCTCAAGCCCTGGCTCAGGCCGCTCTGGGTCAAGCCGCCGGCCGCCAGGAGGCCCCACTGCCCCCTTTTTCCTTTTCTCCTCTTCCTTCATCCTGATTCCAACCCATGGCCGCAGGCGGATGGCAGGCGCGAGGGGCGCCCGCCTCTGCCGCACGCTGGCAGGCCGGCCGGCGAGACCCGAGGGGCCCAGGGCAAGCCTTCGACCCTTGGGCGGAGGCCACCGCCGGCTGGCCGCCTGATGAGGCCGCCGGCCGGCCGGCCGCCGCCGCGGGCAGGCCGCCGGCCAGTTTGCTTCGCAGGCGCCGCCTCACGAGACCATCTCGGCACGGCGTCGGCGTCAGCGTGCAACGGCTGCCCACGCTGGGGCCGGCGCCGCGGGCTCGGCGGCCGGCGCCGCCGCCGCCGCCCCTGCGGCCGCCGGCGCCGCGGCTGCCGCCGCCGCCGCCGCCGCCGCCGTGGCGGAGTCGGCCGCCGCGGCGGCCGCGGGCCACGCAGCCGGCGCCGCGGCCGCCGTGGCCCGCGCGGCCGCCCTTGGGCCCGCCGCCGCGGGCGCCGCGCAGCAGCAGCGGCAGCCGCTGCAGCTGCACCTTCAGGAGCAGCAGCAGCAGCGGCAGCAGCGACAGCAGCAGCGACAACAGCCGCAGCAGCAGCGGCAGCAGCAGCTGCCGCAGCAGCAGTACCTGCAGCAGCAGCCGCAGCTGCTGCAACTGCAGCCGCAACAGCAGCGACAGCAGCAGCAGCAGCAGCAGCAGGGCAGCAGCAGCAGCAGCAGCAGCGACAGCCGCAGCAGCAGCAGCAACAGAACCCAGCAGCTGCAGCAGCAGCAGCAGCCGCATCAGCGGCAGCGACAGCGGCAGCACCCCCAACCATTGCCACAGCAGCAGCTGAACCCACGAGAAGACTCAGAGGTACCCTTGCTCCCTCAGCAGCAGCAGCAGGGCAGAGAAAAGGAGAGGGAGGCCGCGGCGGAGTCGGCGGAGGCTGCGGAGGCCGCGGAGTGTCGGGGGCCCGAAGCGACGGAAGCCTCTGAAGGTGCGGAAGTGGCGCAAGCCTTCATCCGTGTCTCTGATTAGAACCGGGTGGGCAGGGGGTGGCCCCCGAAAGTGCTGACGGCAGCCGCGGCAGTCAGCTAAGCGAGATCCCGGAACAGCAGGGGCTCGCCTGCCGCGCCATGCCACCCCCGCGCCCCCCTCGAAACAATCAGACCGTCAGCAGTCCGTTGGGAGCGCCGCAGACCCAGCAGGGGGGCCATGGACCTACCGTCCAGACGCAGGACAGCGAAGCCATCCACTGGCTCGTCGGGAGAAACCCCTTCGCGCCTATTCGCCCCCCCTCCCCTGCCAGTGAACCCACTCTAATGGGCGGCGAGCCCCGGGCGCTCTCTCCTGACGTCCAGGACGCGACTGAGAAAGACTCTTGTGCTCTGGCAGCGGAAACTGTGTCGCCGTACGTGCGCGCGCCTGGCACAACCAGCGGCGCTTCCGAGACCGGCGAGAGTCCTGCGTTGACCGAAGGGGGCGCGCCCGGGAGCGACGGCGGGCGCAGGCCCGAAGGCGAGCGCCAGCGAAAGGGGCCTCTCCCCACGCGCCACAGGGCAGCGTCCGCCCTGGCTGCCAGAGACGATCCGACCCCCGCCTGGCGGCCAACCATGCTGCCCGCCTCTCCCCGCAGAACCCCGCCAGGCATGCGGCCGGAACTGTCGCGGGCAGATCGCGAGCCCTCTGGCCAGGACAGCGAGGCCGGTACGCTGGAGACTTGCGGCCAGGATACACGGCAGCACCAATGGCCTGGCCCGCGCCAATGGCCGGGGCCCACGGGCCCCGACACGGGACAGCAGTTGTGCGAGACAGAAATCAACAGCATCCCGTGGGGCCTACCCGGGGAGACACCCGGCGAGGCGATGAGGCGGTTCCAAGTCACACTTGGAACAATGTTCACAGGCACCTGGCACGCTTTCGCCAAGCGGCAGTCCGTGCCTGGCAGCAAAGGCGCGCTCGACCCGCTTCGGCGCGACCCGCAAACCTGCCACCTCTTCCTGGAATCCTTCCGCAGCCACAAGTGCGACGTACGGGTCGTCAGCGACGCGCTGGGCCTCGACGTCGACTGGGCTCGGCCGTGGCATCTGCGCCCGGGTCGAAGCGGCGGAGCGAGCAGGGGTCGCCGCGCGGCAAGGGGCTACCCGGGCACCCAGGCGCCCATGAAGGGCAAAAATCAATGGCGGGCCGTCTCCCCACAGTAGCCGTTGCTGCCCCACCTTGTGGCGTCGCGCGCGCAGGGATCAGGTGCGAGGAGGATGGTCACTGGCAGCAGGCCCGTTGCTGCCCAGCAAAACGCGGCCTGCGAAAGGGGTGCATCCGGGCCCAGCGGCCCTGGGCGACGCGGGGGCTGCTGTGCCTCGGGCTCTGGGCCTCCCTCGGGGGGTCAAGGCGCCCTCGCATCCCCGTTCTGGCTGCCAAGGGCTTTTCTTCGCCCCCCCCCGTGCACGCTTCGTCTTGGCCGCAGCCGGACGCGGCGGCCCTGGGTGCGCGCGGGGGCCTGCCTGTGCCAAGGGCTGGGGCCTCCCACCGGGACTCGAGGCGCTCTCGCATCCCTGTTCTGGCAGCCAAGGGCCACCCTTGGCCCCCCCCTCGTGCGCGCTTCGTCTTCACGGCGCTCTCTGTCATCAATTGCAGCGCTGAGAGCAGAGGCGGAGGCGCTATCTATCCAATCGCAGATTGGGCTCTCGCAGACACACTTTCCAACGCGTCGTGTTCTGCGGCGGTTAGCTGCACCCCCCGTGTCAACGAATGGTCGATGTATCAGAGATGGGGCTCTCGCAGACGCAGTTTCCATCGAAGAGGCGGAGGCGCTATCCAATCATAGATGGGGCTCTCGCAGACACACATTCCATCAAATCGCGTTCTGCGGCGGTTAGCTGCGCCCCCCGTGTCAACGAAAGGTCCGTATCATATATTGGGCTTTCGCAGACGCACTTACCATCAAATCGTGTTGCGCGGCGGTTAGCTGCACCCCCCGTCATGCCGTCGATCAGCCCCCCCCCCCGCCACTCTCAGCGGCAAGTGCGCTCGCTGTCATCAATTGCAGCGCTGAGGGCGGAGGCGGAGGCACTTTCCAATCATGGATGGGGCTCTCGCAGACACACTTTCCATCAAATCGTGTTCTGCGGCGGTTAGCTGCACCCCCCGTGTCAACGAAAGGTCGATGCATCATAGACGGGGCTCTCGCAGACGCACTTGCGGCGGACCGGGTGGGGACGGAAGGGGCATGGAGACGGATGTTCAGGTTCGGGGGTGTCCTGTCCTCGCTCACCCCATCCCCGCTCCCGACCCCGTCTCGTTCCCTGTCCCGCCCGCGCCTCCCTCCTCCCCCCGCCTCGGGGCCGCTCAGGACTCCTCGCCTCCAGCAGTGAGGGCCATCCAACTCCCTGAGGCTGACGTCCCAGGGGGCACCGAGAGGCATCAGATGAGGCGAGCACCAGGGAGTGCCAGGAGGAGGCGCAACAGCTCGCAGCTGCGGAGGACATTGCCCACCCCCCAGAGAGCATGCGCCTGCATCTCCTCAGACAGTGGCGAGCCACGCCCCCGAGGTGCAATCTGGCGACGGAAACGGAGGCAACCGCCAACAAATAGTGACTCTAGCGGCGGTTAGTTGCACCCCCAATGTGAAAGGAAGAGTGAACTCAGCGGCGGTTAGCTGCACCCCCCATGACCATGAGAGAGAGAGAGAGAGAGAGAGAGAGAGAGAGAGAGAGAGAGTACTCTGCGGCGGTTAGCTGCACCCCCCTTCTCAGCACAACTCAGGATCAGTGTGTGCGAACACCTAGGGTGGACACTCCGAGGGGCCTCGAGGCCAACGAGGGCGCCCACCTCAGGAACACATTGGATCAGGGCCGCATCAGCTTAGGGGAAACCCAGGAGATGACCATGGCCCCTAGCCCTCGGATTCGTGGCCTGGCCGAGGGGTGTGGCGGTGCGTCTCCTCGCCTCTCCCCTCTCGGGCCTGGCGGGTGTCCCCCGCCCTCGGCCTCGGGGCCTGCCAGACGTGCTATCCGACGTCGGGGTGGTTGCCCCCCCTCCCAGGGCCGCCCGTGTTCTGCGCTTCGTGGTCTGGCTCCCGCTCTCTGCGGAGTGTGTTTCGGCCCTGGAGGACATCGTGGTGTGCGTTGGGCCTTGGGTCTGGGGGGCAGTGCCTATCGGCGGACGGGGCCTGGCTTGCCTCCTGGCCCGCGTGTCCTCCACAGTGCAGCTCCCCCGGGCGCCTCGCCCTTTGACACCGCAGGGGGCAGCGCTACCACCAGTGCTGCCCTTCCCCTCACTCCTCCGCTGGCGGTGCGCCCCGCCTGCGCCCCCCCCCCCCCCCCCCTCTCTGAGGCACGGCGCCGTGCCGGCACGCGCTGCGTGGCCCGCAGTCGCTTGTCCCCCTTTGCCCTGTGGAGTGGTCACTCGGGTGTTGGGTCGCCGCGGAGTGGCCCAGCCTTCCGCAGCAAGACAGCGCCCAGGCTCCCACCAGCTGTCGGCCAGTGCGCCGCACCAGTTCCGCGACAGCTGCTTGGCTTGCAGACGTCGCGGGCGTTCGGAGTCTAGCGCCCCGCAGGCGACTCACTCCACCGGCCTCCCACTTGCCTCCGCTGCAGCAGGGCCCCCCCTGGCAGGCTGCGCAGGCGCTTCACCGCTAGATGGCGGTGCCCCCCGCGCCTGCGGATCTCTTCGCTTCAGGGATCGGCATCGCAGTTGCGCCTTGGGCGCAGCCGCATGGCTCCACCTGGCGCTGGGGGGCGGATTACGGAGGTCTGGGCGCCGTGTGGTTCAGCCTGCTACTCCTGTGCAGCCCTCGGTTTTCCTTCTGATTCGCGCGCTCTGCCGCTTGTCCACCTCGGTTCACACTGCGGCGCCTATGTGCGTTTGCTTGTGAATTTCGTTCATTTTGTTCTGTGCATGTGCAACTGCGCTCTTGTTGTGCAGGTGCGAACCAGCTTGCCGACGTGGCGGCGGTGTTCGCTAATTCGCATCCTGCCGCACGCCGCGGACTTTGCCTCTCGCCGCCAGACCGTTGTCGCGCGGCCGCCGACCAAACAAGTATACCTACCAGTTTGGCCGCGTCGCGGCTACGCCGCTTCCTGCATTCGTGCGTACTGCTGCCTAGGGGTCTCTCGGCTTCCGCCACCCTGGGAGTTGCAGCCTGTCAATGCACTCGCCTCCTGGCGTCAATTCCTTGGCCGACGGTCCTTTGGGCCACCCTGGTTCTCGCGCTTCGCCGACGTCCGGGGCTTCGCCTTTGCATTTCTCTTTCCTACCTCGACTGACGGTTCGTTGGCCACGGCCACCCTGGTGCCCACGCAGTCGTCTGAGGTGCGGTTTCGTGCTTTCTCTCTCGGAGCTGTCCCTGGCCGTCGTTGACTTTCCGACTTTTGGCGCCTCCGACGGACTTGCAGCTTTGCGCGCTGGGAGTTCCCCTCAGTCTCTGTCCCTTCAGCCACCCACCTGCCGTTGGGCCGCTGCGTGAGGCCTCGGCCGGCGCGTAGCTGTTGCCTCGCGCGTTGCCTCTGCTTCAACTTTCTCGCGTTTCCCTTTGCCTAATTAGTCTCTGCGTAGCCCGCCTTGACCTGATTCGCCGCCGGCGCGCTCGCCCGCGGCCGCTGACTAAAAAGTATACCCACAAGTTTAGTCGACGCTCGGTTCTCCCCCCGCCGCCTCTCCCAGGGTCGGCTTGTACCCCTGGCTTGGGCGCCGCCGCTTCCAGTTCAGGACGTGGCCTTTTCCGCTGGCTCGTCGCTTTCGCTGCCGTTGTGTTGCCCTGGCGTCGCTTCTCCTGCCCCTCCGCCGTGGTGGCGCTTTCACCGCTGGCACGCTCCCACTCCTGGCGATCCAGGACTCTTCCATTGAGCGCCTGCACGCCCCATCGTCGTCTTCGTGTACGCGGACTTCATGAATTTCGCCATTTTGGTGCTGCGCCTCGACCTGTGGTTCCTCCTGGTCCACCGCGTCTATTGGGCCGCAGCGTAGCTCGCTACTGTGCGCTCTTGTGCGGAATTTGGTCCGCTGCTTGTTAGCCGCGTTTCTTGACGGCGCCTGGCATCCCTGCGCGCTCGCGAACAACAAATATACCCACCAGTCCACAGCCTGCCCCTGCTCGCCCGGCGTTCGACCCGTTTCGCGCTCGCGCGCCCGCGTACCGAAAATATACAGCAATTAAACACATACGAGTCTCAGGAGCCTCGTAGAGGCTGCCTGGAACCATCATGAGAAGAGAGGGGGGGGGAATACATGAGGGGGGTTTGGAGGGGTGATATGCAGGAAGGACAGGAACGGGAAACAGGAAGAGGAGACGGGAGGGGGGTAATGCCGACGCGATTTTTCCCTAACAGTTGGTAGGGGGACTATTCGGGCAATTTCGGGGTCTTCTTGGAGCCCTCGTGGAGGAGGAGGAGGAGGAGGAGGAGGAGGAGGAAAAGGAGGGCGATGCGGGGGAGGAGGAGGAGGAGGAGGAAGAGGAGGAGGAGGAGGAGGAGGAGGAGGAGAGGAGGAGGAGGAGGAGGAGGAGGAGGAGGAGGGAGAGGAGGAGGAGGAGGAGGAGGAGGAGGAGGAGGAGGAGGAGGAGGAGGAGGAGGAGGAGGAGGAGGAGGAGGAGGGAGGAGGAGGAGGAGGAGGAGGAGGAGGAGGAGGAGGAGGAGGAGGAGGAGGAGGAGGAGGAGGAGGGAGGAGGAGGAGGAGGAGGAGGAGGAGGAGGAGGAGGAGGAGGAGGAGGACGAGAGGAGGAGGAGGAGGAGGAGGAGGAGGAGGAGGAGGAGGAGGAGGAGGAAAAGGAGGAAGGAGGAGGAGGAGGAAGTGGAGGAGGAGGAGGAGGAGGAGGAGGAAAAATAATAATAAGAAAAGTAATATTAATAATAATAATAAGACTAATACTAATAATACTAATAATAGTAGTAGTAATAAGAAGAATAAGAAGAAATTTACGAAGAATAAGAATAAAGAGAATACTAAAAAGAAGAAGACTAATACTAGTAATAAGAAGAATACTAATAAGACGAATAAGAGGATGAATACGAATACTACAGATAATAAGAACAATACGAATAATACTAAGAAGAATAATAAGAAGCATAATCATAATACTAATGATAATAGTAAGAAGAAGAATACGAATAATACTAATAATACTAATAATAATCATATTAATAAGAACAATAATAAGAATAGTAATACGAAGACTAGTATTAATAACAACAACAATCACAATAATAATAATATTAATAATAATACTAATAATACTACTACTAATAGTAATAATATTAATAATAATACTAATAATAATACTAACACTAATAATAATAATAATAATAATAATATTAGTAGTAATACTAATAATATTAATACTAATAATAATGATAATAATAATAACAATAATACTAATATTAGTAATACGAATTCTACTAATACTAAAATCATGATATGAATCATAATAAGAAGAAGGAGTAGGAGGAGGAAGATGAGGTGGTGGAGGAGGAGGAGGAGGAGGAGGAGGACGTCGACGAGCCAACCAAAAAGGCCTTCGCGGATCTTTTGCTCCGCAAGCCTCTTGAAGGCATCTTGGAGGCATCTTGGAAGCTTCCTGGAGCCATTTTGGCGCCATGTTTGACGCCTTTTAGTCTCTCTTGGGGGCCTCTCGGAGCCCTCTCGGCTTTGCGGGAGGGTCTGCCCGCCCTCTTGGGGCGATCTTAGGCCTCATGGCTCAAAAAGGGTGAAGGCTTTAATGCAGGTCCCCCAGTGGGAGGACGACAAATCGCCTCTTGGGGTCCTCTTGGGGCGCTCCCCTGGAGGGAGAGCAAATGCCTCTCGGGGCCCCGTGGGAGTGCTTGGGGGCCACTTGGGCCGTCTTGGGGCCCGTCTGGGCTCCTTTTGGGGCTCCCACGGGCTAGTTTGAGTCCATCCAGAGGACCATCTGAAGCGAAAAGGTGAGAAACCGGAATCAGCATTTTCAATCATGTCTGAGGTATGTCCCAGGCTATCCTGAGCCATCTTCGGCTGTCTTGTGCCATCTGTGAGGCCACTTGGGGCAGCGGGGACCAGCTTGATGCCATCCGGGGTCCAGGAGGCCCCTCTGACACATCGGTTTTCCCCCGAGACCCCCACGGTAGGGATAGGGGGAGGGGTTAGCCCCTCCCCGCAGGAGAAAAGGAGGTATTGAAAGAGGGAAGAGATGACCCACTCGACCGACTGCGCCCAGATGCTGGCGTGATTTGTTATGCTTTAGTTTTGTTGGGATGTCTCCAGGCCTCAGGGGGACTGGAGACCGCAGGGGACTACTCGACGTTACAAAGCTTCGGCTTGAGCTTCGGCTGCGGCTTCGGCTTCGTCGTCGTCGTCGTCGTCATCGTCGTCGTTTTCATCTTCGTCTTCGTCGTCGTTTGCCTCATCGTCCTCGTTGTCATTCTGCTCCGCCTCCTCCTCAGAGGCAGGGCTCCTCCTCCTCCCTCCCCCTCAGTGGGAGGAGGAGGAGGAGGAGGAGGAGGAGGAGGAGGAGGAGGAGGAGGAGGAGGAGGAGGAGGAGGAGGAGGAGGAGGAGGAGGAAGGCGGCGGCGGCGGCGGCGGCGTTTAGGGCAGGGGAGTTGCGGGTTCTGGATTTTCCTGGTCCCCCTGAAGGATGGCCTCGATGGACGAGCCCGGGCTGCCATGGGCTGCGGCGGACGACGCGCCAGGGACGCCGCACGGCCCTTGCGGAGGTGCAGGGGGACAGCTGTCAGTTGGGGACGGCGCTGGAGGCCTCTTCTCAGACGTGGGCCGCCTGGATGACCCGATTCCGCCACCGCGGCCTGCGTCTCTGCGCAGCGCGTCGCCGCGTAGGGCCGCGGCCGACGCGGGCACGACCGTGCAGCGCCTGCACACCGCCTTCCTGGGCAAGCGCCGCAGCCAGCGCACACAGGAACGCATCGCCGCAGCAAGGGCGCAGGCGGAGGGGGCGGCGGCCAGTGCCACCGCGACCCTTGACGCGGTGGAGAGGGTCGTGTCGGAGAAGAGGGCCGCCAGGGATTCGAAGCGGAGTGCCCGGAGCCCCATGCAGGCACCGACCTCGGCGAGGCGGCCGCCCGAGGCCACTGGCGGCGCCCTGGCGCAGGCGACCGCCGGCCTCCTGGCCCTGCTGCGCCCCGCCGCCAGCTCCGAGGGACCCGCAGAGGCCGCGCCGCCACCCGCGCCGCCACTCGCCGCGCTGCCGGACGCTGCCGCCCAGGCCGCGCCGCAGGAGGCCGCGCTCCTCGCGCGCTCTTCGGCCTCTGCGCCCCCCGCGGCGTCGCCGGCGGCCTCGGTGCCCGTGGCGGCTGCTGCGCCCTCGGCGGCGGCGGCGGCGGCGCCTGCGGCGCCTGCCGCGGCCGAGGCACTGCCGGCCGCGGTGGAGACGCCTCGGGCCGCGGCCAGAGCACCACAGGCGGCGGACGCGCCTGGGGACCTCTCGGCGGGCGCAGCTGCCGCGGATGGATCAGGGCCCTCTGCCGGCGGTGCAGTGGCGCGGCCGAAGGCCATGGCGATCATGCGCACCGCGCGGCTCATCTCTGGCCGGCGTGGCTCCCAGTGGCAGGCGCACGTGCCCGAGGGCCTCCAAGAGGCTGCCGCCAACGCGGCAACCTCCGCCGCGCCCTCCTCGTCCGCTCGCCAGCGGGTCGCAGAGCGGCGCGCACGGAAGCAGGCGACCATCGCCTCGCGATCGCCCTCCATCGCCGGCTGATTTTTATTTTGTTCGGCATCCGCGCGTCTACTGCCCGCTGGTCCAGGTGGTGGTGCTTGCGGCCGCCCTGGCCTCTCGTCCTCCCCTGAGCGAGCCCTGTGTGCGAACAAGCGTGCGGGCCGCAGTCCGAAAAAGGGCTTCGCCAGGCGTCTGGTGGTGCCAACGCAATCCTGCTTGCAGCCAACGCGCACTGGTCACCGTTCGCCCGAGTAGGGGATCGACTACAGAATTGATTACCCCCAAATCGATTATATGTGCTCTACGGAGCATTCTACGTATTTTGCGCAGACTCGACGAACACATCAACTTTGGGGTAGATCAATTATGTAGTCGATCCCCTACTCGATTCGCTATTTTCTGGTCGGGCTTTACGGTCATACCTCCGAGTTCCTTGCTTTTCAATGCCTCGGGCTCTGGAGCCCTCGACCCCACGCCACGGGCCGATCCTCCGCCGCGAATCGCGAGCCCCCCGACGTGAGAATCGAAAAACAGAGACGCTTGCTTTGTTGTCGTTGTTGCTGTTGCTGTTGCTGCTGTTGCTGTTGCTGTTGCTGTTGTTGGTGTTGTTGTTGTTGTTGTTGTTGTTGTCGTTGTTGCGGTTGTCGTTGTTGTTGTTGTCGTTGTTGTTGTTGATGTCGCTGTTGTTGTTGTGGTTATTGTTGTTGTTGTGGTTGTTGTTGTGGTTATTGTTGTTGTTGGTGTTGTTGCTGTTGTTGTTGTTGTTGTTGTTGTTGTTGCTGTGGTTGTTGTTATGGTTGTTGTTGTTGATGATAATATTGTTGTTATGGTTGTTGAGCAGTCATTTTTAAATAATAATTATTGCTGATGTCTGGAAACGGTTCCGCGCGCTCTCGCTTCGACGCCGGCTACATGTTCTCTGAAAACGAGGCTCCCGCTCGAGCGTTGGCTTGAGCCTAAATTCGGGCCCTTGGAGGCCTAGCTACGACAACAACGGCTCCCGCTCGATATTTCCTCACAATTTACCCCGAGACAACCTGGCCAGAGAGGCCCCCGAACGTAGGAACGGCGCTCTCGCTCGAGATTTCCTCGTAATTCAATTCAATTGGCGGACGCCCAGCCACGACAACAAGGGCTCCTGCTCGATACGTCCTCACGATTTACTCCGAGAGCCCCTGGCCAAGAAGGCCCCCGAACTCCGGAACGGCGCTCTCGTTAGAGACTTTCCCGTAATTCAGGCAAATTGGTGGAGGCCCGGACACGGCGACAAGGGTTCCCGTTCGATATTTCTCCATACGTATTCCGAGAACCCCTGGCCAGAGAGGCCCCCGAACTCCAGAACGGCGCTCTCGCTCCACTTCAGTCAGTGGCCGACAAGGAAGAGATTCCCCCCGAAAGGGGGTGTAATCGAAGACGAAGTGGGCGGGTGCCGAGGGTTGGGGTAGACGGAATGCAAGACACGCGTGCCAGTAAGAACGAACAGTCTCAGAATGATTGTTGTTGTTGTTGTTGTTGTTGTTGTTGTTGTTGTTGTTGTTGTTGTTGTTGTTGTTGTTGTTGTTGTTGTTGTTCGGACAATTAGCGATGCCGTTTCCCGGCTTGCCCGAGTGCGCGTGCGGACTTGCCTCTGCCGCGCTGCGACGTTACGTTTTGTTGTTGCTCTTCTGATCGACCTGGTCGTCTTCTCGTCGATACATCGCTTCAGATATTCTGCAGCCGTTCTGGGGATGCGTTATCGGACACCTAGCATCTCGCGTCGCGGGCACGTAAGGATGATCATGGCTTCGGGTGGCGTGCTTACGAGCGTCCATAAGCATTTGCTCCACAATTCCTGTGGGGAGAACTTGGGCAAGATATCCTATCGGAGAAACATGTCGATATCGATGCCCTTCTGTTGTTTTCGCCTACTCGAGCTTCCTGCAAGCACCATCACCACCCTCTTTTCTTAGATGTTTCGGATTTTGTGATTTATCTGCAATGCACTGAGGCTTCGATCAGGTGGGCCTGACAATGAGTGGATCATGTACCCCGAGAAGCTGTGCCCGACAGACCTTTCCCAGGCATCCAACCTTTTGAACCAATCGCTATTGCGAAGGCGTCATGGCCGATGCCGCCGACCCTGTAGGCAGCGACGACGAAGACAATGGAGGTAGAGGAGTCCAAGATGCCCTCAGATGGCTCGAAGACGGCGCCAGATGCCTGTAAGGTCGTCCGAAGACAGCTCCAGAGGCCTCCTCCAGGGTTCGGGAACGGCTCCAGAGAGTGCCAAGATAGGCAAAGAGCGCCCTCAATGGCTCGAGAGGGTTCCAAGACGGCGTCAAGCGAGGTCCAAGAGCGCCCGCAGAGGCTGTCAAGAGTGCCGCCAGAGGCTGCCAAGAGAGTTAAAAAATGGCGCAAGGTCTCCAAGGAGCCTTAAAGTAGGCTGAGAGGGCCCGCCGACGGCCCCGGAGGGCCAACGGAGCCCCACGACGCAGGAGGAGGAGGAGAGGCGGGGGGCTGCGTATCCGAGGGGGGACCTCCCCCCGGGAGTCGCCCCAGGACCCCCCCCGGGACCGCCCCGGCGGGGAAGGGATCAAGGGAAGGGGCTTCCCTTCGACTGAAGGACGACGTTGTTCATTTTTAGTGTGGACTGGTGTAGGGAGCCCTCGGAAAGCAGAAGAGGCGACGACGCTGCGGGGAAGACGGGAAAGCCTCTCCGACACGCCGACAGGGTCGGCGGATTTTTCTCGTTGTTGTTGTGTCAGTCCTCAGCACACAAAGGCAATTGGGGCCAATCCCCTCAGTAATCGGATTTAGCTCCCAGGGTCTGGGGCCCGTCTTCGGCCCTTTGTGGGGCGGTTTCGCTCCCCACATGGGTCGTAGAGGTCGTTGAGAGCCTCAAGACGGCGCCAAGACGACCCCGATACCGCCGAGTCGTGGTTAAGACATGGTACACATGACCCAGCGCAGGCTTAGAAGCTTCTCGGCCTAAGGTGCCTCCAAGACGGCCCCCAAACGGCCCAAGAGGCCCCCAAGGTCGCCCCAGGACGGACCCAGAGGCTTCCAGTCCAAGGGGGCACCAAGACGGCGCAAGATGGCCCAGAGGCCAGTGGCGACGGGCGGCACCGCCCGCAAGAGCCGCCACTCGCCCCGAGCGGCGGCGACGGCAGCGATTGGCGGCACCGCCCGCAAAAGCCGCCACGCGCTCCGAGCGGCGGCGACGGCGACGGCGGCGACGGCGGCGACGGGCGGCACCGCCCGCAAAAGCCGCCACTCACCCCGAGATAGTTAAGCCACGTAAAGAATTCCTGAGTGCAAGCACTGCTTGGGGAATCTACACTTTTTCCCCACATCCAAAGTGGGGTTCTTGTTTTCTCTGGACACCTCGCGCAGGAACCTCACCTCACCTCACCTCCCACCCCTCTCCCCTTCACTCACCATCATCATTATCATCATCATCACCACTCACCGTCACTACTCATCATCCTCCTCCTCATCATCGTCACCATCATCATAATCATCACACTCATTCACACTCACACCATTATCATCCCCATCATCAACAGCATCATCATCATTCGATCAATCATCATCATTACCCCAGTGCGACCCTACCAAGAAGTTGGAGCCCCTAGGAAAACAGCATTAATTGCTATGCTGTGCTATGCTATGCCATGCTATGCTGCGCTATGCTATGCTATGCTATGCTATGCTATGCTATGCTATGCTATGCTATGCTATGCTATGCTGCGCTATGCTATGCTATGCTATGCGATGCTATGCTACGCTATGCTATGCTAAGCTATGCTAGGCTAAGCTAAGATGAAGCTAAGCTAAGATGAAGCTAAGCTGAGCTAAGATGAAATCAGCTAAGCTAAGATAATATAAGCAACGCTAAGCTAAGGGGACGTAACTGGGGGAACCGCGGGGCGGATACTGGGGGAACCGCCCGGGCCTGTTCCCTCTGTCCGGCCCTTTAAGCCAAGAGAGTAAGAACCCTTATAGGCAGAGCCTAGGTAGGGAATTATCACATTCATCATCATCACCATCGTTATCATCATCAATCAGCATCACCACACATCATCATCATCATCATCATCATCATCATCATCATCATCATCATCATCATCATCATCATCATCATCATCATCATCATCATCATCATCCTCATCATCGTCACCATCATCATCACTCGCTCACCTACTCACTCATCAGCATCGTCACTCACTCACTCACTCACTCACTCACTCACTCACTCACCCACCCACTCACTCACTCACTCACTCACTCACTCACTCACTCACTCATCACTTCGTCATCACTCACCCCCTAGCTTGAGTTTGGGGGACGTATCAAGCGGGAGCTTCGTCTGTGAGTGAATTGTGAGGAAGTCTCAGGCAGGAGCCCCCTATGGGTCCCGCACTTCATGTTGATAGTCCGAGCGGGTCATCCGAAACGTGTAACTGTCGTCACTTTTGGGCTCCTCAGGCTTTCTTGGGGAAGTATTAAGCGGGAGCTTCGTCTGTGAGTGAATTGAGAGGAAGTCTCAGGCGGGAGCCCCCTTCCTATGGGTCCCGCACTTCATATTGGTAGTCCGAACGGGTCATCCGAAACGTGTACCTGTCGTCACTTTTGGGCTCCTCAGGCTTGAATTTGGGGGAAGTATCAAGCGGGAGCCTCGTCTGTGAGTGAGTTGTGAGGAAGTCTCAGGCGGGAGCCCCCGTCCTATGGGTTCCGCATTTCATGTTGGTAATCCGAGCGGGTCATCCGAAACGTGTGACTGTCGTCACTTCTGGGCTCCTCAGGCCTGAACTTGGGGGAAGTATCAAGCGGGAGCCTCGTCTGCGAGTGAATTGTGAGGAAGTTTCAAGCGGGAGTTCCTTTCCTATGGGTCCCGCACTTCATGTTGGTAATCCGAACGGCTCATCGGAAACGTATAACTGTCGTTATTTTTGGGCTCCTCAGGCCTGTATTTTGGGGAAGTATCAAGTGGGAGCCTCGTCTGTGAGTGAATTGTGAGGAAATCTCAAGCGGGAGCCCCCTCCCTATGGCTTCCGCCTTTTAGGCCAAAACTTAAGCCTCCAGCGCCCTGCGCGGCGACTCTCCGCCATGACGGATCCCGCACTTTATGTTGGTAATCCGAGCGGGTCATCGGATTCCTGTGACTTTCGTCACTTTTTGGGCTCCTCAGCTCCTGCGGCGTGAATACGGAGGAAGGGCTCCTCAGCTCCTGCGGCCAGAAAACGGGGGAAGTAGAAGTATCAGGCGGGAGCTTCGTTTGTGAGCGAAGTGCGGGTAGCCTCGTTTGAGCTGGTCGCCGGCAAATTTGTTGTTGTCATGGGCCTGCGTGCCCAAAAGGGCGACTGAGGTGCTGACGACGACGACGAGACAGCGGCCGGGCGCAGGGGTAGCCCTGTGTGTCCGGGCCGGGGGTGGTAACCCATCCTCGGCCGAATCGGGGGCAGGGGTAACCCCTTGTCTCCGGGCCGCCGGTGGTGACCCATCGGCGGCCGAATCGGGCGCAGGGGTAGCCCCTTGCGTCCGGGAGGCGGGAGCCCCCTCCCTATGGGGCCCGCACTTCATGTTGGTAATCCGAGCGGGTCATCCAGAACTTGTAACTGTCGTCATTTTTGGGCTCCTCTGGCTCGAGTATAGAGGAAGTTGGGGCTCGTGCAGGAGCAACGGGCCACCATCGTGTCCTTCGAGTTTCACGCAGACGACGAGCGAGATTTCGATGAGTGCGCGCTGGGCCAGCTCTTTCGCCCCCGCTACCTACCGCAGGGAATCTGGATGCAGGTCCACGGCTTCAAGGAGTCCCCGATCTACGAGGAGGTCGCCGAGGTGCTGCTGCAGAGTGCCGAGGGCGCTGACGACGACGGCGCGGCCGAGGCGCGGGCGAGGAGCTTGCTCATGTTCAGGACCAGCGAGCAGGAGTTCACGTGGCAGAGCTCGGGGCCGCACGTTGTGCGCCGCTCGGGGTTCACCCTGGCGCACGCGTCCTACCTGACCACCGCGCTGTCGCAGGGTCAGACGCTGCGCAAGGGCGTCACCATCGACTGCGCCAGGGATGAGGACGCTGGTCGCGCGGGCATGTCGGACGAGCAGTGGTGGCTGCACCTCTACGTCATGTTCTCCCGCGCCACGTGCCTGCGGACCATGCTGATCCTGCGGCCGCCCGCGCGAGACTTCCCGGGGCGCCGGCCACCGGCGTCCCCGCGGAAAGGCGCTCGAGGAATTCGATAAGAGAGCAGTGGATTCCAGGGCTGAGGCGGAGCAGCTCGCGGCGGAGCTGGGCTTCGCGCTGCCTCCCGCCTGAGCTCGGCCGCGATTAGCTCGGTGCCTGCGCGGTTGTCCCAGCGGCTTGCTCTCGCGCCCCAGCGGCTCGCGGGATTGCCCCAGCGGCCTGGCCCGAAGGGTTGTCCCGGCGGCTTCGCGATCTAGCCGTTGGCAGACGCGCGCGTGATTGCCCGGGCGGCGAAGGCGCCGAGGAGTGTCGATTTGCTTGCGCCGACCAGGGGGCGGGGGGGCGCACGTGGGGAATGTGCAGGCTGAGGATGAGGAGGAGGGAAGGAGTGTGGGGGAGGGCGGTGATGAGGAGATGAGGAGGCGGAGGAGGAGGAGGAGTTATAGGAGGAGGATAAATAGAGGGAGGAGGAGAGGGCAGAGCAGAGGGCGATATGAGAGTGTCCGAAAGGGAGAGGGGAAAGGGCTAAGGGGAAACTAAACGTATTCTCATGTGGTGTCCTACCGTCGGAGTTTTTTTTTTTTTTTTTTTTTTTTTTTTTTTCACATCGCCGCCAGGCTCGCCTCGCGACCGCGCTTGGGTTGTGGTTCAGAGGCTTCTTGTATACTCAGATGGGTTTCTTGGCATGCCGCTCGGAGGCCTCTTGGAAACAGTTTTCGGCCCTCGGGACGTCATGTGGACCTCAGTGGGCTTTCTTTTAAGCCTCTCGGGAGCCTCTGGGTGCCTTTCTCGGAGCCTCTTGCGGACTTTTTGCAGCCTTGTTGGCTTCTTCGGACATCATATGAGCAGGAGGCCTCGACATGTCAATTCGGATGCACCCATTCCGGGGTCTCCTTTTGGAGCCCTCGTGGACCATTTTCGAAGCGCTGTCCGTATGGGCTTCGCCCCCTGCCGCTGGCCCCGTCTCTTTCATAATGGGATCTACCAGAGTCGCGTCGGTGCGTCCCGGCGCTGCCTTGGCGCGTCTGGGAACATCATGCGGGGGCGGATAGGAATCTTCAGCGCATGTGTAGACGTTGGCGTTATTCTAGAGGCCTTGGGCCATCCCGCAACTGTGTCTGGGTTGTGGGTATGAGGCCTCTTGTATACGTGATGGGGTGTCGTGGGGAGCCCCTCGGGGGCCTCTCGGAGGCGGTTTCGGCGCCTCTTGGGGGCCTCTTGGTGCCTCATGGGTATCTTTTGGGCCTGTTGGAGGCCTCTGCGGCGCGTCTTGGGCGCCTCTTTGGGCTTCCTGGGGGCCTTGCAGCTTCTCGGGGCTTCTCGGAGCGCTTCTTGGGCCATCCTGGAGCTCTCTTGGGCCGTCTTGGGGCCGTCATGGGGCCCTCTTGGAGGCGTCTTGGGCTGTCTTGGGCCGGTCTTGGGAGCTTCTTGAGCCCTTTTAGAGCGTCGGAAAACCGAAAATGCGAGAACCCCACCCCCCTTCAACAACTAATGTCAACTCGACGATGTTGGCCTCTTGGGGCTTTCTCTTGGGAGGCCTCTTGGAGCACTCTTGGGGCCTTTTTGGGCCGCTTGGAACCATGTTCGGGCGCCTTGGAGCACTCTTGGCCTCGGCTGTACGAAACGAAGACGCCTACGGCGAATCACCGCCGCCCCCTGCCCCTTTGGAAGCGCCTATGTGGCCGACGGCTGGGGAGAGCTTGGCCAAGCTATTGGGCCAGTTGTTCCCCGAGTCGGTTTGGAAAGCCTTCGGGGAACGCGTGGGGGAGCAATTGGCCCTCCCGCAAGAAGGCCCGATTCTTCCAGAATTCGACGCGAGACGAAATCGACAGTTTAACTTTTTACCCCCTCCCGCAGGAACCGCCCCCTCAGGGCATAGAGCGTGGACGCCGGCTCCGCGGCCAACCACGTCCACGACGCCAGCATTCAGCACCGGAGGCGGCAGAAAGGAATTTGCACACGCAGACGGCGACGTACTAGCGTGCATTTTCCACCGATCAGCACCACCACGGGCAGCAGCAAACAACAACCAACAGACACAGCACCAGCACCGTCCAGCAACACCGCCGCAAGCAGCGCCGACCCCACCCGACCAGCACGATCCACCGACCAACGCCGACCACCGACCCGCCGCGCCACAAACAGCGCCTACCCCACCCGACAAGCATGCTCCACCGACCAACGCCGACCACCGACCAGCAGCACCACAAACAGCACCGACCCCAACCGACCAATACCGCCAGACAGCACTCGCCACCGAACAGCGCCGACCAGCAGCACCACCAGAAGCAACAGCGACTCCACCCGACCAGCAGCAACCACCCTCCATCGACCAACACCGACCAGCAGCACCACCACAAGCAACACCGACTCCAGCCGACCAGCAACTCCCAGCGCCACCCGCCACCGACCAGCGCCGACCAACAACAACAACAACAACAACAACAACAACAACAACAACAACAACAACAACAACAACAACAACAACAACACCACCGCAAGCAGCGCAGGCCCCACCCGACCAGCACACTCCACCGACCAACGCCGACCACCGACCAGCAGCACCACAAGCAGCACCGACCCAAGCCGACCAACGCCGCCAGACAGCACTCACCACCGAACAGCGCCGACCAGCAGCACCACCACAAGCAGCAGCGACTCCAACTGACCAGCAGCAGCCACCCACTATCGACCTGCACCGGCCAGCAGCACCACCACAAGCAACACCGACTCCAGCCGACCAGCAACTCCCAGCGCCACTCGCCACCGACCAGCACCGACCAACAACAACACCGCTGCAAGCAGCGCCGACCCCACCTGACAAGCTCGCTCCACCGACCAACGCCGACCACCGACCAGCAGCACCACAAACAGCATCGACCCCAACCGACCAATACCGCCAGACAGCACTCGCCACCGACCAGCGCCGACCAGCAGCACCACCACAAGCAGTAGCGACTCCACCCGATCAGCAGCAACCGCCCACCATCGACCAGCACCGACCAGCAGCACCACCACAAGCAACACCGACTCCAGCCGACCAGCAACCACTACCACAGAGCAACGACAACCACTGCCCAATAACACCACTGCAAGCAGCACTGACCCACACGGACCAGCAGCCACCCCACCGACCAACTCAGGCAGCTCCAACGGCTTCCCATTCCTCCTCCTGGCCCTCCCCTCTCCCCTCCTCTCCCTGCCCCCTCTCCCCCTTTCCCTCTCCCTCCCCTCCCCCTCCTCCCCCGCCTCCCCTCTCCCCTCCTTTCTCTTCCTCTCCTCTCCCTCCCCCCCCATTGTCATGACGGTTATTCACAAAAACGCCCGGTCGCTCACGACGGACGACCGAATCCAAGAGCTTATCACAGAGTTTGACGGCGTACATTGGGAGTTCGTGCTCATCAATGCAACGTGGAAAACGACGGCGACAGCTATGGACAACCACGGAGTGACACACTTTCGCTGGATCAGGCAACGACCGGACGTGTCACGGAGTTGCAATTCTCGTGCACAAGCGTTGGGGCAAACAGGTACAGAAATTCCAAGCACTTTCGCCGAGACTAGCCACAATGTCATTGCAAAAGGGGCGGCTGAAACTGCAATTGGTGTCTGCGTATTTCCCAGGCAGTGGTCACAGCGACCCGCACGTTCAGCGCATGTACGACGCCATCCATGATATCCACAGAGAGAGAGAGAGAGAGAGAGAGAGAGAGAGAGAGAGAGAGAGAGAGAGAGCATCAAGACACGACGTCACATCATTCTCGCCGGCGACTTCAACGCGCAGGTTGGGGCACCCGCCATCTGTGCAGACAACGACGACGACGACGACATTATCACCTCAATATACGTTGGCCGCCACGGTTATGGGAACGAAAATTCAAGAGGCACCTGGTTACGACATTGGGTGTGTGATCGCGAGCGCGTTCTTCCGCAAGCCGGCGCACAAGCAAATAACGTACACCAGCGGCGACAACGAGAAGCAACTCGATTACACGTTGCTGAACCGCAAGCTTTTCCGACATTGCACGAACGCTGAAGCCAACAACACGTCCGACTTGGGATCCGACCACAAGGCTGTTTTGGTCGATTTGAGAATGCCAGAATTCATGGTTACGAAACGGCCACGGCACGACGACAAGCGACGACAGCACTCACATTCAGCACCCCGACCGACGGGACAAATCACCAACGCAAGCGTCTACCACGAACACCAACGTCCACGACTGCACCCAAGGGAACTACCATCCGACCCACAAGCACAGCGACCACATCCAAAACGTTATCATCGAGGCCGTGATTGCCAGCACTGCCGGGGAGCCACTTGGATACTGCCCGCCAGACTGAGGAGATGAGCGGGTGCACTCCCTATTGGAGCAGCGTCAGCAGACACCAAACAACGACCATCACACTCGAAAGCAGTTGAGCAAACTTATACAGCAGGATATCCGTGGGCAGAAGCGGAGGAAACGACGAACTCATATAAGTTACGTACTTGACCAGTTCAGAGACTTGAAGAGCATCACGCGCATCAGAAAACGCAGAAATCGGACTTTCATCACGCGCATGACAGACCAAGACGGCGCCAAACGTACGACAAGACAAGACATTGCTGACGTTTCCGCATAAATATTACCATTCAGCGACAGAGTCGACTCAGCAAGAACGGCCCGACGACGACCTCCCACCTTTCACAAAAACAGAGGTAGACAAGGCGATCAAGGGGCTCCGCCTTGGCAAAGCTCCCGACACCAAAGGCCTCAGAGCAGAGATGCCGAAAGAAGGCACGGAAGAACTCAAAGAAACATTGCTCCACCTCAACAACACGATCCTGCAGTCCAACGCGCCGCCACCGGCCAGCTGGAAGAGCACAGTTGTCACGGTAATTCCAAAAAGAGGGGATCTCACGCTTCTTCAAAACTACCGCCGTATATGCACGATACCGCTGCTCTACAAGCTTTTCAGCAGGCTGCTTTACAAAGGACTCCAACCAGCACTCGACTCTCGACAGACAGCTGACCAAACAAGCTTCAGACCAGGACACTCGACCACCGACCACCTCCTCACATTTCACATTCTTCGGGAGCGAGCGCACGAATGGAGCTAGAACTTGTGGGTTGCAAGGCTCGGCTTTTAAAAGGCTTTTGACACGGTCGGACACGAGAGCAGTGTGGCAGCACTCAAGGCGCAAGGTGTCCAGCCAGGATACATTTCTTTACTCCAGCAGCTGTACGAGGGACAGGAAACCACAGTCAAAACAGATGTAACCAGCCGGCCCTTCAGCCTTTTACGGGGCACGAAACAAGGGGACCCGCTCAGCTCCCTCCTCTTTAACTTCTACGAAACATTCTAGCGCCGCTGATCACCGAATGGCAGAAGAAGGGCAAGGGGGTTCAGCTGGGGCGAACCGCCGCCACCACACTCACCAACCTTCGCTTCGCCGACGACGTGCTCTTAACCAGCCAGACTCTCCCGCGCCTCACAACGATGCTCGAAGATATCGTGCGCGCGGCGCAACCGCACGGACTCGAACTGCACTCTTCCAGTGCCAAAATATAGAGCAACCGAACGAGACGGACCGGCAGGGCGAGCTCGCGCACGGCGCGCGTTGAGGGCATGGACATCGACATCTTGCCACACGAGGGCAGCATCACATACCTCGGCCAACTCATCAGCTTCCACGACGCGACGGAGACAGATATCCACCACCGCGCGAGCGCCGCATGGGCATCATTCACTTCGCACAAACAGGAGCTGACCAGCAAGCGCTACCCGCTGGCGCACAGGCTTCGGCTTTTCAGCGGCACAGTGACACCGACGGCGCTTTACGGAGCAGAGACCTGGACGATTACGGAACCTCTCCGGCAACGCCTGCGACGAACGCAACGACGCATGCTCCGCATGACCATCATAACGACACGGCGACGCACTACTCGCAGCACAATCCCTCACAATAGCCAAAGCGGCACGGACGACGGCACGACCAACGAAGCACCTGGCGACGACCCCAGCGCAACCGACAGCAGCGACGACGCAGACAGCCACGGAGCACAGCAAGACGCAGCAGACCCACAGCGAGAGCAACGACAATGACGACGACAACGAGGACACGCTAGAGCCCTGGGTCGATTACATACAGCGAACAACACGGAGTGCAGAGCAGCTCATGCAGCACCACCAAGTCGCAAATTGGGAGACGGTTCGCAGACAGAAGTCGTGGCGTATGGCGTCGAGGGTTGCTAACCATGACCCCACCAGGTGGACGTGGCGCGCACTCCACTGGCAACCAGGAGAGAACCCGCGCCAACGCGGACAACGACAGCAAGGCGGCCAGCAAAAACGCTGGGAAGACGACTTCGTCAAGTTCCTCCAACAAAACAGCCCCGACCAACATCCAACGCCCACACCGACCACAAAAGGCCAACCCAACGACTTCACCTGGATTCGCACGGCCCAAGACACCACCACCTGGTCGGCACTCGAGTGGCAGTACGCACACCCCACGTAACGACACGCCGACATCCACATCCAGGACTTCCCTCCTCCCCTCCTCCGTCGCAGATTTTTTATTGTCTCGCTGTCCATACGAATGATCGCGTGTAGTCCATACGGACAGGTTTGAAGAGGCTACGGCCTCCTCCACCAGGTCTCGAGCAGGCCCGGACAGCTGTCCGCAGTGGTTGTTCGTTCGTTCGTTCGTTCGTGGGGGAGCGATAGGAGAAGGATCAGGAGAGGGAGGATGATGATGATTAGGATGAGTATGAGCATGAGGATTAGGATGATGGGGAAAGGGGGCGGAGTAGGAGGAGGAGACTTCTTGTGAACCATCTTGCGAGGCCTCTTGAGAGGCCTGTGCGGAGCTTCCTGGGGGCCTTTCGGAGACCTCTTGGGAGCCTCCCTGGGCCTCTTGGGGGCTTATTGGGGGCCTCTGGGGGCTTCTTGGGGGCTTCTTTGGCCGTCTTAGGGCGCTCCCGAATTGTCTGACACCGTCGGGCGCCGTCTTTGGGGCTTCTCTGAACCGACTTGGGGCTCTCTTGGGCCGTCTTGGAGAGTATCTTGGACGTCTTGGAGGTCTCTTTGGGCCGTCTTGGGGCCCTTTGGGGCCGTCTTGGGGGCCTCTTGGGCCGTCATGAGCCCTCTTGGGCGATGTTGGGGCGATCTTGGGGGCCTCTTGGGCCGTCTTGGGCCGTCGGAAGGCCGACAAGGCGCAAATGCCAAAATCCTTCGAAAACCTAAGGGCAATCAATCATTTTGGCCTCTTCGGGCCTTCCTGGAGGCCTCTTGGAGGCCTCTTGGGGGCCTCTTGGGCCATCTTGAGGCCATCTTAGGCTGTCTTGGGTGCATCTTGGGCCGTCTTGGAGGCATCTTGGGGCCATCTTAACCGTCTTGGAGACCATCTTGGCCGTCTCGGAGGCCTCTTGGGGCCCTCTTGGGGCCGTCTTGGGGCCCTCTTGGGCTATCATGGGGCCATCTTGGAGGCCTCGTGGGCGATCTTGGGGCGATCTTGGGGGCCTCTTGGGCCGTCCTGAGCCGTCGGAATGCCGAAAGAGAGCAAGTGCCACAATTCTTCAAAACCCTTAGGACAATTAATGATTTTGGCCTTTTCGGGTCCTCCTGGAGGACCTCTTGGAGGCCTCTTGGGCCGTCTTGGAGGTAGCCCGTTCTTGCTGCATCTTGGGCCGTCTTGGAGGCATCTTGAGGCCATCTGAGCCGTCTTGGAGGCCGTCTTGGTCCTCTTGGAGGCCTCTTGGGGCCCTGTTGGGGCCGTCATGGGGCCATCTTGGAGGCCTCGTACGCGATCTTGCAGCGATCTTCGGGTCCTCTTTGGCCGTCTTGAGCCGTCGGAATGCCGAGAAGAAGCAAATGCCAAACTCCTTCAACTATCTTGGGGAAATACATGAGTTTTACCTCTTCGGGCACTCCTGGAGGACCTCTTGGAGGCCTCTTGGGCCGTCTTGGAGTCCTCTTGGAGGCCTATGGGCTGTCTTGGGCCGTCTGAGAGGTTTCTTGTGCGAACTTGGAGGCATCTTGGACTCTCCTGGGCCGTCTTGGAGGCCATCTTGGACCATCTTGGGCGACTTTAGAGGCCATCTTGGACCATCTTGGCCATCTTGGACGCCATCTTGGAGCCGTCTGGGGCAGGAAAAACCTTGGCAACCACCTTTTGGGCAGTCTTTGGGTCCTTTCGGGTGGCCGGCGGGACGGGCCGAAGCCCCAAGGGGAGTTCAAAAAGTTTTAAAAGAACCAACATCGTCTAGGATCCAGCACGCCGGGCACCCCTGTGATAAATCAACGGAGCGGCGGGTATGGCATAATTTGCGAGGGTGCATGGCCCCGTGGACGCGAACATTTGATACTTTACAAGGGGTTGTTGCCTCGGGGACGCGAGAATTGAGCAACTTGAGGGTGTGTTGCCTCGGGGAGGCAAGACTTGAGTAATTTACGATGGTTTGTTGTCTCGGGGGCGCAACAATGTATTAATTTCCAACGCATGCTGGCCTCGGGGGCGCGAACGTCGTGTAATTTACAAAGGCATGTTGCCTCGGGGGCGCAGCAGCTAGGTAATTTGCAAGGAGTACTGGCCTCGGGAACGCGAATCTGGTCTAATTTACTAGGGAGCGTGGCCTCGGGGGCGCAACAGTAGCGTAAATTACGGGGGATCGTGGTCCCGGAGACGCGAACGTGGTGTAGTCCACGGGAGATCGTGGCTTCGGCTGTGCGAACGTGTGGCCTCGGGGGCGCGAACGTGGCGGAATTTCGTAGGGGCCGTGGCCTCGGGTGCGCAACTGGCGCAGTTTACTAGGCGCGAGCGTAGCGTAATGTACAAGTGCCTCGGGGGCGCGAGTGTGCTGTAACAAACAAGGGATCGTGGCCTCGGGGGCGCGAATGTGGTGTGCTTTGCAAGGGATCGTGACCTCGGGGGCGCGGATGCGGTGTAACTTAACGAAAGATCGTTGTCTCGGGGGCGCATGCGTGGCGTCATTTACGGGAGATCGTGGCCTCGGGGGCTCAAGCGTGGCGTAATTTTTCCCGGAAAGGGCTTAGGCCCAGGGTTCTCTTTTAGTTGGTCTTCCCCCCCGTTTTTACTTGAAGGGGGCCGGCGGAATTCTTGTGCGATAAATTACGAGGTCGAAGGGGGCCGGCGGATTTCAATTGTGAGGACGAAGGCCATTTTTTCGCCACCCCTCACGCAGATCGTGCTCTTGGAATTTTACTGCCTTTAAGGAAACCTCGATATTTCAGAGGTGAAGTCCACTTTTTTCCGACATCGACTTTAAATGATAAAAAACGAGGTGAACGCGTTCGCTCGATAAATAACGAGGTACCGCGGCCTCCGGAACGGCGCTGGGAACGGAGTTTTGGATTCTTGAAGTTACATAAGTTCGGAAATAGCAGAAATCCCCTGTGTTTTTTGACCCTGACCCCGCCGATCTGCGTGAGGTGTGGCACGGAATACCAGAAATGTTTCAAATCCCTTGTGTTTTTGGACTCTGACCCCGCCGATCTGCGTGAGGGGTGGCGCGGAATTCCAGAAATGTGGCAAATCCCCTGTGTTTTTGGACCCTGACCCCGCCGACCTGCGTGAGGGGTGGCACCGAATTTCAGAAATGTGGCAAATCCCCTGTGTTTTCGGATCCTGACCCCGCCGACCTGCGTGAGGGGTGGCACCGAATTTCAGAAATGTGGCAAGTCCCATGTGTTTTCGGACCTTGACTTCGCCCAGGAGGGCCCAGGAGGCTCCAGGAGAGCCCAGGAGAGCCCAGGAGGGCCCAGGAGAGCCCAGGAGGGCCCAGGAGGACCCAGGAGGCTCCAAGAGGCACCAGGGGGCCCAAGGAGGGCCCAGGAGAAGCTCCAGGAGGCTCAAGGAGAGCCCAGGAGGGCCCAAGAGGTCCAAGGAAGACCCAGGAGGGCCCAGGAGCCCTTACGAGGGATCGTGGCCCTGGGAGCGCTGACGTAGCGTAATTTACGAGGGATCGTGGCCCTGGGAGCGCGGGTGTAGTGTAATTTTTCAGGATGTCTCAAGCGAAACGCTTGTTTTTCAGAATTTGTTGAGGATGTCTCGAGCGAAACGCTTGTTTTGCAGAGTTGGGGATGTCTCGAGCGAAACGCTTGGTTTCAGAATTTGTTGAGGATGTCTCGAGCGACACGCTGGTTTTGCAGAGCCGACCGCGACACGGAAAAGCGCCCCTCGCGCAGGAATTCCAAGGATGTCTCGCGCGTGCCGCGTCCCGCGCGCGGGTATTTGGATTTCTTGGGATTTTGACAGGATGTCTCGAGCGAAACGCTTGTTTTTCATAATTTGTTGAGGATGTCTCGAGCGAAACGCTGGTTTTGCAAACTTGGAGGATGTCTCGAGCTGTGGCCTCGTGGGGGGCCAGAATTCAAAGGATGTCTCAGGCGAAATGTTTGTTTTCACGTCCCGCTCGCAGGAATTCCGAGGATGTCTCGCGCGTGCAGCGTCCCGCGCGTAGGAATTCAGATGATTTTGACAGGATGTCTCGAGCGAAACGCTTGTCCCCAGCACGTTCCGTAGCGCGTCCCCTTGGCACGTCCCGCGGTGCGTCCCCATGGCACGTCCCTTGGCACGTCGCTTGGCGCGTCCCTTGAGACGTTCTGCGTCGCGTCCTCCTGGCATGTTCCCCTGTCCATTAGCTCTGGGGCAGCTACTATGTGTTCAGGCAGCTCGAGCTTAAGATCCAGATCAGTTCGGTCAGGACTCGGATGCAAAGGAGGACTCGATCCACGAGGCTATAGAGCACAGTCGCGCCATGGCACATCGCAATTCAGCACGGCGCAGCACAGCATAGCCCTCGGCAGGGTACATCAAGATCGATACCTTCAGTATTGCATTTGCCCGTCACCCAATCAGGTGTCTTTGAAAACGCTGCCATGTGTTACAATTCTACATTCCTTTCCGGGTTCGTGGGTCGATCATGTTTAGGGAACGTGGCCTCGGGTGCGCAAGTGTGGCGTAATTTACACGGGATCGTGGCCCCAGAGGCGCGAACGTATGGTAATTTACAAAGGATCGTGGCCTCGGGGGCGCGAATGTTGTGTAATTTGCACGGGATCGTGTCCTCGGGGCGCGAATGCAGCGTAATTTACGAAAGATCGTGGCCTCGGGGGCTCATGCGTGGTGTGATTTATAGGGGATGTAATCTACAAAGGATCGTGGCCCCAGAGGCGCGAACGTAGTGTAATTTGCAAGAGATCGTGGCCTCGGGGGCGCGAATATGTTGTATTTTGCCAGGGATCGTGGTTTCGGGGGCGCGACTGCGGTGCAATTTGTAATGGATCGCGGCCTCGGGGTGTGAACCCAGTGTAATTTATGAACACTATTGCGTCGGGAGCGCGAATCTTGAGTATTTTTTCCCGGAAAGGGCCTGGGCCCAGGGTTCTCTTTTAGTAGGTTTACCCCCCGGTTTTTACTTGAAGGGGGCCGGCGGAATTCTTGTGCGATAAATTACGAGGTCGAAGGGGGCCGGCGGATTTCAATTGTGAGGACGAAGGCCATTTTTTCGCCACCCCTCACGCAGATCGTGCTCTTGGAATTTTACTGCCTTTAAGGAAACCTCGATATTTCAGAGGTGAAGTCCACTTTTTTCCGACATCGTTTCTAAACGATAAAAAACAAGGTGAACGCGTTCGCTCGATAAATAACGAGGTACTGCGGCCTACGGAACGGCGCTGGGAACGGAGTTTTGGATTCTTGAAGTTGCATAAGTTCGGAAATAGCAGAAATCCCATGTGTTTTTTGACCCTGACCCCGCCGATCTGCGTGAGGTGTGGCGCGGACCCTGACCCCGCCGATCTGCGTGAGGGGTGGCGCGGAATTCCAGAAATGTGGCAAATCCCCTGTGTTTTTGGACCCTGACCCCGCCGACCTGCGTGAGGGGTGGCACCGAATTTCAGAAATGTGGCAAATCCTGTGTGTTTTCGGATACTGACCCCGCCGACCTGCGTGAGGGGTGGCACCGAATTTCAGAAATGTGGCAAGTCCCATGTGTTTTCGGACCTTGACTTCGCCCAGGAGGGCCCAGGAGGTTCCAGGAGAGCCCAGGAGAGCCCAGGAGGGCCCAGGAGAGCCCAGGAGGGCCCAGGAGGACCCAGGAGGCTCCAAGAGGCACCAGGGGGCCCAAGGAGGGCCCAGGAGAAGCTCCAGGAGGCTCCAGGAGAGCCCAGGAGGGCCCAAGAGGTCCAAGGAAGACCCAGGAGGGCCCAGGAGCCCTTACGAGGGATCGTGGCCCTGGGAGCGCTGACGTAGCGTAATTTACGAGGGATCGTGGCCCTGGGAGCGCGGGTGTAGTGTATTTTACGAGGGATCGTAGCCCTGGGAGCGCGGACGCAGTGTAATTTCATGCTCAGGCCACCCAGGGAGATCTCTAACATGATTGTCCCGAGCTGGAACCACGTGTTTTACGTGTCCAGGCCACCCAGGGGGTATCTCTCATGGTTGTCCCGAGCTGGCACAGTGTTTTTACGTGTCCAGGCCACCAACACGACGCTTGTCCCCAGCACGTTCTGTAGCGCGTCCCCTTGGCACGTCTCGCGGTGCGTCCCCGTGGCACGTCCCCTGGCACGTCGCCTGGCGCGTCCCTTGGAACGTTCCGCGGCGCGTCTTCCTGGCATAATTCCTTGTCAATTAGCTCTGCGGCAGCTACTTCGTGGACTATGTGCTCAGGCAGCTCGAGCTTAAGATCCAGATCAGTTCGGTCAGGACTCGGATGCAACGGAGGACTTGATCCACAACGCTGTAGAGCACAATCGCGGCATGGCACATCGCAGTTCAGCACGGCGCAGCACAGCACAGCCCTCGGCACATTACATCAAGATCGGTACACTCACTCAGCATTGCAACTTGGCACGTTCTTTGGCACGTTCCGTGGCGCGTCCTGTGGCGAGTCCCCCTGGCACGTCGCGCGGCGCGTCCCCTGGCACGTCCCGTGGCACGTCCATAATGCATTGGCACGTTCCGTAGCGCGTCCCCTTGGCACGTCCCGCGGTGCGTCCCCATGGCACGTCCCCTGGCACGTCGCCTGGCGCGTCCCTTGGAACTTTCGGCGGCGCGTCTTCCTAGCATGCCCCCCGTGAATTAGCTCTGGGGCAGCTACTATGTGCTCAGGCAGCTCGAGCTTAAGATCCAGATCAGTTCGGTTAGGACTCGGATGCAAAGGAGGACTCGATCCACAACGCTATAGAGCACAATCGTCACGTGGCACATCGCAGTTCAGCACGGCGCAGCACAGCACAGCCCGCGGCACGGTACATCAAGATCGATACACTCACTCAGCATTGCAACTTGGCACGTTCTTTGGCACGTTCCGTGGCGCGTCCTGTGGCGAGTCCCCCTGGCACGTCGCGCGGCGCGTCCCCTGGCACGTCCCGTGGCACGTCCATTGGCACGTTCCGTAGCGCGTCCCCTTGGCACGTCCCGCGGTGCGTCCCCGTGGCACGTCCCCTGACACCTCGCTTGGTGCGTCTCTTGGCACGTCCCGTGGCACGTCCATTGGCACATTCCGTAGCGCGTCCCCTTGGCACGTCCAGCGGTGCGACCCCATGGCACGTCCCCTGGCACGTCGCCTGGCGCGTCCCTTGGGACGTTCTGCGGCGCGTCTTCCTGGCATGTTCCCTTGTCAATCAACTCTGGGGCAGCTACTAGTTATGTGCTTAGGCAGCTCGAGCTTAAGATCCAGATCAGTTCGGTCAGGACTCGGATGCAAAGGAGGACTCGAACCACAACGCTATAGAGCACACTCGTGGCATGGCACATCGCAATTCAGCAGGGCACAGCACAGCACAGCCCTCGGCACGGTACATCAAGGTCGATACACTAAGCATTGCATTTACCCGTCGCCCAATCAGGTGTCTTTGAAACGTTGCCATGTCTTACATTTCTATATTCCTTTCCGGGTTCGTGGGTCGATCATGTTTTCTGTCCCACGGCCCCGCAAGAATTCAGAGAACGCGATTCGGGAGTGGTAACCAGGTGCTTTTTGGCTCCCCCCCTCGCGCGGTCTCCAATAATTGAATTACAGAAGGAAGCAGAAAGCAGGACTGTAACATTTGAGACTTGAAACTGCAACTGGCGCAGGGAGCAGCAAGCCTAATCCTCGCAGCCTGATGGCCCCGCAAGAGGGCCGGCGGATATTGGTATCCTTCTTGGGCCATTTGGGCCCGCTTCGGAGCATCCTGGGCGATTTGGCAGCCTTCTCATACAGGGTTTGGGGCAACTCGGACAAGCATGGAACTCACCATCTTTCTTGTTTTCAAGTTGTCGTCAGGCCCATCCCGGGGGGAATTCACCATTTTCAGCGCACAGATCTCGACGAGACGTGAGGATATCTTAACTCGTGTCTCCAGGCACGGTGGTGGATGTATCGATATCAACGACGTCGAATGCCTTCTTCATCCATCATCCCTTTTCCATCATCCTTCCTCGCTTGTCGTTGCGATCTCCTCCCGCCCCACCTCGTCTGTGGGCTGTCGACGATCATGTTTTTTTCAATGGTTTGGTGACTTTCGGTTCGTTCGATTGGATTGGCCGTCTTTCATTATGTCCTGCTCTTCCTCGTCATCATTCTGATCCTCGTCATCCTCCGAATCATCACCGTCATAAGCATCAACATCACTATCATCACCATCATATCACCGCCATCATCATCATCATCATCATCATCATCATCATCATCATCATCATCATCATCATCATCATCATCATCATCATCATCATCATCATCATCATCATCATCATCATCATCATCATCATCATCATTGGGAAGGCCAATTCGCAAGATTTTTTGAATCATCGAACCGCGATTGGATGGAAGCGGCTATGAACAGACGCGATTGGAAGTTGCAAGAGAGAGCCTGGACACAGCATGTCTTGGGCAAGATGGCGGGAACCGCCATATGTAGCTGAACTGTTTACTGTTTTCCTTGTCTTCAAGTCTTTACCAGCATGAGGAGCTGCCGGTGCTTCGACACTCTCAGGGCAGTGATCAACAACATCATCATCATCATCATCATCATCATCATCATCATCATCATCATCATCATATCATCATCATATCATCATCATATCATCATAACAGCATCATGTTATTATCATCACCATCATGATAACCATCATTATCATCATCAGCACCATCAGCATCACCATCAGCGTCATCATCATCATTATCGACATTGTCGTTGGTTCGAGCTACTCTTGACAACCGAACTCTCATTTCATATCCACTTTCGGTGGAGCTGTTCTGCAGTTAATTGAGTTCGGAAGATGCTCCGCATCCTGTCCCTGTCAGCCGCCGCTGGCGTTAGTGGATTGCAAGTCTCGCAGGAGCCCATGCAGCTGTTGGGCTCTCGCCTCGGAGCTGGAGTAGTGAGAGCAGCCTCCTCGGCAGCCTTGGATCCAGAGTTCACAAACACTCTCGGCGAGAAGTTCCATGTGGCTTGGCCCGGAGAGTTCAATCTGATCGGAATGCCCAAGGACGCGGACATCGTGTCGCCCAGCGCTGCGGACCTGGTGGTCAATGCGACCCTTGAAGACGTCGGCCTCAAAGACTGCGACGATCTCCTCATCCGCAAGGTCACCGTCTTCGGCACGAAGATCGGCAGCTTCAGCTCTTTGGAGTTCAGCATTGGCAGCGACGACTTCAACACCACCGATGCACTGGGCCTGAAAATCGATGGTGTCTCTAAGACTGTGACGGAATTCCTTGCAGACATGCCGACGTGCACATTTACCCGACCTCGAGTGGTCGCGCTTCCCACCAAGAACAGCTTCCGCAAGCGCTCAGCGATGTACAGTGCCATTTGCAACCTCGGCGATGTCCCGAATACGGTCACCCTGACCTGGTCTTCAGTTTGGCGCAAAAACTATGGGGATGTGTACTACCAGAATGACCTGGAGGTGTTCGTCTCGGGTGTCGGGAGCGATCCCGCAGGGCTCCTCGGACCAGATGATCACTCGTGGACGCAGCAGATTCACAGCGCGTGCACGCGCTGAGCAGGTCTGAGGCTTTGTGCTACGGCCTATCCCAGCCAGCCCTCTGTCACGATGGCTCTCCTTTTGCAACTCCTGCGGCGGAAAAGTATAGGGGGACGGCTGCGTCATTGATCTTCGCAGTCTGGTTTTCACATTGGTGGCTCTGCCAGGGGGACAAGAGGGAGGAGGGAAGATGCATTGGGAGGAGGACGAGGAAGACGAGGATAGTGGAGTGAGGGAGGAGGACGAGGAGGAGGAGGACGAGGAGGAGGACGATTATGGGGAAGAGGAGAAGGAGGATGGCACTGGGCCCCGCGGGGCGTCAAGAACCCGTTTCCCTCAGGGCCACGTTGGTTCATGACGATAGTCTTCCTCCTCTCTCCTCCTCTGACTTGCCGCTGGTTGCCCCGCTCCTTCGATGCTTCTCCTCCTGGCGTTTTCGGGCCGTTTCTTGTGGCGTGTGGAGGCTGAAGGCCGGGATGCTGTGCTTGGCCCTAGGGGGGGTGGTTTGCGCTTTTGTCGCTCTCTGGTGCCTTTTGGGTATCCTTTGTATTTTTTCGCCCAATTTAGCAATCTCTTCGGACGCTTGACTGGCAGCGGTCCACAGCAAACGAGAACATCCTTCGGTGAGTTGGAGATGGGGGTAAGCTCTCCCGGGGACCAGCCAGAACGCAAGATGTTACAGTTCCTCGCGCTGGCCAACCATGGGGTGGTTCCCGCTACAGGCCAGACCGCGCCGCTTCATGATGATTGACCCTGGTTGAAATGCAGCGCCTACGTGAAACAAGTCAGAGGTTGCCAACCCCAGTCAAAATTCACACACTCCTCCCAAGCTGGTGTCAGCACTCCCATTGTTAGGGAAATTGGCGCAATTGTTCATCTTGGAAGCCCGGTCTCTGGGAGCCAAGCTCTCCGAAATGTTGCAACCCCCCGTTCTCTTTCGCAGCCCTCTTCCTTGGCTATGTTGGCTGAAGTCATAGTTTCGACAAACTCTGGGCTCTCGGACACGCCTCTCATACCTGCTTCCAATTCGGCCCGCTTGGGTCTGGCGATGTTCTGGATCATTTTCGATCCTGCAACTGCTGCTGTTTGTGGTTTGTATTGGGCGCCCCAGCAGCTGCCGGTTATTAGCAATTTCTCTTCGCCTCGGCAGCAGTTGGGCACCCACTTCGTGAAACTAGCGGCCCACGAGGCTACCAAGAGGAGATAATACCTCTTCGGCAGCAGTCCGTTTCGGCCGACGTCCGCTTTGGCAAGTCCTTTTAGGCAGATCCCCTTTAGCAAACGTCCGTTTCGGGAGAAGCCAGCTTCGGCAGAAATCCGTTTCGGCAGATCCCCTTCGGCAGGTCGTCTTTGGCAGTCCGCTTCGGCAGGTCCGCTTCGGCAGATTCCCATCATCAGCGTCAGCTTCGGCAGAGTGGGCTTCGGCCGTCTCCCCTCCATTTGCTGCTGCTGCTGCTGCTCGTCCTGCTCCTTTTCCCGAGGAGGGAGGGGGACGGAGGGGGG
>CAUYUJ010014982.1:116027-129095 GCA_963575745.1 Prorocentrum cordatum
GTATGGCCATCCTCCTCCTCGTAATCATCATCAGCATCATCATCATCATCATCATCATCATCATCATCATCATCATCATCATCATCATCATCACCGGCATCATCGGCATCAGCACCAGCATCAGCATCATAACAGTATGATAACCAGCATCATAATCCCCATCATCGTCATCATCATCACCATCATCATCGCCGTCGTCATCATCATCATCATCCTGCTCATCATTATCATCATCATCATCATCATCATCATCATCACCAACATCATCAGCATGATCAGCTTCGTCATCGTCATCGTCATCGTCATCCTCATCGTCATCGTCATCGTCATCGTCATCGTCATCATCGTCATCGGCATCGTCACCGGCATCGTTGTCGTCGTCTGCATTGGTATTGTCGCCGTTGGTTCGAGCAATCCTTGGCTTCCTGACTCTCACTTCTCATTTCGTAAGTGCTGTCAGTTGATCTGTACTTGCTTTGAAGATGCTCCGCGTTCTGTCTCTGTCAGCCGCCGCTGCTGTCAGCGGCCTGCATGTCTCACAGGAGCCCATGCAGCTGTTGGGCTCTCGCCTCGGAGCTGGAGTAGTGAGAGCAGCCTCCTCGGTCGCCTTGGATCCAGAGTTCACGAACACTCTCGGCGAGAAGTTCCATGTGGCTTGGCCCGGAGAGTTCAATCTGATCGGAATGCCCAAGGACGCGGACATCGTGTCGCCCAGCGCTGCGGACTTGGTGGTCAATGCGACCCTTGAAGACGTCGGCCTCAAAGACTGCGACGATCTCCTCATCCGCAAGGTCACCGTCTTCGGCACGAAGATCGGCAGCTTCAGCTCTTTGGAGTTCAGCATTGGCAGCGACGACTTCAACACCACCGATGCACTGGGCCTGAAAATCGATGGTGTCTCTAAGACTGTGACGGAATTCCTCGCAGACATGCCGACGTGCACATTTACCCGACCTCGAGTGGTCGCGCTTCCCACCAAGAACAGCTTCCGCAAGCGCTCAGCGATGTACAGTGCCATTTGCAACCTCGGCGATGTCCCGAATACGGTCACCCTGACCTGGTCTTCAGTTTGGCGCAAAAACTATGGGGATGTGTACTACCAGAATGACCTGGAGGTGTTCGTCTCGGGTGTCGGGAGCGATCCCGCAGGGCTCCTCGGACCAGATGATCACTCGTGGACGCAGCAGATTCACAGCGCGTGCACGCGCTGAGCAGATCTGAGGCTTTGTGCTACGGCCTATCCCAGCCAGCCCGTTGGGACGACGGCCAGTGCGTTGGCCCTGCAAGAGCAAGAAACCAAGCACGCCAGCGATCCTCTACCTCACCCTCCTCCTTCTCCTCCTCGGGGTCGTGAGGCACGTGTCTCGCACGGCCAGGGATGACGCCTCAGGAGCAGGCTCAATGTCTTGGGGGCGGGCGGTGCAGCATTCTCCAGGGCTCGGCGCCGCCGAAGGGGCCCCTTCGTTTCCCCTCTCCATTCTCGCAGGGCAGCCGGGGCCAACCAGTTCCTGGGACTTCGCCGCTTCCTGGGCACCGCTCAGGGGCAACGATAGAAGGGGATAGGCATAGGGGGGGATGCATCGACCCCCAATCAATCGCCCATTGATCGCCGATAGGGGCCCGATAGCCCCAACCTGCCCAGGAAGGTGCGGATTCACTATCGGGGGCCTATCACCGATCTATCGGCGATGTATCGCCGATTCCAGGTCGATGCGTCACCCCCTATGCCAGTCCCCCCTATCGTTGCCCCCCAGCATCAAGTCGGGCCTATCCCTCTACAGGAGGAATATTCAAAAGTAGTCAGAAGATGATACGGGGACGATGTTTTCAGAATTCTCTGGCCGCTTTCGGGTGTTTCTGACTGTCTGGTATTTTTCGTCCCAAATCCCCCTGCAGGAGGACAGGCCCGACCTGACCCCCGCACCGGCCATGGCCAGGCTCAGGCTTCCCGGGCCCTGCGTCGGCCACGCCGCAGGAGCGGGCCCTTCGCCGGAGTGGCCTCCGGGGAGCGCGGCCTTCGGGGGGCGCCGGGGGGGCCCGACCCGAGGACTGGGGCCGCCAGTGTCGCATCGCGCGCAGCGATCGGCAGGCCGCGGGCCAGGGGTCATTCTTGCCCAGTGCCACTTTCGCGTGGGGCCGATGGCTTTTCGCTGCTGGCTGCTTCTGCTTTGCAGCGTGTTGCGCTGTGCTGTGTGACACGGCCTGCCCTGCTCTTCGTTGCTGAACCTTGCCGTGCCCTTTGGAAGTGAGCGCTCGCGGCCCTTGGGGACAGGCACCGCGTTTCGGGCAGATTGTCGTCGTCATCCGACGGTGTTTTGGCGATCTCGTGGACCGTTTTCGTTGTGATTTGAAGGACAATAGAGCGAAGGACAACGAAAACAGCATGAATACGAAAAGCACTATTTGGCTCGAGCCCTGGAGCCGCACGGTGGGGTCGCATCGAGAGCCCCTCGGCAGAGGAGGGGAGAGCGTGCAGATGCCAGTTGAGCGACGCAAAAAGACAGGGTTGGAATGCGCCGAGATTCGCGCGTGAGCGTCCCGCGTACGGCCGCGCGTGAGCGCCCTCGCTTCCGACGTGGTGCGCCATGCTGGCGGCCCGCGTAAGCCGTCGCGTAAGCTTCCCATGCCATCTCGTTTGGGGGGGGGGACGGGGTGTTCGGCCACCGCGTGGAGTGCCGTCGTCGTCGTCGTCGTCGTCGTCGTCGTCGTCGTCGTCGTCGTCGTCGTCGCCGTCGTCCTCGTCGTCGTCGACGTCGTCGTCGTCCTCGTCGTCGTCGTCGACGTCGTCGTCGCCGTCACCGTCGCCGTCGCCGTCGCCGTTGCGCCGAGCAGCTGCACTCGAGGCATGCAGGCCCCTGCAGGGAGGCGTGCGCCTGCCGCGCGCGGCCGGCAGGGAGGGCGCGCGCGGCCTGCCCCGTGGCTGGCGGTGCCGAGCCGCCACCGCGGCCTCCTCGCCTCGGCTGGCGACGGGCCCCCGGCGGCGGCCGGCGGAGGCGGCGCGCGCTGGCGCCGCCGCTTGGCGGGCGAAGACCGGCGTAGAAGTTCAGTCCACTGCCCAGAGGGCAGGCGCCCCCGACGGCGGAACAGTTCCTCTTATGCTGTGCTTCGCCCGCTGAGCCGCCTGCGCACCCCGCCGCCACTCGCGCCACCTGGGCGCAGCGCAGGCCCAGGCGCAGTCGTGGTGCGCTTCCAGGGCGGCCAGCACCGCCGCCAGCAGCTTTGCGGCGTCCGCAGCGCCCGCAGCTGGCGGCCCCGCGCCGCGCGGAGGTCAGACGGCGACAGCTGCGGCGCAGCGCCAGCGAGCCGGTCGGCCGCCTCGTTGCCCCCTGCCTTCGGCAGTCATCCCCCGCACGCGCGTCCTCGGCTTCGAGGTGCGCCTCGGCCCCGCGCGGGGTGGGGAAGCCGCTGCGGCAGTGTGGCGCCGACCACCTCAGGTGACACGCCCCGGCCCACTGCCCCACGCCCAAGTTGCGGACGAAGTGTGAGCCCGTTGCAGTCTCGACGGGCTGGCCCGCCTCGACGACCGCGTGCATTATGGCGGTGACCTTGTCCGCTGCGCCTTCTGCGCACCGTCGACGGGGTCGCTGCAGTCGGCCGTGCTTGCGCCGGGACGCCCAAGCCGCAATCCCCAAGCCGCTCGTGCCATCAGGAGATCGCCGGGGCGCTTGCAGGAGCCGTGCGTCTGGGCTTCAAGCCGCTGCGGGCGCGGGTCGGGGAGCTCTGGGGATGACGCTGAGGTAGCACCCGCGGCAGGCGGGCCGCCGTCGCCAGAGTCTTAGAGTCTTGAGCCTGGCGTCCACGGGCAGCACCCTGGTGAGCGCAACGCCTGGCGGCAAGGTTCACAGCGAGGTCAGCGCAAAGCTGGGCCCCTGCAGCGCTGCCTTCCGAGCGACGGCCCACGCCGGGCAGGCCCAGAACGGCGCTCTCGATCCTCGCACCCTGCAACGCAGGGGGGGCACACCGCTGGCTGGTCCGCGCTGCCCGATCGCACCGCGCGGAGCGCCCCGACGAGCAATCGCTTGGTTGCCCAGTGGCCCCTCCCCGTCGCGAATGTGGGGGCTGTCGCGCCGGGCGGCCACCTCGCGTGCCTCGCGCCCAGGTCTCCGCCCAGGCGGCGCGCCGGTTGTTTTTGGGAAGCCGCCGCCCGCGTCTGGGCGCGCGGGGGCGCCGTGCCAGACGTCGGCGTCGGAGCCGAGCCCCGACGCTGCGAGCCTCCGCGTCGCCGCCCCGCTCGGCGTGCAGCCTCCTCGCGTGCCCTGCGCTCGTGGCGCCGCTCGGCCGCCCGCAGCAGAGCTCGCGGGGATCGGCCCGGCGGGGCTCCTTTCGATTCGACCGATCCGGTTCGATTTCGATTTCCCAGCGATCTGAGGCGGCCCGATGTTTGTACAGCGTTGTTGCGCAGCCTGGCGCCGCCGACCCGATTCTATGCCGACTCCGTGCCGACGCAGCCCGATCCGGCGCACCTTCCGATTCGACTCGACTCGATTTTCCGATTCGATGATGGCTGGTCCTGCCCTTGCGAAGTTCTTTGGCCCCTTGCCACAGCGGCGAGATCGTGGCGGCCGCCGTGGGGGGCCGAGGCGCCGCGTCGGGCCCAGTTCGGGCACGCGCTGACATGGACCAGGGCTCCGCGGATCTAGGCCCCGGGCGCCAGATGCACGGCTCGGGGAAAGTGCCCCTGAAACTTGGCGCTGGTGCCGCTTCGCCTGGCGACGGAGCGCGCCGATTCCGTGTGGAAGCGGGGCCCGTCGCTAATCCACGCGTCGCTAGACCATACTCGGCGGCGAGCCCGGGAGGGGAAGAGAGAAGGGCGGGCCGTCTCAGAAGGCTCGGAGGCCCCCCCGCCTTCTGCGAAGTTTCCTGAACCTTCCCCGAAGACGCAGAGAACCTCTCAGAAGGCCAGAGGGCTTCTGAGAAGCCCCGCCGCCTTCTGTGAAGGCCTTCTCCTCTCTTGCCTCCCTCGCTCGCCGCCGACATTCTCCCGCTTCCTTGCTTTCGGATGCAACTCCTGGGAGGTCAAATTCTGACTTTGCCCGGGCCCGAAATCCAGCCTAATCTGGTCCGTTCCGCTCAATGCCGCTTAATCCCGCTTAATCCGCGGCCTAATCCGGCGTAGCAGCCCCCAAGAGGGGTTGAATCCTCCCTACTTTTTCCGACGGAAACCTCCCAGCAGTTGCCTCCTACCTTCCATTGTTTGTTCGCCGCCGACATGCTCCCGTTTCCTTGCTCAGTGCGCCGAACACCACCCGGGCCGCGGTGCGGAGCCCCGCCGCCTGCGCGGCCAGAGGCACATGAACTCGCGAGGGCTCGCGGCCGCCTGCAGGACGCCCCCCGCGTGTGCCCCTGCTGCGGCACCGGCCCCTGCCCCGGCCCCTGGGTGTGGCCGCGACGCCGCCCCGCGCCCGTTGCAAAGGGTGCAACACCGGCCAGCCGCCCCAGCCGCTTCGGAGCTGGCCCCGCCGCCGCGTGAGCGCTGTAGCTCTTCCGCCCTCTCCCGCGGCCGCTCCCCCCCCCCCTGTTCCACTCCTGCCGCCCGTCAATTCGCAATACCGTCGCCCAGCTTGCCCGAGCGCGCATGCAAACTGCCTCTGCCACGGTGGGACGTAAAAGTGTGTCGGTGCGGCGGTGCAGGCCGCAGCGCCCAGTTGGGCGAAGCAAAAAGCGGGGTCGTCTTCGCCGGCGTTGGCGCGGAAGCTGCCCGCGTACGGTCGCACGTAAGCGCCCTCGTGTCCAATGTGGCGTGCCGCGGTGGCGGCCCGCGTAAGCTGCGGCGTGAGGTCGCTGCGCCATCTCGCGTAAGACCTGTTTTTGATCGCCGCTCACCTGGCAGCGCTGCTGCTCGAGTGGCAGTGTCAGCCGCCCGGGTGCTGGCGATATGGCCTCTCAGCGGCGACCGCCGCAAAGGTGTGGCGCGAAGGGCGTGGGTTTCTAAGGCAATGGCGGGGCCTCGACGCAAACAGGGGGGCTTCTCAGAGATCTATATTGACATGAACGGGAAGCGCGTGAAATCAAAGAGCTTGGCAAGAACGTGCACCAACATCAAGTTCGCATGTCGCGTAGGCGCCCTTCCCGAACGTCCACAAGGGGTACCAGGTGGACTTCACTATCCGCGCAAGTTCAGACGTGCCGCTGACCCCGAACATCCGCAAAAACAGCCAGATGGAGTTCACGATCCGCGCAAATTCCGACGTGCCGCTCACCCCGAACGTCCACAAAAGGATAACACATGGAATTCACCATCCTCGCAATTTCAGTCACCGTTCACCGCGAACGTCCACAAAACATGCCAAGTGGAGTTCATTCCCCGCGCGATTTTAGACGTCGCGCTGACCCCGAATGCCCACAGAAAATATCAGGTGGAGTTCACTACCCGCGCGAATTCCGATTTTGTTGGAGGATGTCTCGAACGAAACGTCTTGTTTTGACGCATTTGTTGAACACCGTTGGTTTTCCAATAATTTCACCCTCGACGACCCGTCCGAAGGCAATTTGTTGGAGGAGGTCTCGAGCGAAACGTTAATTGTTTAACGCAACTGTTAAAAACCGATGCTTTTTCAATAATGTCGCTTCTTGGGCCATGTTGGAGGTCATCCGAGATCATTCTGAAAAGATGCCTTCCAAGAGCTCTTGGCGAGGGTCCGAAAATTAGGCGGGCGATTTCAACATCTACATGTTTGGAGGATGTCTCTGGCGAAACGCCCATTTTAGCAACACGTGTCTTAAGATGCGACCCCCAACTTCACGAGTTGGCGAGGATTTTTTCGAGCGAAACGCTCGTTTTTTTTAAATTTCTCTCGACATGAGCGGGGAGCGCGTGAAAGAGAAGAACTGTGCAAGAACGTGCAGCATCATCACGATGAACAGTAATGTGGGCGAGCTCCCCGAACGTCCACAGGGGATACCTATGCACGCGCGCTCCCCGAATGTTGACAACCCTGTTCCTGAGTATACTACGGACGTCTTCTCTACGGCGTGGCGTCTTTAACCACCGTCGCCTTTTGAACCGAACCGTTTGACCCACAGGGCGGCTGGAGACAAATGTACCATATACCACAGGCCGGGTGGAGACAAACATGCCACAGGACGAACGGTGATCGGATGGCCGCCACGGGGACACATGTACCACCGATGACGACGGAGATGACGACGATGACGACGGCGACGGTGACGATGAACCACGGTAACCACAACGACGACGACGAGGAGGAAAACGACGATAGGGTCATCATAATCATCATAATCATCACCATCATCATCATCGTCATCATCATCATCATCGTCATCGTCATCAGCATCAACATCATCGTCATCGTCATCAGCATCATCATCATCGCCATCGTCATCGTCATCGTCATCACATCATCATCTTCATCATATCGAGGACCCGTCCGAAAACAGTTTTTGTGGGATGTTTCAGGCGAAGCGCTCATTTTTAACAAAGTTGTTAAACACCTATGGTTATTCTCAACACTTTCGCCTTCCTCGGCCATCTCGGAGGTCACCCGAGATCGCTCTCAAAACATTCTTGGCATCAACCCTTCATACACCCAACTTTTCCGAGGATGTCCCAGGCGAGAGCACCATTTTCGAGGATCCGAAAACCAGGCGATCGATTTCAATATCTTCATTTTGGAAGGATGTCTCAGGCGAAAGCGCCATTTTTGACATACGCCGTCTTCAACGGAAACCCCCAATATTTCGATTTGGTGAGGGTGTTTCGAGCGAGACGCTCGTTTTTTCAAACCTTTCCTGACATGAGCGGGAAGCGCGTAAAAGATAAGTGCTGTGAAAAAGCGTGCAGCACCACCACACTGAACCGTAACGTGGGCGAGCTGTGCTCCCCGAGCGTCCGCAGAGGATACCTATGGACGCGCGCTCCCCGAACGTTGACAACCCTATTCCAGAGAATCCTACGGACGTCTTCTCTACGGCGTGGCGTTTTGAATCGGCGTCGCCCTTTGAACCGAACCGTTACCATACGAGGACGGACGGCGACGACGATGACGATGACGACGATGACGATGATGATGGAGACAAATGTACCACAGGTCGGCTGGAGACAAACGCCCACAAACGATACCAGGCGGAGTTCACTACTCGCGCGAGTTCAGACGTGGCGCTGACCCCGAACGTCCGCAAAAACAACCAGATGGAGTTCACGATCCGCGCGAATTCCGACGTGCCGTTCACCCCGAACGTCCACAAAGGGTACCAAACGGAATTCACCATCCTCGCAATTTCAGTCACCGTTCACCGCGAACGTCCACAAAACATACCAGGTGGAGTTCATTACTCGCGCGATTTTAGACGTCGCGCCACAAAAGATATCAGGTGGAGTTCACCACCCGCGCGAGTACAGATTTTGTTGGAGGATGTCTCGAGCGAAACGTTTTGTTTTAACACATCTGTTGAACACCGTTGGTTTTTCAATAATTTCGCCTTCGACGACCCGTCCGAAGGCAATTTGTTGGAGGAGGTCTCGAGCGAAACGCTCATTGTTAAACACAACTGTTTAAAACCCATAGATCTACAACATATGTTCGCTTCTTGGGCCATGTTGGAGGCCATCCGAGATCAATCCGAAAAGATACCTTGCAACAGCTCTTTCGGTATACCATTTTTTCAAGGATGTCTCAGGCGAAACGCACATTTTCGAGGATCCGAACATTGGGCGAGCAATTTCAAGATCTCCATTCTTGGAGGATGTCTCAGGCGAAAGCGCCATTCTTGGCATACGCCGTCTTAACCGAGAACCCCCAACATCCCGATTTTGAGAGGATGTCTCGAGCGAAACGCTCGTTTTTTCAAACTTTTCCTGACATGAACGGGAAGCGCGTAAAAGAGAAGAACTGTGCAAGAACGTGCAGCATCATCACGATGAACGGTAATGTGGGCAAGCTCCCCGAACGTCCACAGGGGATACCTATGGACTCGCGCTCCTCGAACGTTGACAACCCTGTTCCTGAGTATCCTACGAACGTTTTCTCTACGGCGTGGCGTTTTGAACCGGCGTCGCCACTTGAACCGAAGTGTTACCATACAACGACTGCGACGATGACGACGACGATGACGACGACGATGACGACGATGATGGAGACAAATCTACCACAGGTCGGCTGGAGACAAACGCCCACAAAAGATACCAGGTGGAGTTCACTACCCGCGCGAGTTCAGACGTGGCGCTGACAGGAGAAGAAGGAGGAAGAGGAGGATGAGGAAACCTGATTGTATCGAGGACCCGTCCGAAGGCAATTTTTGGAGGATATCTCGTGCGAAACGATTTGTTTTAAACAAAACTGTTGAACACCCATGGTTTTTCGAATATTTTCGCCTTCGAGGACCCGTCCGAAAACAATTTTTCGAGGATGGCTCGAGCGAAGCGCTCGTTGTTTAACAACTGTTAAAAACCCAACGCGTGTTTTCAATAATTTCGCTTCTTGGGCCATCTTGAAGGTCAGAGATCGCCCCGAAAAGATGCCTTACACGAGCTCGTTCGGCATTTTTTCCTGAGGATGTCTCAGGCGAAACGGCCATTTTCGAGGATCCGAAAATTAGGCGAGCGATTTCAAGATCTCCATTCTTGGAGGATGTCTCGGGCGAAATCGTCATTTTTGACATAAGCCGTCTTAAGCGAGAACCCCCAAGATCCCGATTTTGTGAGGATGTCTCGAGCGAAATGTTTTTTTGCACAACTATTGAAAACCAATGGGTTTTTCAACAATTTCGCTTTCGAGGACCCGTCCGAAGGCAATTTTTGGAGGATGTCTCGATCGAAACGTTTCGAGTTTAACAACACTGTTAAGATCCCATGGGTTTTCCAATAATTTCGCTTCTTGGGCCATCTTGGAGGTCATCCGAGAACGCTCTGAAAAGATGCCTTACAAGAGCTTTTGGCGCATTCCATTTTTCGAGGACGTCTCAGGCGAAACGACCATTTTCGAGGATCCGAAAATTAGGCGAGCGATTTCAAGATCTCCATTCTTGGAGGATATCTCAGGCGAATCGTCATTTTTGACATAACACGTCTTAAGCGACATCCCCCAATATCACGATTTGGCGAGGATGTCTCTAGCGAAACGTTCGTTTTTCAAACATTTCCTGACATGAGCAGCGGGAAGTGCGTAAACGAGAAAAGCTGTGCAAGAACGTGCAGCATCACGACGATGAACCGTAATGTGGGCGAGCTCCTCGAACGTCCACAGGGGATGCCTACGGATGTGCGCTCCCCGAATGTTGACAACCCTGTTCCTGAGTGTCCTACGAACGTACGGCGTGGCGTTTTGAACTGGCGCCGCCGTTTGAACCGAACGGTTACCATACGACGACGGCGACGACGATCTCGACGACGACGATGACGACGATGACGATGATGGAGACAAATATACCACAGGTCGGCTGGAGACAACGCCCACAAAAGATACCAGGTGGAGTTCACTACCCGCGCGAGTACAGACGTTGCGCTGACAGGAGAAGAAGGAGGAAGAGGGGGAGGAAACCTGATTGTACCGAAGACCCTTCCGACTGCATTTTTTGGAGGATGTCTCGAGCGAAACGTTTTGTTTTTAACAAACTGTTGAAAAAAAACATGGTTTTTCAATAATTAGGCCTTCGAGGGCCCGTCCGAAAGGAATTTTTAGAGGATGTCTCGAGCGAGACGCTTTGATTTTAACAACACTTAAGAAATCCATTGATTTTTCAATGCTTTTGCTTTTTGGGCTATCTTGAAAGTCATCCGAGAACGCTCCGAATAGATGCCTTACACGAGCTTTTGGCGCATCCCATTTTTTCGAGAATGTCTCAGGCGAAACGCGCATTTTCGAGGGTCCGAAAATTGGGCGGGCGATTTCAAGATCTCCATTCTTGGAGGATGTCTCAGGCGAAATCGTCATGTTTGACATAACACGTCGTAAGCGACATCCCCCACTATCACGATTTGGCGAGGATGTCTCGAGCGAAACGTTCGTTTTTCAAACATTTCCTGACATGAGCGGGAAGCGCGTAAAAGAGAAGAGCTGTGCAAGGAACGTGCAGCATCATCACGATGAACCGTAATGTGGGCGAGGTCCCCGAACGTCGACAGGGGGTACCCATGGACGCGCGCTCCCCGAACGTTGACAACCCTGTTCCAGAGTATCACACGAAAATCTTCTCTACGGCGTCGCCCTTTGGACCGAACCGTTTCCATACGACGACGGCGACGACGATGACGACGACGATGACGACGATGATGGAGACAAACCTACCAAAGGTCGGCTGGAGACAACGCACACTAAAAATACCCATGTGGCTCGGCGGCGCCGTCTTGAAGCCGAACGGTTGCGGCAATTTGCGGTGCTCGTCATCCTTCCACGCCGCCTTGTACGGCTCGTCAAGCTCGGGGGGGATCGGGTCCGTATGCCCAGTGATAACGTCGATGTAGTGGACAAGCGGGTTTTGGTTGTCCCCGACGTCGTTGGTGAGCTCGAGAAATGGTTCTAGCTCGCCCTTCGGCAGCGCGGCCGTCACCGTGGGCTTGGGCAGAGGGCGGCAGAACCAACCCTCGGTCGCCGCCTTGAGGTCCTCGTACGCGGGCATGGCACGGTCTTGAACGGCGCTGTGGGGTTGCCAGAAGGCGCGCGCTCGGCGATGCGATTGAGCCCAAACAGCTGCGAGTTGGATGACGTCGCAGAAAACGGACGCAACTGAGCGGCTTCCTGGCCAGGGGCTCTCGGGGCACCGCAATCCAACGTGGGGCAGTTATTGTCTGGCATTGTTTTGCAATCGGCAATGTTAGGGGCGCGAGCGGCTGCGGGGAACTGACAAGTGAGAACGTTCAAAACTACGGTTGCGCAGGCCGCGCCCACGCCTCGCTGCAGGCGGCGGCGCAAACCGCGGAGACCGAAACTTGGGCCCACGTGCGTGCGGTGGCTCGGCTGCACGCCGCCCATGTCAACGACCACTGTGCGGTGTGGGGGTAGGCCGAGCGACTGCTGCACGATCCATTCCATCCTGCTCCACGTGGTGGACCACTCGACCCCCGCCGTGTCGTGCCAGCGCGGGTAGTCGGTGGAGGTGAGCGCCGTGGTGCACGTGCGGTCGCGGTCATCGTGGTGGATGCATTCCGCCGCCACTGCGAAGCAGCGGTGTTCGCGGACAACTTGTCCTGGGGCCAACCGAAAAGACACTGCTCTCCGCCCCAATGCGAAGTTGGGCGGTTGGGGGTTCAATGATTAAAAAAACAAATAGCACCACCAATGTATACGCGACAAAACCAACGCTGGGTTCCCCCCGCCCCTGTCCTCGCCCGCGGCCAAGCGCTGAGCCTGCGCGGGCCCAACGTTGCGCCGCGCTGATTCGGGCGGCATGGGGCTGCCAGGCGCGACGTTCTGGATGAAGGCGTAGTCGAAAGCCATGGCTTGAGATTTGCTGCGGGCTGGTGGCTGGGCGGGAGTGACAGGTCACTCTGAAGGGGCCCGGATGCACTCGCGGCGACGGAGGGCGGGGGTGGGTGGGCGAGCGGGCGGGCGGTGGCAAGACTGGCGACGACGTCTACGTGGCGACGACGGCAACGACTAGGCCCCATCACATCCACATGAGAACAGTCGGGTGTTGTCCGCCTCCTCATTCCCCACAAGCCACAGCACAACTGTTTTTTCGCTAGTCTTGGCGTCATGAAGCACATCGAAACCACTATGCGTTTCTGCGCACCTTTCGCTTGGGCGCGCTCGCCATGCTGGCCCAGCATGCTGCGGCGCAGAACGCATTCCAAAGTTAAAACGCCGCCCCCAGTGCAGGCAAGAGTACCCCCCCCCCCCACACACACACACACGCACGCGCACACGCACACGCACACGCACACGCACACGCACACGCACACGCGCACACGCACGCGCACGCGCACGCGCACGCGCACGCGCACGCGCACGCGCACGCGCACGCGCACGCGCACGCGCACGCGCACGCGCACGCGCACGCGCACGCGCACGCGCACGCGCACGCGCACGCGCACGCGCACGCGCACGCGCACGCGCACGCGCACGCGCACGCGCACGCGCACGCGCACGCGCACGCGCACGCGCACGCGCACGC
>CAUYUJ010014982.1:129195-316695 GCA_963575745.1 Prorocentrum cordatum
CGCACACGCACACGCACACGCACACGCACACGCACACGCACACGCCACGCACACGCACACGCACACGCACACGCACACGCACACGCACACGCACACGCACACGCACGCGCACACGCACACGCACACGCACACGCACACGCACACGCACGCGCACGCGCACACGCGCACACGCACACGCACACGCGCACACGCGCACGCGCACGCGCACGCGCACGCGCACGCGCACGCGCACGCGCACGCGCACGCGCACGCGCACGCGCACGCGCACGCGCACGCGCACGCGCACGCGCACGCGCACGCGCACGCGCACGCGCACGCGCACGCGCACACGCACACGCACACGCACACGCACACGCACACGCACACGCACACGCACACGCACACGCACACGCACACGCACACGCACACGCACACGCACACGCACACGCACACGCACACGCACACGCACACGCACACGCACACGCACGCGCACGCGCACGCGCACGCGCACGCGCACGCGCACGCGCACGCGCACGCGCAGGCGCACGCGCACGCGCACACGCACACGCACACGCACACGCACACGCACACTCACACGCACCCACGCACACGCACAGGCACACGCGCACGCACACGCACACGCACACGCACACGCACACGCACACGCACACGCACACGCACGCGCGCACGCGCGCACGCACGCACGCACACACACGCACACCCAGAACACGCCGCTCATCCCCGCGCAGAGCGCGCCGAAACCGCCTCAGTACGCCGAGTCCATGCCGATCGAACAGAAGCCGCGAGCTGCCTGCTGCCTGGAAGGTCTGTGCGCGTGCCGATGAGATTCTTGAGCTTCCGTGCGCGGTCTATGATTTGGCCTCCGCCTTCACCTTGATCGTGGAGCCGTCAGACAACTTGTGGGTGACCACCTTCGAGTAGATGGGCTTCAGCCACGCCCGCTTCCCGCCGATCTTCTTCCGCTTCTCGCGGTGCACCGCGTTGTCGTGCACGACGCCCGTCGCGCGCGTCTTGTAGCTGCGGGCTCCATCAGAGTGCGGGATCACCTTCCTGTTCTCCAGGCGGCCCTTCAGGAACGGCGCCCAGTCGCTCCTCTTGATGGCGCCCGGGCCTGGCGCGTTGGCTTCGGCGCCGTCAGTCTGGGTCTTCCATGGCGCGAGGCCCCCAGGGCGCCCGCGCTCAACGACGCCCGCCCATTGCTCCCAAGTCTTGGAAAGGCCGTCATCGGAGACCTGGGCGCGGAAGACCGCCTCGTCCGCCTCCACGTCGAACCAGCGCCGCTGGCCGCTGTCGCCGAAGAGAATGTCCATCTCTTTCTTCCCGACGTAGATCTTCCGCGCGGCCGCCATGGCCCTGTTCGTGCATGTTCTCGACCATCTTGTGGTTCACCTTTGTCAGCAAGTGTATCTGGGCGGTGGTTAGGCCGAGCGCGAGGCAGAAGGGGGCCTTTGCCTTCGTCGACAGACTTGGCGACTGGCAGCCGCCGCCAGACTTGAAGACGTGGTGGGCAGTGCACGGGTGGGCGGTCTTGCCGCGCAGCCTGCCGCTGTTGCACCGCCAATGCGGGCCGCGAGTGTCATCCTCCACCCGTGCGCCCAAGGTCCCGACGGCGCAGCGCGGGCAGGTGCGGCCTTCCCAGTCAAGCGCAACGCCGTCCTCGATGAGCATGTCTACCATATGGTCCGTAGCTTTCGCGTGGAAGCTGTCGTAGGTGCGGGGCCACGCCTCGCGCTCCTTGCGCGACTTCTCCGCCTTCTGGCAGTGGCGGGCATGCTCGACCTTCTTCTGCTGAGTCTTCTGGCGTTGGCCCATCCTGTCTTTGCCCTTCCTGCGCACAGGGAACGGCCTGGGCACTCCCGCCGGCCGCTTCTTCGGCGCGATGGCGGCGGCGGGGCGCTTGATCGCGCCCCTCCCCATCGCCGACTGGGGCAGGGTGGTGGCTTAGACGGTCGATCCAGCAGATGCGCACTGAGCGAAAATAAACTGCGGGCGCGCCTTGAAGCTGGCGTGCACAGAGACAAAACGGGCTGCGAGGGCGGCGGCGTCGCTGTCGATGGATGGATGAGGGCATCCATTTTTTCGGATGCCCTTTATCCTTGCAGGGGAGTCAGCTGTTTTCTGTTTGCCGCCGTTGGTGTGATGTTGCTGCGTTGCGTCGCTGTTTCAGTCAGGTGTTGCCCTTGTTGTTTGTGTCGTGGCGGTATCGCTTGCGATGCGTGGATGAGGGCATCCAATTTTTCGGATGCCCATTATCACTGCAGGGGACAAAGCTGTTTTCTGTGTGCCGCCGTTGGTGTGATGTTGCTGCGTTATGTCGCTGTTATGTCGGCTGTTTCCGTTCTTACTTCCGTGGTTGTATTGTTTCTGATTGGTCGATCGTCGGCGTCGCGGTCGTTGCTGTTCTTGTTTCTCTGTTTGCCGCCGTCGGCGCGCTGCCGTGGGCACGCGTCGTTGTTTCCGTTGGATGGCTGCGTCGTTGTTCCTGCTGTGCTGTTGCTCCTGGTTGCCTGTTTCGCCGCGTGTTTGCCGCTGTCGGCGTGCTGTCGGTGCGTTGTGTCGTTGTTCCTGTTGGTCGTCTGCGTGGCTGTTTCTGCTGCGTTGCTGTTTCTGCTCTGACATTGCGTTGGCGTCGGTGTTGTTGTTTCCGTGCGCCGCCCCTCTCCGCGTCAGGCGGGGTCGCGGCCCCCTCTTTCCCCCCCCCCAGGCCCGTCTGTGCGCGCCGTCGCCGCTCCCTCTCCCTTTCCCCGCTGCCCTCGCCAGCCCCAGCTCGCGCGGGCGGCGGGCTTGCTCTTCTCGCCCCGCGCTGGCGTCGGGGGGGGGGCGGGCAGAGCGCCCCCGCCTACTGCCTGCAGCAGTGCCCAGTGCGGTACTTCGGCGGGCGCTTCTCCCAGAGCCACATCTCGCTGGCGACCCGGGCGGGCAGGCGGTCCACGACCGCGCAAGGGAAGCGCGCCCGCCGCGCCTCCCACGCCCGGAGGCGCTTCTCCGCGGCGGCCAGCGCGCCCCGAGGACCAACTGGAGGAACGGGCAGAGAGGGCAGCAGGGCAGCAGCAGGGCGCAGCAAGGCCGCAGCAGGGCAGCAGGTCCTCAGCCTTCTGTCGCTGTCCGTTCCTCCAGTCGGTCACCCGTTTCTGCTTTGCGAGCAGCTTCTTCTGGTCGTGGAGGGAGTTGTTGGCCTGCTCCAGCTGGTCCTATGGATTTTGCGCCAGATTGCGCGCGCGGGGGCAATGGGGCACCCGCAGAGCGCAGCAGAGAAGCAACGGGGCGCAGTAGGGCAGCAGCAGGGCAGCAGCGGGGCAGCATCCAGGCAGCAGCAGAGCAGCAGCAGAGCTGTTGAGGGAGGAGCGCAGCAGGGCAGTGGAGTTTGATATGCGCCTGTGTCCTTGGTGTTCAAGAGTATAGTGTAGATGTCGTTCCGCTGCTTCGTCGACCTGTTCTTCTGCCGCAGGGCCTCAGCGGCAGCCCTGTCCACGACCTTGTCAAACCTAGCCTTCGCGCGACGTTTGGCTTCCTTCGCACTTGGCGTTTCGATGTGTTGCTTTGATTCGTAATTGGCTTCGAGCTTGCGGTGGTACTCGGCCGTGCCCTTGATAGGATTGCCCATGGCTGCCTGGCGCCAGCGGCGCTTCAGGGGGCGCTTTGGACTTCGATTTGCAAAAAATACCCCGGCAAAGCAACCTAACAGCCATGTGTAGGAGCATCTCTGGGTCGAACAGCATGTCGATGTATCATATGCACTAACTTAAAGCGGGCGCGTTACGTTAGGAGGAGGGATCAAGGAGAGGAGGCCGGCGAGGGGGGGGCTGTGCCCATCCGAGGGAACGGGGCAGCCCCCCCCGCCCCAAAAAATGTTTCGGCCTCTCAAGGCCCCCCCCGCTCCACGAATCCCATTGGGGGGTCGAGGCCCCCGCTCTGCAGTGGGATTCGCGGAACGGGGCGCCCCCCAGGTGCTTGTTATCTTCGCGCTGGCGCCGGCAGTGTGCACCTGAGGGAGCGCGGGTTGAAATGAGTGAGGGATCAGGAAGGATGTGGAGGGGCGTTCCGCTCTGAAGCGTCCTCACAATCTGGCAAAACCGCAACCCCTCCCCGGGGGCACCGCGCGTGCTGGACCAGGCACATGCGTCGCCCTAAGTCGGCGCGCACATATGAGAGGCCCATGTTTGTGTGTCTGTCCCCCAGGAAGGCCCGACATGGCGAGCAGAAGACCCGAATAATTCGTCCGGTGTGTCTGTCCCCCAGGAAGGCCCGACATGGCGAGCAGAAGGCCCGAATAATTCGTCCGAGGGGCTCCCCAGAGGGGCTCCCCAGAAGGGCGCAGGGAGCCTTCCTCAGAGCCCTGGTGCGCACGACCTTGGCCGAAGGCCATCAGATATGCAAGTACAACAGTTCATGCAGGAATCTCTTGTGCATGTGCTGGTGCCACTGCTGCGAGCAGGCAGTGGAACGAGCGAGGAGGGGGTATCAACCTTGACCGCCCGCCCCCGCCCCCTTCCCTTGACCGCGCTCCGCGGCCGGGCGCAAGCGCGGCCGGTCGGGGCAGCCGGCCGGGGCAGCCGGCCGGGGCAGCCGGCCGCCCTCCCCTCCTGCTCGTCCTCCTCCTCCTCCTCCTGCTCGTCCTCGTGCTCCTCCTGCTCGTCCTCTTTCTCCTGCTCCTCCTCCTCCTCCTCCTCCTCCTCTTTCTCCTGCTCCTCCTCCTCCTCCTCCTCCTCCTCTTCCTCCTGCTCGTCCTCGTTCTCGTCCTCCTCGTCTTGCTCGTCCTCCTCCTCCTGGTGCTCCTCTCCTCCTCCTCCTCCTCCTCCTCCTCCTCCTGGTGGTCCTCGTTCTCCTCCTCCTGGTGCTCTCCCCCTCCTCCTCCTCCTCCTCGTCCTCCGTCCTCCTCCTCCTCTTCCTCCTCCTCCTCCTCCTCCTCCTCCTCCTCCTGGTAGTCCTCCCCCTCCCCTCCTCCTCCTCCTCCTCCTCCTCCTCTTCCTGGTCGTCCTCGTTCTCGTCCTCCTCGTCTTGCTCGTCCTCCTCCTCCTGGTGTCTCTCCTCCTCCTCCTCCTCCTCCTCCTCCTCCTCCTCCTCCTCCTCCTGGTGGTCCTCGTTCTCCTCCTCCTGGCTCTCCCCCCCCCTCCTCCTCCTCCTCCTCGTCCTCTCCTCCTCCTCCTCCTCCTCCTCTTCCTCCTCCTCCTCCTCCTCCTCCTCCTCCTCCTGGTAGTCCTCCCCCTCCTCCTCCTCCTCCTCCTCCTCCTCTTCCTGGTCGTCCTCCTCCTCCTGGTCGTCCTCCTCCTCCTGCTCGTCCTCCTCCTCCTCCTGCTCGTCCTTCTTCTCCTGCTCCTCCTGCTCCTCGTCCTGCTCCTGCTCGTCCTCGTCCTCCTGGTCTTGCTCGTCCTCCTCCTCGTCGTGCTCTTGCCCCTGCTGAAAATGTGGCCCAGGAATGGGAGTTCTGGGAAGTCGAAGAGCACCAAGTTGCTTACAGTTGGCTACGGGCATTCAAAATGTGGCCCGGGAATGGAGTTCTGGGAACTCGAAGAGCACGAAGTGGCCTACAGTTGGCTCCGGGCATTCAAAATCTGGCCCGGGAATGGAGTTCTGGGAATTCGAAGAGCACGAAGTGGCCTACAGTTGGCTCCGGGCATTCAAAATGTGGCCCGGGAATGGAGTTCTGGGGACTCGAAGACCACGAAGTGGCTTACAGTTGGTTCCGGGCATTCAAAATGTGGCCCGGGAATGGAGTTCTGGGAAGTCGAAGAGCACGAAGTGGCTTACAATTGGCTCCGGGCGTTCAAAATGTGGCCCGGGATTGGAGTTCTGGGAAGTCGAAGAGCACGAAGTGTGTGACTGTTTGTTTAAAACGACTTCTGCGGCACCCTGTCCGGCACCCGCCCAGACCCCCCTGTGGAGTCATCTGCTGCTCCCTTTTGACACCACTAGAAACCTATCAGAACAAGCTGTTAGGTAAGTACATCAACAATGGATCAATGAAGGTGGCATGGGTGACAACTTGAATCGCTCATCTAACCTAGCTCCCCATCCTCCTTCTGCTCATCATCCTTTCTCAGCGTGTTCAGTTCCTCATCTTCTGCAGTCCTCCTCATCACCATCGTCATCGTCAGCATCGGCAGCATCATCATCGTCATCATCGCCATCGTCATCGCCATCATCATCATCCTCGTCATCATCGTCGGGGTCGCACTCGTCTTATCTAGCTCCTCTTCCTTCTCGCTCACATTATCGAGTTCTTCGCTCTCCTGGCCCCCTCCTCCTCATCATCAGCCCTTCCTGGGGGTGCATGGGGGGCTGGGGTCCAGCGCGAGAGAATATTAACAAGCGTGCCGCCCTCAGCCCGCGGTTGCAGTGCACCGCCGCCGCCCTCAGTCCGAGGTTGCACTGCCCCGCTGATGGATGGACGGACGGCGCGCTCATCAAGGCAGCGACTGAAAGCCAGCTTGCAAGCCAGAGAACATCTTGCGTCGAGCACTCGGTCGTTTTGTCATTGCCGCCCAAGGCGAGGAGCAGCTGACGGGGCGGGCCCCAAGGCGCCCCGCTGAAGGGGGATAGGAGGATGAGGAAGTGCGATGGGGAGTGGGGAGAGGGGGGGGGATTATCCCGGCAAAGCGACCTAACAGCGATGTGTAGGAACATATCTGGAAGCATTCCCGTTAAGATTCAGATGAGAATCCAGTTGTAGAATTGTGCTGTTCTCGCAGTCGTAGTCGCATTCGCGATGACAGTCGCAGTGGCAACGGCAGTCACAGACACAGCCTCAGCCTCAGCTTGCCTCAGCCTCAGCCTCAGCCTGCCTCAGCCTCAGCCTGCCTCAGCCTCAGCCTCAGCCTGCTTCAGCCTCAGCCTCAGTCTGCCTTCAGCCTCGGCCTCAGCCTCAGCCTGCCTCAGCCTCAGCCTGCATCAGCCTCAGCCTCAGCCTCAGCCTGCCTCAGCATCAGCCTGCCTCGAAGAACACGAAGTGGCCTACAGTTGGCTCCGGGCATTCAAAATGTGGCCCGGGAATGGAGTTCTGGGAACTCGAAGAGCACGAAGTGGCCTACAGTTGGCTCCGGGCATCCAAAATGTGGCCCGGGAATGGAGTTCTGGGAACTCGAAGACCACGAAGTGGCCTACAGTTGGCTCCGGGCATTCAAAATGTGGCCCGGGAATGGAGTTCTGGGACTCGAACGAACGAAGTGGCCTACAGTTGGCTCCGGGCATTCAAAATGTGGCCCGGGAATGGAGTTCTGGGAAGTCGAAGAGCACGAAGTGGCCTACAGTTGGCTCCGGGCATTCAGAATGTGGCCCGGGAATGGAGTTCTGGGAGGTCGAAGAGCACGAAGTGTGTGACTGTTGGCTTAAAACGACTTCTGCGGCACCCTGTCCGGCACCCGCCCAGACCCCCCTGTGGCTCTCTTTTGACCCTATTAGAAACCTATCAGAACAAGCTGTTAGGTAATAAAATGTATGATTTTTTTGGGCGCTACATATCCATTGAAGCCGCGCGGCCGGTGGCAGCGAACTGTTGGCGCAAATCTAGCCGCGGTGATCCCGACCTGCCGGGGGTAGACAACTACACGTAGCAGCCGCTCGGAAGTGGAGACTGGCTGGCAAGCGAAACGAATCAATGGGGTCTCGCCGAGGAAGAATTCCCAACATCCGTTTCAAGTTCATTTCCCTCTTCACTTTGCCTGTGTCTTGGGCTTGAACGCTAGCTTCTCGGCCTTTTTGGCGGCCTTGGAGCGCGGGGCATGGTCGTCGTCGATATGCGCGCCCGTCGCCCGCTGCCACTTCGACGCCTGGCGGAGGGTGCGAATGGATTCGATCAGCTCGCGGTGGCGGTCGGCCGCCGCCGCCCAGCGGACCTCGGCCTCCTTCTCGCTGTCCTGGCGCTCCGCGACGAAGCAGCGCGTCGCCTGGAACGTGTGCTCCTGAGGGGCCTTCTCGCCCGGTGCCGCCGCCCTCTTCGGGGCCAGGAGGACCTGCTGTTGGTCGCTCTCGGTCGTGTCCTCCGACGGGCCAGTTGTAGGTGGTGCAGAACCGCTCGGAACAGGGCGTCGGGGCGCTTGCCCTGGGGGCGCCCTTTGCACGCCTCGTCTATCTCCGCGGCTGCCGCCTGTGCCGCCTTGCCCTCGGAGCCGCGGGGGTCCATCGCTTGGTCCAGGCCCAGCTTCAGTTTGGCCATGCTGTCGAGCTCGAGGGCCCCGTTGCTGTCGCGGTGGGCGGCGCGGTTGCTGTCATCGCGTTGGAGAACAAGTTTGGCTATCTCCTTCAGCGGCACCCGCTCCGTGCTTGACGTGGAAGAGCTGGCGCCCCCGCTGCCGTTCGCTTTTTCGCCCTCGGCCCCCTGGCTTCTGGCTGGCTTGGCCGGGGCTCCCTCGGGCGCCTCCTTGAACATCGGGAGACAGGTCAGGTGGTGGAGGCGGTGGTAGGGGTCGTGGTGGCCCCCCCGAAACGGTTTGAGCATTGACAGCAACGGCAGCAGGGCAACGACCCCGAACGTGTTTCTTGAGGGAGTCAATTCTTGTGAACTGGGCCCCGCATTTGGCGCGCTGCAGCGAGGGGGTCTGCGTCGGCGCCACCCCCGTCATGCGTTCATGGCGTTGGCGACCTGGCTGGGTGTTGAGAGCGCGGCTGTTCTGAAATCGAGGTTGCAGATGTGGCGGCGATGGTGAACGTCATCGGGGCCCCCCTCATCATGGCCTCCCGCTCCTCCGTCGCCTCCTCCGCCCGCGGGCCCTCCAGGGACCGCTGCGCGATAGTGTTTGCGTCGATCCTCAACCGTCGAGCTGAAACTGCGAACCATGGCGAGGCGCGCCTTAGGGGGCTCTAGGAACCATCCGAAGAGCATCGGGGACAAACAATCTAGGAGAGCAGGCTCACATTTCATTTCTGGCGGAAGAGCAGCGCACAGGCGCGCCAGATCAGTAAGCAGTTGCCGGCGGTGGTCGGTTGTTCCGCCTGCCCGTTCAAAGGATAATGTGCCCAGCAAGCACGTTCTCACCGCAATCGCGGCATCATAAGTGGCAGCCGCGCGCTTGTAGATGGGCAAGAGCATTCCCCTCCACCGCAAGAGTCGTCGGTAGCGCAAGGCAGACTGGATAGTGTGCGCCTTGAGCCATCGGCGTACCTCCTCGTTCGTAATCGCTGTCGTGCGGGCTGGAGGCTTCGCCGCGCTGCGGGGCTCTGTAGCTTGCCGCCGTTCCAGATGGGTCAGGGCACCGTCGCTCAGGGTGCGCGCCTCTAGACCGTGCAGGGCGATCGCGCGCGCCAATGAGAGCCACAGTCGCGCGCGGAGCTGAGGAGGGATGAAGCCTCTGCGGTAGACTTTTGGGGCAAGGCGAGCGTGAGCAGCGTTCGCCTTGCGGGCGCGGGCCTCCGCCGTCGCGCCGCTCCGTCCAGTAGCTGCAATCTGGAGTCCCAACTATTGCGCTGCGTCCTGCGGGTGGAGAGGGCGCCCGTCACGCATCGCCCCCGTCGAACGCGCAGCGATGTCCTCGTTGCGGCGTCGGGGGCCGCGGACAGTAGCCGCTGCAACGACCTCCGTTTTGGGCGCATTCATGCGACAGTCCTTGGCCCGCAGCACTGACGCGATGAAGGCAATGAAGTTGGTGACTTCCGTCCAACTCTCGAAGACAGCAAGCGCGATTAGGTCGTCAACGAAGCGCGCGCGGGGTGCATCGAGACATATGGTGACGTCCTCGAGGTCCAGGGTGGCAGTGATCGGCGGGATGGCGCGCTCCTCCTTGGCAGCGCGAAGCGCTGTGAGCACGACGTTGTGCGCTATGATGAACAGGAGCGGCCCTTCCACCGAACCCTGTCGAACCCCCAGTTGGACAGCTAGCTTCGCCACCGCTCGGCCTGACTTCGGGTCCTTGAGCAAGTGGCAGGCGCCGTTGTGCAATCCGGAGCACAGGAGGGCGAACCCACCAGACTCGACCAGGCGGCGGACCTCGGACCAGATGGCATCCTTGGGCAGAAGGTCGAAGGCTTTCTCCAGGTCAACCAAGACGCCCACCATAATTCTACCCGACTTGGAGTGTCTGGCCCCGGCCCGGAAGCGGCGAATTATGTCGTCTACCATCGCTATGGCATCTCGAGTGGCACGCTTCGCCGTGGCCCCGAACTGGGTGGGCTCGATTTTGGCGGTAGCCTGTCCGATGAATGGTGGCATCGTGAACTCGGATACACCCTTGCCGAGGTGGTCGAGGATGTTGGGCGTCCTGTAGTGGTCGCGGGCGTTCGTGCCATCGCTTTTGGGCATGCGTAGCTGTGCTGTGGCGCCATCTGTGAATTGTGTGGGGATCTGAGCGCAGCTGGCAATACCCTGGATTAGCGACAGCACCGCAGTAATAACCGTCGAACCCGCCATCTTCCAGCTCAGCCACCACACCGCGCGGGCGTGGTTGTCCGGCTGGCGTAGTGTCGATAGGTGGGGCGGCCCTGTGGTTGGGCATGAGGTCGATGATGTGCTTGACGTCGCTAGTGGTACAGTGGAGCAGGTGCTGGAGTGGTTGGGCTTCCGTAGTCGTCGGAGGTGGCGCTGCAGGTGGTGGTCGTTCGTTGAGGGGTATCTCAGTGCATTTGAAGATGTTCAGCAGCGCCTGCTTGCGAGCCTGGGTCTCCGTGATCGCGCCCATGCAGGGCAGCCCGTCGGGTCCCACCACAGCAACTGAAGCTGGCGTCGGTTTGGGGGCTATCCGGTTGAGGATCTTGTAGCACTTCCTGGGGTCGTTCTGGCGAGCCGCAGTGGTGGCCTCGTCTGCTCGGTCGGCGACTGCCTGGCGTCGTTCAGCGCGCGTGGCTCGTTTGGCGGTGAGTGAGAGGAGTCGAGCTCTGGTCTGCGCCTTGAGAAGCACACCAGTAGGAACCCGTTGGTCGGCGAGCCAGGTGGACCGCTTGATGGCCTCCTGCTTCTGCTTGATCAGTCGGACCGTGTCGGCAGAGAAGGCAAATCATTGGCGCTCCTGCTTGGGCGCGAGGAAGTCGCTCGCGGCCGAGGGCACCGCCAGCTCCAAGAAGTCGTCATAGTTGGTAGGGGAGGTCTGCGCAAGGGCCTGGTCCACGGAGGTAATGGCATGGCTCGCGCGGTCGTGGAAGTGCAGCGCGTCGCTGATAGCGGTGGTCAGTGGGCCTCCGCTGCTTGGGTCCTCCGCCTCGGCGGTAGACCAGCGCTGCCATGCCTGGAGAGAACTCAGAGTATGTTGACGGTGCCACGTTGGCGTCGGTGTTTTGGGAGGTCGCTTAGTGATGTGTCGAACCACTCGGACAGAGGCCTCGACTATCATATGATCTCTAGAGGGGCCCAAGGCCAGTGGGGTCTCACGGGTAACCCGCGCGAAATCCTGGGAGCCCGTGCTGCGCGGCGTGGCGATGTAGTCGATCCGCGTCTCACCCTGATCGTCGGGGTACCTCCATGCGGTACTGCGTCCTGCTGCCGGGCCGAAGGTGCTAAGGGCACGCATGCTGTGCTGGGAGAGGATGTCATGGAGGCGTCGTCCGTTGTCGGCCCACTGCGGTCGATGCCGTCGCCGTGAACTGGCATGTCCTACTTCAGGTAATGACGGCGCCGTGCTGCCGTTGCCATTCAAGTTCAGTAATATAGCACATCGAGCGGGGATGCAGCGCGGCGCGCGATTCATATCGTCAAAGAACTCGTCCCTGTCGCGTCGGCATGCCGCGTGGGCGGCTGCTGTGATGGGTCGGGCTTGGGGCGTGCCAGCTGGGGCGTATCCACAGAGGGCGTAGAAGTCGATGTGTGGCTTGCGTTGGGCCCAAATGCCCGCTGGCCTCCCCAGTTGCCACCTGCGTGTAACTGTAATCCCCCCCCGTGAAGCACTTCGCTTGGGTATAGCAATGGCAGCCCCGTCTTTCAAGTGGCGAGCCGAGCGTGGAGAAGGCGCGGTGATGTAGTCGGGGCTCTCCCACTGGTGTTCGAAGGAGAACATGGTGCCCTGCGGGCAGGAACGTCGACGCGGGCGGCCGCCGCGTGTCGAAGAACTTCGTCCAAGCGGCCAGGCATGAGCAACGTCTCGGCGTTGTGCGACTACATCTTGACGTAGCCGCGGCGTGTGGCACAAAGGGTCGGTGGGAGAAGTGAAGGTGGGAGCGCCGCGCCGTTGTGCGCCGCAAGTCGCATGGCTTCGCCGCTGCGTCCTGGCCTTCGTACGGGGCCCCCTTGGACCACGCTCGCCCTCTGGCGAGTATGACTCGGCGGGCGCGGTGATAGCTCCATGTGCTGTGCACTGGCTCGCTCCGATCCTCGACATCGTCTGATGGCATGGAGCTCCGCGGTGATCGCGCCGTCGCCGAACGCTCGGCCCTCCTGCGTAAGTAACTTCGGCTAGCGATGGCGCGCAGAAGAAGGAGAAACGAAACGGGTCTCGCCATCGACTGAGAATCATGCTGCGCGGGGGCTTGCGACCCCGCTGACACGAGAAAAACCTCACAATCGCTCGTGCCAGGGCCGTCTAAGTGCGCTTCCCGTCATCCGCCAGGTCGCGGCGAAGGCCCGACCCCGCCACCACTCCCCCCCAGGACCCCCCCACTTGACAAATAGATTCCCCTCAGGGCCTGGGTGCGACGTCCATCGCGCGACTCTTCGAGTCTAAGCGCGCGTCTTTTTTTTTTTTTTTGACAACGCAACCCCAACCTACGAGGTCTCGCGAGCCCTCACAAGGCCTGCCGACAGGGAGGCCTGCGCGCGTGTGCGTGCACGGACGCAACACACGAGCACCCACTGGTGGGCAGCTTCGCACGTCAGTCATCGGCCCTCTGACCGTTGGACTGGTGGCAAGCTAGAAAACGGCACTGAACGTGTTTCACACCAAAACAAAACTGTAGCTCAATAGCCCAAGCCACTAATTCAGGGGGCTCACGACGGGAGCCTCCCAATCATGCGACTCAGTCACATTTCTTCTTGCCCATTGCCTTTGGCTTTGCCCTGAACGCCCGCTCCACGACAATAATCATACTCGGAGCGGGAGGCATAGCCGTCGATGATCACTAGGCCTATTTTCTTCTGCCACTTCAACGCCTGTTTCAACGTGCCATTGGACTCGATCAGCTTCCGATGACGATCTGCCGTCACAATCCAACGAACATTGCCCGCCTTCACCTCATCCATGCACTTAAACATGAAGCAGCGCATGGCCTGAAGCGAATTCTTCAGGAGAGCCACGGCGCTAGCAGCTCCAGCAACTTCCACGGCCCCCTGCACGGCCGCCACGTCGCCCACGTCCATGTCCGCCCCCACGGGGTCGGCGTTCACCTTCAGCGCCACATGGGGGTGGTAGAGTACCGCAAGCAGCATCACGTCGGGTTTCTTGCCCTGGGGGTGGCCGAGGTAGTCCACTACCTTCTCATCCGCCTTGGCCTGTGCTGCCTTTCCCTCCGCGTCGTACGGCTTGATGGAACGGCACTTGTTCTCCATATCCATCAATTCTTTGTTGTCCCTGGCGCACGAGCGGTGGGTGTCCTCGTGCTGCAATCTCAGCTTGGCCATCTCCTTCAGCGGCCGTCGCTCGTTGCTGCTCAGGTTGAAGCCGGCGGCCGCTGATGAGGGTCTGACTTGGGGCTTGTCAGCTAGGGCATGGTCACAAAGAACATGAAGGTCGCTGAGTTGGCCACTCGTAATTCTGAGACCGCTCAAGCTCCCAAGCTGCACTCGATGACTATCTTTGATATCAGTACGTGGTGCGATCTTTTTGGATACTGCATTGGCCACTCCGTCCACGAGATGGCGAGATGATCGGGTAGAGGTCGTAATGATGTAGCATTCGCTCATACACTGTTGCCCGACGAAGAGCTGACCGAAAAGCTCCGTTGGAGAACTGTCTGCCATTGTTGGATCAATATCCCACAGCTCATCAATGAGTCTGTCCTGGTACTGAGGCACACTGCTGATCAGCGGTGTGATGGGTCCGCCATTGCCTCCAGCCTCCGCCTCAGCCTCGGACCACTTCTGCCAGATCTTTGCAACACCAGCAAATAGGGGGTGGTCCCGAGCCTCCACATGTTGGGGCGGAACACGCTTGGGAACGAGTCGACCCACTCGGACGGATTCCTCCAAAATCCTTTGGTCACGAGCTGGTCCCAATGCCACCGGAGTATCACTGGTAGCTGTAGCGAAGTCCTGATCTCCAGTACGCATGGGCGTCGCAATGTAGACTATTCTGAACACACCCTGGCCGTCTGGATTGCGCCACGTTGTGCTACGACCATTGGCACTGCCAATGGTGCCCCGTAGGGCAAATACGTCCCCCTGTGCGGCAGCAGAGTATCGAAGAACTTTGTCCCGTTGGTCAGGCATCAGCATAGTCTCGACTTTGTTTGATCATACCTTGATGAGGCCACGCCGTGATGAGCGGGAATGGGCAGGAAGAAAAGATGGGACGGGTACAGCACCGTTGAGTGCCGCCATTCTGCATAGCTTCGCCACTGCGTCCTGGCCCTCGTAGAGGTCGCCCTTATACCACTCTCGCCCTCTGGCGGGAATGGTGCGGCAGGCTCGGTGGTAACACCACATGCTGTGCACTGGTTCGTCTCTGTCGGTCATTGTCGGCAACCTCACGAGACTCCAGGACGGTCGTGCCGCCGTCCAGCGCTCGGCCCTCCAGCGCGTAGTATTCAGCTCAGCGACGGCTCACGATAGGAGGCAAAGGACGAAACATCGTGACAATGCCATCGCACTTGCATGCTGTGCGGGGGTTTGCGACCCCGCTGGCAAATCTGTGTCGCTCGACATCGCTCGAGCCAGGGCCTTCTAAGCGCGCTTCCCGTCATCCGCCAGGTCCCCGATCGCGAGTGGTGAACGGAGCGCGTTCCCCTCCCAGGCCCCCCCCCCCAGTTGATATACCCCTCTGGGCAACCAGACGTCCGTCGCGCGACTCTTCGAGTCTTAGCGCGCTTCCCGTCATCTGCCAGGGTCTGATCAGAGAGCGATCCCGAGCCCTTCCCCCCTCAGACTCCCCCCAGTTGATGATATTTCCCTCGGGGCCCAAACGCACGTCCATCGCGCGATTCTTCGAGTCGATGCGCGCTTCCCGTCATCCGCCAGGTTTCCTTATATGGCCCTCTAGGAATGCCCTTGCCCTCTGAGATCCTTCCGTCTTCTTAGAAAACCACTTTGCTCCAGCCTGTGGGCGCCGACAGCCCCTGCGACCCGCGCTTGCGAGCCAGTGACAACGCGCCGCTGGGATGGCCCAGCGTGAGCGGCCGCGCCCAAGCCGCGGAGCCCACGCCGACCTGCGATAGCGAACGCCTGGGCGGCCACGGGGAAATAGTGTTGTTTGGAAGGAGGAGGAGGAAAAGGAGGAGGAGGAGAGGAGGAGGAAAACGAGGAGGATGAGGAGGAGGAGGAAACGGGGGAGGAGGAGGCTGATGATGATGATGATGATGATGATGATGATGATGATGCTGATGATGATGATGCTGATGATGATGATGCTGATGATGATGATGATGATGATGATGATGATGATGCTGATGATGATGATGATGATGATGATGATGATGATGATGATGATGAATGATGATGATGAGGAGGAGGAGGAGAGGAGAGGAGAGAGGAGGAGGGGGAGGAGGAGGAGGAGGAAGAGGAGAGGAGGAGGAGGAGGAGGAGAGGAGGAGGAGGGGAGGGGGGGAGGAGGAGGAGAGGAGGAGGAGGAGAGGAGGAGGAGGAGGAGGAGAGGAGGAGGAGAGGAGGAGGAGGAGGAGGAGGAGGAGGAAGAGGCGGAGGAGGGAGAGGAGGAGGAGGAGGAGGAGGAAGAGGAAGAGGAGGGCGGAGGAGGAGGAGGAAGACGAGGAGGAGGGGGAGGAGGAGGAGGAAGAAACATACGGATCATAGAACAACTTGATTACCCCAGTGCGACCCCACCTAGAAGTTGGATCCCCTAGGAACGCAGCAGTAGTTGCTATGCTATGCTATGCCATGCTATGCCATGCTATGCTGCGCTATGCTATGCTATGCTATGCTATGCTATGCTATGCTATGCTGCACTACGCTATGCTATGCTATGCTATGCTACGCTATGCTAATATATGCCATGCCATGCTGCGCTGTGTTATGCTAAGCTATGCTATGCTATGCTATGCTATGCTAAGCTGCGCTATGCTATACTATGCTATGCTATGCTATGCTATACTGCGCTATGCTATGCTATGCTACGCTATGCTATGCTGTGCTCTGCTATGCTAAAACTCAGCGAAGCTAAGACGAAGGTAAGCTAAGCTAGATAAATCTGAGCTAAGATGACACGAAGCTAAGCTAAGATGAAATAAGATAAGCTAAGATGAGACAAGCAACGCTAAGCTAAGGGGACGTAACTGGGGGAACCGCGGGGCGGATCCTGGGGGAACCGCCCGGGGCGGGGAACACTGCCCGGCCCCTTTAAGCAAAGAGAGTACGAACCCTTCTAGGCAGAGCCTAGGTAGTGAATAATACACAGAAGTAATACAAAACATCGAATTTAGTTAATGCCAATACTATATTCAATATACAGCATACAGAATACTACTACTACGCTACAACAACAACTACTACTACTACTACTACTACTACTGCTATTACTACTACTACTACTACTACGACTACTACGACTACTACTACTACTACTACGACTACTACTACTACTACTACTACTACTACTAGTACTACTACTAGTACTACTACTAGTAGTAGTAGTACTACTACTACTACTACGACTACTACTATTACGACAGCTAAAAGTATTATTACTACGAGTAATCGTAAGACGGTTCAGAATTATGACAGTCATACGAACACCCCCAAATATGAAAGTAATACTAATACGAACTACATTAATACTAATCTTAAGAATGATACATGGTAGTAGCAATGATAAAACGAAGGATCATGCCATCAATAAGAAGCAGTATATGAATACGAGCAATCATAGTATTATTTTTATTATTACTATTATTTGTAAAACTAAGAACAATTTCACGACGGATTATGATAATGGTGTTGTTACCGACGCGAATAAGAACACGACTGCTGGGACTACAACCACTAACAGTCATGATATTAGTAATACTACTAATAATCATAATAACACTACTACTAATCATTCAAATCGTAACCACAGTATTACTAATGCTATCGCTACCAATAATAGTAATAATGATGCTGGTGCTACTATTTCCACTACTACTACTACCACTACTACTACTACTACTACTACTACTATTACTACTACTACTACTACTACTACTGCTACTACTGCTAATACCAATACTACCAATGAACATGATACTAATACTTATGTTACTACTAATGCACAGACTAGTAACTTCCCATAAGAAAATGAATACCACTATGGATAGAAACAGTATTAGTAATACTAATCATAATGAGCAGAGGAGGAGAAGGTGCTGGAGGAGGAGGAGGAGGAAAAAGAGGAGGAGAAGGAGGAGGAGGAAGAGGAGGATAAGGAGGAGGAGGAGGAGGAGAAGGAGGAGGGGGAGGGGGAGGTGGAGGAGGAGAAGGAGGAGGAGGAGAGAGGAGGAGGGGGAGGAGGAGGAAGAGGAGGAGAAGGAGAAGGAGGAGGAGAAGGAGGAGAGGGAGTGGGAGGTGGAGGAGGAGGAGGAGGAGGAGGAGGACGACGAGGAGGAGTAGGAGGAGGGAGGGAGGGAGGGAGGGACGGAGGGACGGAGAGAGGGGGAGGATGAGGAAGAATAGCCGAAAAGAGAAGGGGTTCACCACGGCTGAATTGTGGCCCCTCCAGGGCCTTGTCGAGGGGCCTGGCTGGCACTGGCGGCCGTCTAGCCTCCCAGGGCGGTCGAGGGCACCCCAGAGGGGCGCTAAGGACAGCCGAAATCATTTAATCGCTTCGCTCATTCCGCCGGCCCATAATGTCGCACCGTGGTCGCCTGTCCGAGTGGTCGTTTGCAGTGTGGAGCTGCGGCGTCGGGAGCTGTGTAGTTGTCGATAAATTTGTTAATGTTTTTTCATGGGGCTTCTAGGTGTTTGCAGTTTTTTGACGGCTTTGGTGCCATCGTGGGGGCGTGTTGCCCGTGGTATTCCGCTGTGGGGCCGTTCGAGCCGGGGGAAGAGACATCTTATGCGATAGGGTAACCCTCGTGTCGGAGGGTGGCGGGCTTTGAATGCTAACATTGGCTTTGTTATCGTCCTGATGTCCTCTGGCGTTGCGGACACGGGCGTGAAGGAACACTTTCTTGTGGCGTTTCTCTTACCATCTCTTTTCTAATTGAGCCGGAGGAGGAGGAGGAGGAGGAGGACGACGACGAGGAGGAGGAGGAAGGAGGAGGAAGAGGAGGAGGAGGAGGAGGAGGAGGAGGAGGAGGAAGGAGGAGGGGGATGAGGAGCGATGAGGAGCGCCTTTGTCGTCGTCGTCGTCGTCGCCGCCGCCGCCGCCCGCCGCCGCCGCCCGCCGGCGTCGTCGTCGTCGTCGTGGAGGGTCGAGGCTCGAGGCTGGAGGCCGAACGCGGGGGAGGAGGACCACCCCGACCCGCGGTTCCCAAGTCGCGTCTGGCTGGAGTATTGGAGGCGTCCTGGAGGCCTCCTGAGGGTTTTTTGGAGGCCTCCTGAGGGCCTTTTGGAGGCCTCTTGAGGCCTCTCGAGGGCCTCTTGGGGGCCTCTTGGGGCCTTTGAGGGCGTCTTGGGGCCTCCCGGCGGTCGAGGGCACCCCAGAGGGGCGCTAAGGACAGCCGAAATTATTGAGGCCTGCTCGAAGACTCGCCCGGGAGGCGCAACGACGGCACAAGGTGGCCCCGAAGTCTCCCAAGAAATGCACAGGCTGTCGGAGATGATGCAAGATTGGCCAAGAGCTGAAAACTTTCCAAAAGCAATCCCTGCCCTTTGTGCACTAGCGACTTTAGAATATGCAGCGCCGCGTGCATTCCCCATCCGCTCGGCATTCCCCGCCTCCCTCTGCCCTCGACCATGCTAACGGCCTCCGTGGGCAAGCTTGCATGCCACCGCCCTGTCCGTGTCGGCACACCCCTCATGCGCTTCGTGCCCCACAGGGAGCTCCACGCACGGCCCCCGCAGGCGAGTTTGAAAGGCCGCCGCCCTGCCTGCTTCGGCACCCCTTACGCGCTACGTATCCCACGAAGAGCCCCACCTGCGGCTCCAGTGGGCAGGCTTTGTGCGCTGCCACCCCGCCCATATCAGCACACAGCTCTCGCGTTTCGTTCCCCATAGGGAGCTCCGCCAACGGCTCAGGTTTGCATGCCACCACCCCGTCCTGGGCCGCTCAGGGGCCCTATTGGGCTGCATTGACGCCTTTTTGGAGGATGATTTGTATTGTTTGGGGCCGTCTTGAGGTCGTCTTGGAGGCCTCTGGGGGTGTCTGGAAGGAAACTAGAACGGGTGAAAAAACCCAAAGAACATGCGGGACCTGCTGGGGGTCCTCTTCCCTGCTGGGGGCCCTTTTGTGGCCGTCTTGGGGTTCTCTTGGGGCGTCTTGAGGCTATCTTGTGTCGTCTTGGAGGTATCTTAAGCCATATTGGCGGCCTTGGTTCCCTGCCTCGGCCGCCATGGAAGCTCGGGACCGCGAATCCATTGTTTTGTACAATGGGTCGTGGTCTCGGGAGCGCGGATCTAGGGCTTGTTGAGCGATCGTGGCCTTGGGAGCGCGGGCCCACAGTTTCTTACAGGGGATCGTGGCCTGGGGAGCGCGTGCCCATTTTTTGATGCAATGGGTTGTGGCCTCGGGAGCGCTTGTTTCCGAAAGAGGTGGGAATGCACGCGCCTGAGCGTGGCGAGAGGGGCTGGGGTTCTGCGAATGCTACAGAAACCCCTAACGCGTCACAGCGTGCCTGGGGTCTCCAGGCGTATCGAGGAAACGTAAGACTCGAGTGCGCCAGAACTCGGGTTTGCCGATGCTTTTTGACGAGCGCGTCCTGGCTTCTGACGACTTCGTGGGATGTCTGCGGCGGGAGCTCGCGTCAAATTTCAGACTGGGTCTCGTCATTTTCATGATGGCCCCGTCAGGCCAACCCGAGCCCCCCGAACCCGAGTCTTAAGTCTCCCCGAGCGCAGGAGGAAAAAACCGACAGGGGGGGGGATCCGGGCCCACGAGCTGGACGAGAGAGCTTCGACGCTGGGGCGGGCGCGGGAGCGCTGGGGGGCAGCGGCGGCCGCAGGAGCGGCCGGGTAAGCAGGCAGGGAGAGGCGGCAGTGCAGGAGGGCCAGGAGGATGGGGATGAGGAGTGCCAGCACAAGCAGGCGGAGGAAAAGCAGATGCCCAGGAGGAAGCACGGCTCGATCTAAACAGTGTTTTGGCGATTTCGTGGACCGTTTTCGTTTTGATTTCGTTTGGCAGCAAAGGCAGAACGAAGACGAAACGACGGAACGCGACACCAATACGAAACCGAACAACGCTTTTTTGCCCGAGCCCTGGGGGGAATAGGAGCAGGAGGACGGCCTGTCGCTGGCGATGGCCCATCACGTGCCCATTTAGATGCGAACGCCTTAGCAGAGTTTGGAAAGTATGCATCGCCTGGCAAGCAGATCCCGCGGAGCTCCGTAGCCATCTTGGCCCCGGTTTGTCGTCAGAAATGTGTCCTTTGACAATTGATGTTGCGAGTTGATTCGTCATCGCGCCCTTGACCGATGACTCAAACTGTTCTGGAGGAGGCTTTCAACGCGGCTCAGGATGCTTTCCTCAAGGACGTGCAATCGGGGCAGAACGGATGCCCCAAGAGAGTGCTCAAGCTCTTCCGGAACGTACAGAAGATGTTGCCCCGGCGAGGTCATCCATGGTTGGGCCATTTGCATTACTACTACGCGGTGTGTTATGGTTACGGCAGGGACTGCAATAAGAGTCATGTACATTACGAGCGGGCTCTCAAGCTTTCTGAGCCAGGCTCTGAAATCATAGCGGCTTCGCACTACAATTTGGCGAGGTCTGGGGCGAAGAAGTAAATTTGTCAGGGAGCCATTAGATGTCGGGTTCTGGGGCCCACGATGGTCCAGAACCCCCAATTGATGCTTTCAGTTGATACGAACTCCGCTCGGCACATCCCATCCAAGCAGCCTGGGTGGTGGCCCAGGTCCGTGGGGGGGGGGGGCAAAGTTATACCCATTAAGTGTCATTTTAAGCGTTTCGAGTATCCCTGTCAGCCCATCCTGCAGGTATGCCCAGGAGATTTCTCGGGACGATGGAAGCAAATGAACATAGTGAAACAACAAGGCCAAACATGGTGAGCTCTGACATCTCAGGGAGACTCTTAGAGGCGTCTTGGAGCTCTCTTGGGCTGTTTGGGGAGCCTTTGAAGCCCTGTCGGGGCTGGGTCTCTCCCGGTGGCTTTGGGGAAGCCATCTTGGAGGAATCCTTCGGAGGACATCTATCCCCTCGCCCTCTCGGAGCCTGACAAGTCATTTCTTTGGGCTCTTCTTAACGACCTTTGGATTCTTCTTGGAGCCCTTGTGTGCCACTCTCTTTGTTTTCTCAGTTGATTTTGGAGGCCTCGGCAGTTGGAAGCGAAAAGACAATACTTGACAGTGTACCTTCTTGCGACCAACACTGAGGAGCTGCTGGGAGTCTTTTCGGAATCTGTCGTAGATGTTTGTAAGGCGACTCGTTTTTAGACTTGTCATGTACGATCTTTGTGTGTATATATATATATATATGATGTGTGTTTGTTGCATGCGTAGTGTGTGTTGCTTGGTCTTCATCATGGTGTGCTTTGTGCAGTCTGTATGAGAGAGCGCGCTGGTGGCTCACCTCTGACTAAATGGCGGGCCCCAGCTTCAAGCAAACCCCCGCCCTTGGAAAGGGGGGGGGGGCTTTCGAAGCATCACCCCCCTGCCCCCCTTTTGTAAGGATTTTTGGGCTGGGGAGGCCTGGCTACAGGAGGGGGTTGGGGCTTGGAAGCTACCCCCCCCTCCCACCCTTTTCTGGGCCCGGGTCGGCCCGGGCTCCCTTTTCAAAGGGGGGGGCTTCCGAAGCTACCCCCCCCCTTCCTTTTGATTTGATTTTGTAGCTGGGGGTCCTTTTCGGGGTCCGGGGTAAGCCCGGGCTCCCATTTCCAAAGGGGGGGGAGGGCTTCCGAAGCTACCCCTCCTCCCCTCCTTTTGTTGGCTTTTCCAGCTGGAGGGCCCTGGCTGAGTTTCCGGCGCCCCGTTGAGTTTCCGGCGCCTCGTTGGTTTTCGGCGTATTTATGGTTTTCGGCTTCTCTATGGTTTTCGGCGCTCTTTTGGTTTTCGGCTCCTCTTGGGCCTTTGGCGCCCCTTTGGTTTTCGGCGCTTCTTCGGTTTCGGCACCGTTTTGGTTTTCGGCGCTTTGTGGTTTTCGGCGCTCCTTTGGTTTTCGACGCCCCTGTTGGTTATCTGCGCGCCCTTTTTGGTTTTCGGCGCATCGTTGGTCTTCGGCGCCCTCTTGGGTTTCGGCGCTCCTTGGGCCCTTGGCGCCCTCTTGGTCTTCGGCGCTCTTTTGATTTTCGGCGCCCCTTTAGTTTTCAGCGCTCTGTGAGTGCCCGGCGCTCTTTTGTTTTCGGCGTCCCTCTGGTTTTTGGCGCCCTTGGGCTTTCGGCGCGCCTTTGGTTTTTTGCGCCCTTCGGTTCTCGACGCCCTTTGGGTTATCGGCGCGGCTCTGGTTTTTCGGCGCCTCTGGTTTTCGGTGCATCGTTGTTTTTCGGCGCCCCTTCGGTTTCCGGCGCCTCTTTGGTTTTCTTCGCTCCTGCGGTTTTTGGCGCCCCTTAGGTTTTCGGCGCCCTTTTCGTATTCAATGCCCTGTCCGTCTTTTGAGCGTATGCTGTTTTCGGCGCCCCTTTCGTTTTCGGCGTCCTGTTGGTTAGTTAGTTATCAGCGCCCCTGTGGTTTTTCGGCGCCCGTTTGGTTTTCGACGCATCGCTGGTTTTCGGCGCTCTTTTGGTTTTCGGCGCTCTTTTAGTTTTCGGCGCTCTGTTTGGTTTTCGGCGCCCCTTTGTGTTTTCGGCGCTCCTTTCGGTTTTCGGTGACTCTTTGGCTTTCGGCGCCCTCTTGGTTTTCGGCTCCCTTTTAGCTTTCGGTGTCCTTTGGGTTTTCGGCGCTCTTTGGTTTCGAGTGCTCTTTGGTTTTCGACGCCCTTTTTTGTGTTCGGCGCTGGTCTGGTTGTCGTCCTGCTTTTGGTTTTCTGCGCCCCCTTTGGGTTCGGCGCCCTTTTGGTTTTCGGCACCCTTTCGGTTTTCGGCGCTCCTTTGGTTCTCGGCGCTCTCGTGGTTTCTGGCGCCTCTTGGTTTTCGCCGCTTCTTAGGTTTTCGGCATCGTTTTGGTTGTCGGTGGCCTTTTAGTGTTTGGGTACCCTTTGGTTGTCTGCGCCCTATTGGTTTTCGGCGCCCTTTTGGTTTCTGGCGTCCTTTTCAAGTTCGGCATTTTTTTTGATATCTGTGCTCTTTGGTTTTCGGCGCCTTCTTTGCTTTCGGCGCAGCTCTGGTTTTCGGCGCTCTTTTGGTTTTCGGCGCCTCTTTGGTTTTTGGCGCCCCGCTGGTTTAGTTTTTTTTTGTTTTTTTTTTTTTGTTTTCGGCGTTCGTTAGGTTTTCGGCGCCTTTCGGTTTTCGGCGCCCTCTTGGTTTTCGGCGCTCTTTTGGTTTTCGACTCTCATTTGGTTTCGGCTCTCTTTTGGTTGTCGGCGCCCTTATGTTTTCGGCGCCCCTTTGGTTTTCGGCGCCCCTCTGGTTTTCACTGCTTGGCGCACCTTCGGTTTTCGGCGCCCTTTCGGTTTTCGGCCTCCCTTCGGTTTTCGGCGCGCCTCTGGTTTTCGCATCTAGGCGCCCTTTTGGGCTTCGGCGCCGAAGGGGGTGGCTTCCAAGCCCCCCCCCCACTTTTAGCCTGAAAGGAGGGGAGGGGGGGTGGACTTCCAGATAGGGAGGTTCAAAGGGGGGGGTAGCTAGGCCCTCCCCCCTTTGGAAAGGGAAGGTGGGGGGGGTAGCTTCCGGAGCGCGAAAGAGGGGAAGGGGGGGGGGCAGCGTCCGAGGGGCGGAACGAAAAGGAGGGGGGGGGGCTTCAGCAGGGGAAGTGCAAGGGGGTGGGCTAGCTAAGCCCCCCCCGTTGCACAGGAATGGGGGGGGGGTAGCTTCCAGAGCGTGGAAGGGAGGGAAGGGGTAGCTTCAGAGGGGCGCAAAAGAAGGTGGGGAGCTTCTGTCAGGGTGAGGTCCAAAGGGGGGGTTGCTAAGGAGGGACCCCCCTGTGGGAGTGTACCACGGGCGCGCTCTCTCTTATGTATGCAGTACTGTCGTATTTGACTGATGATACATACAAAGATACACACACATATATATATGTATATATATATATATATGGGTGGCCCTCCCCCCCTGTTGGGCTCATGTGGCGTGGACGCTTACATATTCCAGTCTCTCGCACGCAATTGGATATGGACATGTTGTAATGTGTGCTGCGTGAAAAAATCGTAACATGACATTTTCGTTTTGCGCTCTCCTTGAAACGGAACCCGCCGCCCTCAAGCAAACTTGCGTTTCTGGTATTGTTTGCTGAGGAGGCACGTAGCGAACGACTCAAAAGCTACCGAATTGAATCCTGTCGCGCTTGATTTGAAGCGGTCATAACACAAAATGTTTGGTTTAGCTGTGTTGGATGTCTGATCGTTGAAACTCACGAACACATCGGGCTCTGGTATACACAAAGAAAGAAAAAGTGTGATGTTTTGTTGTCGCTTCCGCGCGAAGATCTGGCCGCCCTCGACACGTCATCCCGCGCTGCTTACGCTCAACTCAATGAAACGCACCCCTGTGACAACGCCGTGGCGCAGAGTTTCCCCTAATACGTAATATGTCACATAATCTTATAGAGGATTTTTTGGTTGTCGCTTCCGCGCGAGGATCTGGCCGCCCTCGACGCGTCATCCCGCGCTGCATACGCTCAACCCAATGAAACGCACCCCTGTGGCAACGCCGTGGCGCAGAGTTCCCCCTTCATACGTAATATGTCACATAATCTTATAGAGGATTTTTTGGTTGTCGCTTCCGCGCGAAGATCTGGCCGCCCTCGACACGTCATCCCGCGCTGCCTACGCTCAACCCAATGAAACGCACCCCTGTGACAACGCCGTGTCGCAGAGTTTCCCCTAATACGTAATATGTCACATAAGCTTATCGAGGATTTTTTTTTTGCTGTCTCTGTGCGAAGATCTGGCCGCTCTCGACACATCATCTCGCGCTGCCTGCGCTCACCCAATGAAGCGCATCCTTGTGACAACGCCGTGGCGCCGAGTTCCCCCTTATTCGTAATATGTCACATAATATCATAGAGAATTTTTTGCTGTCGCTTCTGCGTGAAGATCTGGCCGCCCTCGAAACGTCATCCCGCGCTGCCTACGCTCAACCCAATGAAACGCACACCTGTGACAACGCCGTGGCGCAGAGTTTCCCCTAATACGTAATATGTCACATAATATTATAGACGATTTTTTGTTGTCGCTTCCGCGCGAAGATCTGGCGGTTTTCGACAGCAAAGGAGATCGAGGCCGCGGGGGAGGGGGAGGAGGAGGAGGAGGATTGCACAATTTTCTATCACGCATGTTCCACCAACACACAACAAATAAAAGCGACGCTACATAAACTACATAATCTTCTGCTTCTTTGTCAATCGCCGCCGCACAGCTTTGGATTTGGCAGCGCGATAACACAAACTTGGTTGCTTTTTCATGTTCAAAAGGAAGATGAAATTCACTACTTTGCACGTCCAAACCTCATACTCCACTGGCTCAATGTGGGGCAATTCTTCTTTGATCATTTTGTATAACCCACCATAACTGAAACCAGCATATTTGCACATCTTTCCCATTTCCCTGACGTTTGGACCAGCCAAGTCGTATAGCATATCATCCGGCACAGAAAAATCCACATCGTACGCGATAAAAAGCCATAACGAAATATGCACGGCCCTGAACGCACCGATGCCAGCAATATTCGAAAGGATTTTGAATGACTCTGAAAAAGACTCAACTATTTGTCCTGGTGCGTCGAAATGAATCATGAAATCCCGCACCCAATCCGTGTGGTAACCGAAATTGACATGGCAGAGCCTAGACGAACGTTTTACTTCGCTTGTTGACCCTTCCGCCAAACGAACGCCTTTAGACTCAGTCTCGGGAGATACAATTGTGTAGCGCAGTTTGTCGATTGTATGATTGCTCCACTCGTCATCAAAAAACTTCATGACCCTTTGATCCCGCAGTAGGTTTGACAGGGATGACGATCGCCCGCTGGTGATCATACAAAGCAGAATTGTTAACCCACCTGGAAATTTGCCGTTGGGTAACTTAAGTTCACCCACGGAGTTGTGCAACAACTCAGGAACAGGGTCCCACTGAACTCGGGGATTATGAATTTGAAACAAATCCATCATTAAAGAAATGCACCAGGTCTTGTTGGCCATTGCCTTTGTAACTGCGCATTGCTTCAGTTTCCCCGTTTTGCTGTAAAGCTCCGACAAGACAAAAACATGCTCGCGTACTCTCTCGGCTGATTGGCTTATCTCCGCCGCGCTCAGAATAGCCGCGCTATTTTTGTGAACTGCTACTAATAGTACTAGTACTAGTGCTAGTACTAGTACTAAGTACTAGTAGGAGTACTACTACTACTACCACCACTACTACAACTATTATAACTACTACTACTACTACTACTACTACTACCACTACTACCACTACTACTACCACTACTACCACTACTACCTCTACTACCACTACTACCACTACTACCACTACTACTACTACTTCTACTACTACTACTACTACTACTACTACTACTACTCCTACTACTACTACTACTACTACTACTACTACTACTACTTTTACTACTACTACTACTACTACTACTACCACCACTGCTATACCACCAATAATATGACATTCCACAAGCGACTGACGTCGTTCCTGTACCTCCTCTCCTCCCTCCCTCTGCCTCTGTTATCTTCTGGAGGAGAGCGGATAATTTGTCAAATGCATAGTATGAATATGAGATATATTTTGCTTCGCGTTTCTGCTTGCCCGTTCTATCCGAAGCGCTACCCAGAAATTTGCTGTTCTGCGACAATTTCCGCCATCATTGGTTGGGGGCAAATGCCGGACAACATTTAACAAGTATGTCTCTGAAGTGTCACTCATCAGGTCATCAAGATATTCCCGCCCTGTTTTGGCTGACGCCAATTTGCATCCTTTGTAATACCTGTACAACTCTTCACACGAGTTAAACTTCTCAACATCATCAACAATTCCCGCCTTCACCATCACTCGAAACTGGGGCACAATACGATATGAAACGCCCACAACTTGAACCGATTCACTACAGATAATACAATTGCCGCTCGAGTTCTCCTGCTGCTCGTCCTGCTCGTCCCACTGCTGATTCGTCCTTTGCTCCTCCTCCTCCTCCTCCCCCTCCTCCTCCTCCTCCTCCCCCTCTCCCCTCACTTCTTCGTTCTCGTACTCGTCCCCCTGTTCCATCCTTCCGTTTTTTGCTGTTCCTCCTCCATATCATTGTCCTCCTCCTCCTCCTCCTCCTGCTCTTCTCCCTCCTCCTTGTTAACCGCATTGTCCTGCTTAAGGTGCTCCTCTTCCTTCTGATTTTATGTGTGTTTCCGATATGTCGCTTCTCTCCCTTCCCCTCTGTTTTCGTCATCGTCCTCCTATCCACGCTTTTATGTTTCGCTCGTGCGTGCTTCGTTCGTTTATTGGATTTCGTAATGATTTGCGCGGTTGTTCGTTACAACCCACGAAGCATCAACCATGAACTTGTAAATAAAATGCATAACCTGGATAATGGATATATTCAGAGTTTGCTTTGCGAAAAACGAGTAATTTGATATGGGTTGCGACCCAAACGATTCAAACAGTTTCCGCGTGTTTGAACATTTGAGGATTTGAGCGTTTGGCTATGTAAGATTTTACATAAATGCAGAATTGAAGAACTGAAGATTTGACGGTTTGAAGAATTCAACCATTTACAGATTTGAAGATACGAAAAATTAATTTGAAGATTTGAAGATTTGAAGATTTACCGATACTAGGATTAAAACCGAACAGCGAAAGTAGTTTGGCAAGCTTAATAAGCAAACTTCATACATTAACCTTGCGACTGAAACAAAACATTTTGATCAACAGATCAGCCCGTGGCAATAAAAAGCTGGTTTCCGAACCGCGTTTGAGACCCCCCCAAACTGAGAAAAGGCGGGGGTCTCGAATTCGAGTAAAACCTATGGTTTTTGTATTAACGATCAAACCGAGAAGCCTCCCTGGGACCCGTCCGACGGAACGCGCCAACAAGACAATTGAGGCCTTGATTAAACCAAATAATATTACGATGAAACATGAAGCAGTGCATTGGACATACTGCATAACAACAACTGCAGTACAATAATTGAACGGGAAGAATTCGACGAAGCCATACATATCATGTAAGGATACCATCGCATAAACGCGGCCGGCGCTAAGACCGAGCATCACCTTGACAGTGAACGTTCTATCATCTTACATGGCACGGGCAGATACCCTCGCACAAATGTGACAGGCGCTAAGGAAGAGCGAACACCATCTCAACGCAGAAGGGTCTGTCTTTTGTAAGCTGCCCAACCACACCGCATTCACAACTGAAGCTACTTCGAATCGGCAGACTTACCTATCACGAGCCATGCACACGCGCACCCGCGCGCAAAGAAAAATGAATGCCCTGGCTCGCCGATGCCACTGTACTGGCACAGCGGACGATGCCAGAACTGCAAGCAGCACCTGCACGAGCCGCAATATGTTGCATATAATTGACCCTGGCATCACTGGCAAAGAGCAGCCAGCGCATCCCATGGGTCCTGGCCGCGAGTCCAATACTCATATTGAGCTGAGCGCACGGCCAATGCAAATGCTCTGGTTCCAGGCTTGAGCTCCTGGTTCACTTTCAGACGGGACTTGAGAAATTTCCAGCATGAGTCAATCGATTGGGTGCCGGCTTTCCTCCACGCGGCCTTGCCGCGAATCTTATGTTTGACGGTCTTTATATATTTTGGTTTCAACCAAACATACTTCTTTTTCTTGCTGTTGTAGACCCTGCGCTTCTTATGAAGTACCTGATGGCGGGCCGTGCCTGGTATATTCGCTTCGCGGTAAGCCCGCGCAGAATCAGAATGGAGCACGACGTGGCGGTCCTTGAAGTAGGTGCGAGATATGCCCCGCCACTGCTCTTTTGTGATGGGGCCAGGCCCAGGTGACCGCGCCAGAGAAGGACCGTTCGTAGACCGAATAAGGAGGAGTGTTTTTGGATGACCGCGTCTTACCGCCCCGATCCAGTTTTCCCACGCTTGCACCTTATCATCTGGATGCCGAGGAGGCCGAATGATCATCTTTCCGAAGCTCGCCTCGTCCACTTCGATGTCAGGCCACCCCGACGGTGGAGGTGGCTTCGAAGATCCCAAAGCCATGCTCTTCTCGATCTTTTGCGCGTGAGCTTTCCGAGCCATCTGAGCCCCGGAACTTCGTCGTCCGACATCGTCGCAAGGTCGATGAGGTTCTTCGATGCGCGGGGCCGCCCCTTCATCTTCTTCGACTCTGCGGACTTAGACATCGCGTGCGATGCGCGCGCGCCGACTGCCTCTGGCGCCGCGAGCGAACAGCTGGTTTCTTCACGACTTTCAAGACCCGCTTTAATCCATTGCCATCGCGGGCCTTGCCGCGTTTCGGAACAAAGCCACTCATCTGTAAAGCGCGGCGCCCTGCCTGGTCTTCGAGCCAAAGCGGCTGCGGCGCAAGGAACTGATGAGAAGGCGGCAACGACGACATGGCAGAGCAAGACGCGCTCCAGCGGAGCATGACGAACGTCTGCAGAGGTCCCAAGATACCCTGCCAAGATTTCTCTGAGATATCAGGGGCGGCTCCAGGGCAGTTTCAACCAACGAAAACGCGACTCCTACGCTAGACCGCACCAAGGCACCCAGAAGAGGTGATCGAACAGCCTTCCACGGGAAAGGTGACCACCGTGCCCCCATCAGCGTCGCGTTCTTCACATGATACTACAGCTCAGCTAAACCACAGAACTAACATACGGTTTTCTTTTTCACTCGGCCAGCGCACCCCCACGGCCAAGACCGATCTGAACGCTGCATTTCCGTTCTCTGCGGTCACGATGAACACAGAAACGCACGCGCAATTGAAATGCCCTTCACAGTCGCTCCAAACCCTGTATTGGTGACGCGACCTGCTGCGCGCGGCGCGCGGCCCCTGCACGAGCCACGCAACGTCGCATATTGAAACCACGCAGTGCAACATCACTGGCTGGGTCCCCTTCACCACGCGCCAGTACGCGCACGCATCGGCTGGGGCATCGCCCACTAATCTAGAAAAGTGCTAACTCCCAGACCACTTCCTGGCAGCGCCATCGCCGAAGATCCATCCCGCCGTTGGGGCTGCCACCACGAGACCAACTGCATGCCCCATGGCAGCGCCTACAGGGCGGTATGTTACCGCATAGCTGCCAGGAGGCGCTGCAAACTATTGGTGGAATGGCATGTGCTCTAAACGATAGCTCAGATGGGCGATCATTTTCTGAACCTGGCTGATGGAAAATGGACCGTCTCTGCAGTGCTGCAGTGGAACGCCCAAACTCCGCTAGGCGCGGATCAGGCGCACGTCGCGCCACGGGCGCTCCTTGGCGATCCCTGTGGCAAACTCGAGCAGCATGAGGCCAATGCCATGGGGCTCCTCAACATCAGCCTCATCGCACGCCGACAAATCAATCTCGGACTGGTGGGCGTCGCGCGCCGCCTTCCACAGCACCTTCTGCACCTCCAGCAGGTCGCTCGGATCGCCGCAGAAGCTCGGGCTTAGAAGGTCGATGCCTTCTCCGTTGTGGTCAGCTGTCGCCGAGCAGAGGAACTTCTGCAACTCGGCCATGTCCTCGGCGGCGTCTGTGCACGGAGCGCGCGTCGGCCTGGGCGAATCGCATCCAGCGGCCGACGACCTGGCAGTCTCTCCAGCAGGTCGTTCGCTCGCCTCGGCCTTCACAATGCGCTCCCTCCCCGCTACTCGGTAGTCGTCTCGGCTACCACAGGCTGCGCCACCTGACTGGTCAAAGCGAAACCTCGCTCTCTTAGTCGCAGTAGCCTCTACCTTGGGGATGTGGTAACCCAGGTCGGCGTACTGGCCATCAGCGCCAGGCCGAATGACGACTTCTCCCGGCGGGGTAGGGGCCGCGGGGCCTGGCGCCATTCGGTTGAACGCCTGGCGCCCCTGCAAAAACGAAGGCACGAAATCGTTGCAACGGCTCGCGACCTCCGCCACGGGGACTCCTGAAAAAAACTCGAGAATAAGCTGTCGATGATGGCAGACTCAGACTGCTCGGCCTCGGCGTAGCCTTCATATCGCTGACAAGCGCTACCCTTGAATAAAGCATACTCTGCTTTGTGATCTGGCTTCGCCCAGTCTCCACCCTTCCGCAGGCACGCATCATCAAAACGGTGGATAACCATGTCCTCGTTCTCGCCTGGCAGACGGAGGTAGAAGCCATGCTGCCCAGCTATGAAGACAACGCATCCCTTCAATAAAGCCATCAGGAACCGCGGCTTCACAGGTCCAAAAGAGCGACCGATCATATTGCGCAACTCATCGAAGGTGATGCTCGCGCGGTCGCTCGAGGGCGGCTCCATGTCTTAATCGAACAGGTTACTCAGGATCGCTCTGAACGAGTTCTTCTTGAACTTCGCAGGGCTGTATCGAGTCCTGGTGACTAGCCCCGTCTCGCCAGCATTCAGGAAAACCAAGGCCTCCTCAATGTCCATAGACATCAAACCAGGGTCGTCGCAGATGTCGCCAATCTCGACCTCGCCTGCTCGGTTGCGGAACACCTCGAGGTGCTTCCCGACGCGGAAGCCAGCTTGCTTAGCTTCGCGGTCGTGAGTGCGAATATTGAACCGCCCCTGAGCCATGGAGAGCGTTTTGGCCAATGGCGTCTTGCCCAGACCTGGATAACCGACCGAGAACAAGCCGTGGCTGGTCAACAGCGGTATGACAGTTGGCAGAATCGGGCTCTGCAGAACATCCACGTAATCAGAGATGAGCCAGGGGAACCAGCGCTCGACATCAGCTGCGTGCGTGGACTTCGACTTGTTATCAGCTGCCTGCTTTATGACAGTCTTTGGCCAACCCTTGAGTGGAGCATTCTCCAAGTGCGTATTCTTCAAAATCCACTCGAGCTGATCATTCCCGCTGGTTTCGGGGCACTCCGCCTCAATGAGCCGCGAGCCTTCTGTGATCTCCTCGGCCGTGGGCTGCCAACCCTTGTTTGCCTCGTCCCCAGTCTTGGCGCGCTTCGCGCTCTGATCCTCGATCGCTGCCCAGAAGACAGCCTTCCCTGGTATGCGATCCAAAGGGCTCTGAACAGCCTTCTTGACAGACCACGGGCCTGGGCGAAATGCAGGGACGCGGCCGCTTCCCGACAACAAGGCCTGCGCCGTGGCAGTCGGGCACGGCATCTCACCGTTGAGCTCGTGCATCTTTACGATGTGCGCCATCGGGGCGCTCGCCGATGATGACTCCAACCTTCGCGTAGGCTGGTCGGGGAGACCGCGGCGCAACAGGCTGAGGCAAACCATCAAGCTGCTGGCTCTTCACTATCTCCACGAGGTCGAAATCACCTAATGACGCTGCTGGGGCGATGTTATAGTCAAACAGGAGGCGCGTGTTCTTGGCGCTCGCGACATCACGCGTAGCGGCCTGTAAGAACTGCTCCACGGAAATCGGAACAGATATGCTGTGTTCCTCGCCCGCAGCACTGCCCCTCACGCGAGGCTCCTCCAATTGCCGCAACCGCCGCTGGGTTCCGAGTCCATAGTACTTGAAAGCATCATTAAACATTTTCTCTGTTGCGGCGTCCATGGTCTTAGAAATATCAGCAACTTTGAACCTGAAGCGTTCTGCGGAACATATAACAGCCGACGTCTTTCCGCGTGGCATCGAATTTGTAGGGTCCAGTCTTACATGCATGTCAATGTAGCACCGCTGTTTGTCATTCAAGAATGCTAAGGTTCCTGGGGGTAGGCAATCCGAATGAACACCTCGGCGTCCTGTAAACGATACGATTCAAATACTAAATCGCACGCTGCTGGGCCGACAAATCTCTGCAGAACTTTGAACTTAACAATGACGCAGAGGAGCGGGTTAAACATTGAGATTTACAGGTTCATAGGTTCGAAGATTCGCAATTCAGGGCTTCGGCGATTCGGGGCTTTGAAGATTTGAGGATTTGAAGATTTGAAGATTCGAGCATTCAAAGATTTGAAGATTTGAAGATTTGAAGATTTGAAGATTTGAAGATTTGAAGATTTGAAGATTTGAAGATTGGAAGATATGAAGATTTGAAGATTTGAAGATTTGAAGATTTGAAGATTTGGAGATTTGAAGATTTGAAGATTTGAAGATTCGAAGATTTGAAGATTGGAGGATTGGAAGATTGGAAGATATGAAGATTTGAAGATTTGAAGATTTGAAGATTCTGGTGGGTTCTTCAAGTCTTCAAATCTTCAAATCTTCAAATCTTCAAATCTTCAAATCTCCAAATCTCCAAATCTTCAAATCTTCAGATCTTCACATCTTCAAGTCTACAAATCTTCGAATCTTCGAATCTACAAATCTTCGAATCTTCGAATCTTCGAATCTTCAAACCCTCAAATCTTCAAGTCTGTAAACCTTCGGACTTCGAACATAGGAAATGGGGATCCGTAGAGGGGGGCACGCATATATATATATATATATTTGTATATGTATATGTATATGTATACATATATATGATTGAGGGACAAACTAGTCACATATGATCGTCATTTTGAAAAGATAAACAATTTATTGCTTACAGATTTTTTTAAAAAAATATTTTTATTCCTGGCCTTTGTAAATACAAGCGATTCCATATTATTTTATTAATTATATTATTTAAACTATTTAAACTTTTTAAACTATTAAATATTTAAATAATTTAAATAATTTAAATAATTTAAAAATTTAATTAATAAATTAGCTGAAACTCGTCTTTCTTCGAAAGGACGCTGATTTCAATAAATTAAATATTTTATTGCCCGGGTGGTTTAAATCATTTAAATTATTTAAATCGGGGCTCCTGTAATCGAAGCGAAACGTTACGATTTTATTAATTAAACTATTTAAACTATTTAAACTTCTTAAATTATTAAATATTTAAATAGTTTAAATAATTTAAATAATGTAAATAATTTAATTAATGAATTAGCTGAAACTCGTCTTTCTTCGAAAGGACGCTGATTTCAAAAAAATAAAAAATTTTATTGCCCGGGTGGTTTAAATTATTTAAATTATTTAAATCGGGGCTCCTGTAATCGAAGCGAAACGTTGCGATTTTATTAATTAAATTTTTTAAAGTATTTAAATTATTTAAATTATTTAATTATTTAATAATTTAAATAATTTAAATAATTTTAATAATTTAATTAATAAATTAGCTGAAAACTCGTTTTTCTTCGAAAGGACGCCGACTTCAATAAATTAAATATTTTATTGCCCGGGTGGTTTAAAACATTTAGAATATTTAAATCGGGGCTCCTGTAATCGAAGCGAAACGTCACGATTTTATTAATTAAATTATTTAAATGTTTTAAACTATTTAAATTATGAAATATTTGAATAATTTAAAAAATTTAAATAGTTTAAATAATTTAATTCATAAAATAACTGAAGTTCGTCTCTCGACGAAAGGACGCTGATTTCAATAAATTATGGCCCGGGTGGTTTAAATTATTTAAATTATTTAAATCGGGGCTCCTGTAATAGAAGCGAAACGTTACGATTTTATTAATTAAATGGATTAACTTATTAAGCGTTTTAATTATTTAATATTTTTAAAAACTTTTAAAAAAAGAATTTAAAAATGATTAATAAAATAACTGAGGTTCGTCTCTCGTCGAAACGGTACTGATTTAAATGATTAAAAACTTTGCTCTGGGAAATTAAATAGTTCAAATTATTTTAATCGGGGCTCCGGTAATAGAGGCGAAGCCTTCGCAACTCCCGATGTTTAGTACTCTTTTTCGCATGGCAGCGCAAATGCCGCGCGTCGAGGCAGTGACAAGGCAGCACGTAGTTGAGCTTCAAACATAAACGCAACCACTAGCATTCATCAAGGGAAAAGCCGTCCGCCTTAGCTGCGCTTCCGAACAAGAGAGAAGGGCGTGCGCTTGCGCTGCTTGGCTGCGCCCGGCCGCTTCAGGGTGCGAATGAATTGTTGTTGCCCTGCTGGCTTGCGCGCAACAACCATGCGCTTGTGATCCACCTTCCACTTGTTCGCCAGGGGCTCAGCGGCTTTGCGCTGCAGCGCCAGCGGAAGCTGCGCTTTCCGCGGCGCCCTCTGCTCCTGCGCCTGAGAAGCGCAATGATTTGCCCACTCGGCGGCGGATATCGCAAACGAGCAGACCACGCTAGCTGCGACAGTTTGCGAAGACAGCTGGCGCAGAGTGGGGGCGTACATAGCTGAATTATGCATCATTTGCTTGCCGATCACGTTGACGCCGAGCTGGAGCTCTAAAGTCTGCGCGTGCAACTCCGGCTGGTTCTTAAACCACCTGTTGATATCGCTACGCAGCGCTTCGTTTGGGCTCGTGCCCGAACCGAGCAATGGCAGCGCGCGAGCCGGCAGCGAGTGCCGCATGCGCAAATTATTAAAAAGATACTCGCATCGACTGTGCTGCGCGGCGTTCGCTATTACATCAGCCAGCTTCTTGCTTGGCGCGGCGGGGGTGCGCCTGTCCACTGCTTCCCAGTAGACGGACGTCAATGCCGCCAATGCCTCGATGAATTCAAGTTTTCTCACGAATGGCTCATTGGCGTCGAGATCTGCAATGATCTTGTGCGCTCGGCGCTTCTGCATGCCGCCGCCGGCTATCAACGACTGCGCGCGGCCCTCGGCGGCAGACAGCGAGCTAGCCTGGTGGCCCGTGTAAGGGGCGCCCCACGCGGCGCCATTTAAATCTGAGCTCACTTTATTGAATTTATTCAAAACGATTCGCAAAACTGCCTGGCCCGGAGAATGTTTCCGCCAGTGCGCCTGATTATACACAATTGCGAGATGAACAGGATCTAGGCGCAAAAACTTGAGCTGAGGCATGATTTGCTTGAGCTCTGCAAACAATGTCGCCGACGGATCATCTGATGCCACTGAGACGCACTGCCGGAGAGCTCGCTCGGGCAAGTGATTTCGAAGAGCCGCCTTCACGACGGATGCCGCTTCGCTGGCCGCGGGCCACATGCCAATGGCGGCTGACGTGCGACCTTTGGCAGTCAAAATGCGCCTCTTGGCAACGCCGTCTGGAAACGGCGCCGCCGCTCGAATCTCTGCCGGTTCCCTGTAGTTCGCCCGGCCTTTCACGCGCATGGCAGTGCGCAGAGTTGCATCCAACGAAACGTGCTCAAACTCTGTATTATCAACCAACTCGCCCATGAGATTGGTTCGCAATTCCTCTACGAACGGAGACGAGAATACGTCCTCCATCAACGACAACCACTGAACGACCTTTCCTGGTAGAAGGTGCGTGACGCAACTGCCGGCTTCCTTAAAGCGCGTCACAATCCTCGCCCTCGTCGGGCGCACTCGACCTTCGTGCAAGATGGATTCGCGGAAGACGAGCTCGGCGAACTCCTTCGTGTAGTACGTGTTTCCCACGCGCCTGTCGAAGCCGACGAAAGAGTAGGATGGCAAAGGGCAGGGCGCGCAATCAGCTCACGCAGCTTCTGTCCCCGGCGCCCCGCAACGCCGGGAGGCGCCCGCGCGTCGAAGAACGGGCTCAACGGGCGGAGCCGAAACCAGCTGCGCGAAACAGATGTCGCCCCCCCCCCCCTTTCCGCATCCTGCTCTTTCTTCCAGCCCGAGCCTGCCTCGAAGTTGACAAACCGGGGCCCGTCGTGGTCAAGGAGCAGCCGAATCTGCTTGTCAACGCCAAGACACCGCAACGGCGGGCTCACCGACCGCCGCATGAGATCGGCACTGCGCTGCAGCAAGTTCTTCGGTTGATGCTTTGATAACATGTCGTCGTCAAACAACGCCTGGATGACTTTCCGCTGCTTAGTGCCTGAAGCAACGTACCGACCTGATCCCATCTTACGATCTCTACCATTCTCGCATTTTCTGTGCAAGCCGTGGTGATTCGCGATATGCGCAAGGAGATCCCTCTTAACGTTTACAGACGAAGTAGAATACTCTTTGAATGGGCAAAGCAAGCACCTTGCAACGCTCCCATTCCCGTCCTTCGTGGCGCCTGTGCGAGAGAGCGACTTCACGATCATCTCGAAGTCAGTAACCTCGTCGCGTAGAAGCTGCAAGAGATTCGCATGCACGCGCACGCATGAATCGTCATCCAATTCCTCGGCGTGCTCGTCGTCGGCGTTCGCGACGTCAACGGCCCCCTCCTCCTCGACGCCGGCTCCGGCCACCATGTCCATGGCGTCGCGTGCAGCGACGTCATCGCCAAGGGTCGACGAATGCCCGCCGCCGAGAGCGAACGCCGCCTCGACGCCGAAGTCGAGGATAATCCGCAAGCAAGCGTCGAGACAACCTCGAGGTACGTTCCAAGATAACCCTTCTGAGTGTAAGATGCTGCCGCCGTGCTCGAATACTTCGACAGCTGCGCAATGTTCTCTGCCTGCAACTTTTCCGTGAACAAGAAATCGGCCATGTGTCTCCACCGCCGTCGTCGGCACTGGCCGCAATGAAACGCCAAAGAGATTGGCGCAGTCATTATATCGACGAAGGCCGCTCGCCATAGCTGCTGCGTTCTCGTCCGAATCCACAGTCGCAGCTGCGATGACGCCATCCCAATCGCCAGTGAGCGCCGCAATGCCGAACGGGATGCAGTTGCCGTGCCACGTCAGACGTCGCCGGTCAAAAGGCACGATGCCGCGAATTGAACAACCGAGCTCGCGAAGAGCTGGCGCCCCCCGCTGCGCAGCTGGGCTGGCCGGCGAGGGCGGCGACAGAGAGCGGTCTGAGCTCGGGCTACCTGCGGCGGCGCGCGCCGCGAGCGAGCGGCGTCTGCGCGCGCGGCAGACGGCGGCGACATTGTCCTCGATGCCGGCGCCCGCAAATAAATCCAATGCGCCATCCAACGAACTATCTCGATGATCTTCGTCATCTCGATCGGCGGGCTTCATCTGAAATGCCACTACCATACACCGATCGAGAGCCGCCAACACCGCCTCGTCCAGCGCCCCGGCCGGCAGACTCCAGCGCTCCCTGCCGACGTAGCACTTGTGCGGCCCACGCTGTTTCACGTCGATGCCGACGCAAAGCGGCGCAACGTCTGGCTCGCAGTGCACTAAGAATAGCCCAGGACAACTTTCCTGTGGCACTTCCACGGGCAACAGCTTCACATTGGCCGCTCTCGCACATGTCCGATACGAGCGCCGAGGCGGCGCCCAGAACAGCGGCGACGAGGCCGCCGAGGCCGCCGCTGCGCTGGGAGGCGTTGCGGCGGCAGCGGCCTTCGTCGACATATCCGACCAGTTGCCCGCGAGCGCAGCCATTGCGCAGAAGATGCCATTGCCGGCAGAGAACAGCGCCTCGACGTCGCTCGGCGCATCTGCAGGCTCAACGTCAAATGCGCTCGCACGGAGAAGATCAATAAAATAATATCTCTCCTTGTTCCTGATGCTTACGGAATAACCCGTAGTGGCAAGAATCCGTTCCTCAGATTTCTTGCAAAAGTATTGACCTTCTCTGCGTCCGAAACTGCCGTGGCCTGCGCATCGCCGCCCGCCTGGCTCAAAAGGACGCGCCCCTTGTCGACGCGCAGGCCGTCGAAATGCAAAGATACGTGACTGACTTTCTCTTCCATGACAAAGTCGACCCACTGCTCCAAACAATAATCCTCAACGCCTTGCCACATGTAGCTGGCCAGCGATGCCTCTGACCACTTGTCCTGCGCGGACTCTAGGACCTTGACCTGCTCCGGATACAGCCCCACGGCTAGCCAACGCAGGAAACGCGCTGTTCTCACCAGCATCTTGGCGAACTCGTTCTCGGACAATTCCTTCGGCAAAGCGCCGCCGCATATCAGCTTGATCAAGACTTGCTTGCCCTTGAACGGCAACATTTTGAAGACGTCCCTATCAGGAGCCAGAGGAAAGCTCGCCCAAGCTTCTTCGCTCGCCAAAGCACCTGCCCCATGGACCCTCTCCCTCCGCCTCATCCCCTCCCCACAGCGGACTAAAACGCCCCTGGGCCTATTTCCCCAAGCCGCACCAGGCCAAGGAAACCGCATCGAGACGAGCGAGGAAGCGCGGGCGGCTTTCAGGCTCCAACCTGCAGACGCCCTCTCGATCTGCGTGAACGCGCTGTAGCGCAGCAATCTCGTCCGCGAACAGCTGAGCGTCAATGATCCCCAACTTTTCAATGATCTGCGCCAATAAACAAAAAACGCAGTTCGCGAAATCCAAATCGAAAGTGCTCGAAAAAACCACGTGCTGTAATCGTTGGTCCATGGCCTGCGCCGAGAGCTCCTCGTTGACGTACTGCCGAGACGGCCACTCCACTGCGCGCCTGTAGCTCTTGAAGCTGTCAAGCGGGACTGTTTCTTTCCTTCCAGTATGGCGGGTTGGAGACTTCTCAACGCTCGGCTGCTTCGAGGCCAACTTCCTTCTCTTAACCTCGAGGTCGGCCGACCTCTTACTCCGGTCAAGCAGCCGCTGCGACGTTTCTGTCATTGACAAAATCTTCTGTGCCCTCTCATCCAAACTCTCGATCCTCTCGAGGGCGCCCTTCGCTGGCCGCCCCCGCGCAGGAGCAATCGCCGATGCGAGCGCGTTAAACGCGCCTGCCAAAGTCTTCTCGTTGGCCAATCTGGATGTACACCGCGCCGCCTCCAGCGCCGATGCGTCGCAATGCTCCGGGTATATCGCATCGCAGCATGGCGGCCGCCGTGAACAAATAATCGAAGCGTCTCTCTGAGTCTTGACGCGCGGAATCAGACGATCTTCCGCCTTGCCCTTGGAACCGACGTCGATCCACAAGTCGCTGCCTTTCAACGACTCCCATTGTTCTTCTTTGTTACCCTTCAGCCTAGCGCCGGGAGGTGTTGCAGACGCTCGGAACACGCTGTAAGTCAAGTAGTTCAATCCTTTCCGCTGCAGCTCCTTCACCAAATGGTTGCTGAGAAGGACTATCGGCGAACTCGGCAAATGGCCGTCCTGGGACGGCGGGTCAACCAAGCCCTCGGCGACAGCGCTCGCCGCTGATTCCGCAGCGTTGGCCGCCTTGATATGACAAGCGATCCTGACGTATTTCTCGGTTACTCCATGGTCACCGCCGCACTTCGTGTAGTTCACCAAAATGTCTCTGCGCGCCTCGGGCCCGTTCTCCACCTCGAACGCGTACTGAATCTTATGGCCTGCCGCAACTGCGGCCCCGCTAATCATGAAGTCCATGGCGTCGGGATCGCGCGCGAAGATGCCGTATCTGCTCGGGTCGGTGAGAATAATCTTATCAACGTAGAGCTTGTCAAAGAACCGCGACTGTATCTTGATGATGGCGATGCGGCGCACAATAGACTCCAGGTTGTGCTCGTTGACGTTGTCGAAAGTGAAGAACTGGTTTACCTCCATGCGCTTCCACCCGATGATCCTGTACATCTTCGTCAAGATGGAGTACGGCAGTCTCCCCGCGATGGTGTCGGCCGTGGCGAACTTCTTGAGTAAGTCCTGGCGCATGCTACTCCTCTGCCCCGAGGGCCGCTCCTGGCCGGTGAAGATGCAGCCGCCGACCAAGAGTTCCACCACCTTCCGCATCTCCTCGTCCTGGAAAAATATATTCGGATCAAAGAACTTGTGGTTCTTATCGCCGTACATCGCGTGCAAGTGCGAAGTGTAGAGGGATGGGCCGACGCCGCCCGGCCCCAAATACACAGTTATTGGATCGATGTTTTGACCGCGCTTGGCCAATGCCTGCGCTGCCTGGCCGAAGACGAACGATTCGGGTATAGACCAAAAAGTTTGCTCATACACGCGCTGAACGCGCTCCATGGCGGCGTCGAGCACCGGGTCCAGCAGAGGTGTCGGGATGCCGAGATATATGTTGTTCTGGTGAACGAGACGACAACAAGCAAACGTTCTCGAAAGCGCTGCGATCGTACAACACGCAGCAGTCAGCGCACGCGCATCCTGGAACCCGCTGCATGTCAGTTGAACACCACTCAATGAAATAAGGAACCAACTTGTTTCCCAACAACTCATACTGAAGCTTAGTTGACACTTTGGATATGGTCTGAGCCGTTAGCACGAACCAGCTGTCAGCCGAATTGCTCGTGTCCGGTGCAGGGGCTGCAAGGGCGCCCTCTGCATCCTCGCCGTCGCCGCCCGGTTCGCTCTGCCTGCCAGGCGCGGCGCTCCCTGCTTTCAACAAGTTATTGCCTTTGTTGAACATGCAGTTGTCATGGAAAGTCAACATTGCACTCGGCAAGTCGTTGTTGTTCTGCGCCAAGGCCTCCTTGATGGACGAATCGATCGCATTCAGTACGTCCGCGTCCTTGCGCGCGACAGGCGCCTTGAAGGACCTGAACAACCCTTCCAAGGTCAGCATGGCATTGCCAGCGGCAGCTAGCACGGTCGGCGGCATGAGACCGTCGAAGCCCTCGAAATGTCCAAGGGAATGATCGTAAAAATAAGCACGACCTGAGTGCGCCCGCAGCTCGCGCCCGCCCAGAAGCACCCAGAGAAGCTGAACGTGCTGAAGGAGGCTGACATCAGATTGCCTGCTCCGATACAGCATTAGAGCTGCCATCCCAAGCCTTTTGACATCGTCGTTCCACTCCTCGTGGTTTTTGTTAACGATATCGGCAAGCCTCTCCGTAGCAGCCACCACTCCGTGAAACTGAGGCGGGTCGGCGGCCGACGAGTTCGCGAGCTTCGAGGACTTCTCCGTCACGTCGGACCACATCGACTTGAACGTCTCCCGGGAAGTGGCGGCCCCCGCGATGCGCATCCGCTTCGCCAAGGCCGCGACCATGGCGGCGTCTCGAGGAGCTCCCTCAGATATCTCGGCCGCCATCGTGTCCTCGGCGCCAACCGTCGGGGGGTCGCCAGGTTGCGTTGGCACCTCGAATTCTGCAGCCTGTGTTTCAGGGATCACCCGAGTCCTCTATGACCGCCCCCAAATCTCTGGAATACTGCGATAAGTGCGGACCCCCCCCGCGAGACGTGCCGGCCCTGAGACCGCGCAGACGACGGCCCAGGCAATGGCCATGCGCTCCCTTGTCAGCGATGATGACTTTGAAAATCAACATGTTTGGCGGCGCCGATACCTTGGACGTGGTTTCAAACTTGTACTTATTCTCCCAAATGGTAACGTAGCGATCATGTGCGCGAACTCCCGTGCAATGCCCCACTCTCTTGCCAGACTGATGACATAGGTAGGCGCCAGGGAGAGAAAGGTCGTCACCTTGCGAGAGCTCGGCGTCAGCGGCGGCAACGGCGAAGCGGGCCGCGCGCCCGACAGATTCGAGGGAATCATTTTGCGCGGCCCGACGGGGGGCCGCGACTGGCAGTCCCCCGCGAACTGATCGAGCGCGCCTGCCCGCTCTCCGACGCGCCGACGACGCGAGCCCGCCCAGGCGCCTCCTGCAAACCAACGCCCAGCGCAGCGGCGACGTCCACGTATTTGCGGCCACGCGAAGCGGCGGCAGGGAAGATCTTCGCATATGCTACGGCATCCAGCGCCTTGCCGATCACGTGGCCGATGCCATGCGCGACGCAGTTGCCCTGGCGCGAAAGCAACGCCAGCTCCGGCTGGAGGTCTGTCTTCGCGAAGATGGGGGCATTCAAGCCGCGCATGTACCAAGGCGCCTTGTCCTTCGGATCAGTCGGGCGGCGGCGAGGCTTCGACGAACGCCCGCCAGCGGGTCCTGTCTGCGCCGTCACCACGCCCGACTGCATCCAGTCAAGGACGCCCTCGTTCGTCAGGACGCCCTTCGCCACCAAAGACTCCAAGACGTCAATCTCAGGCAAGTCGCTGCGAGGCCATCCGGCCGATGCTGCTTCTGCACGATAGGCGTCGTGGATTGTTTGGCCTGAAATGACGCCCGCCTCGACGAGCGCCAAAACCTCCTCGCTGCTGAGATCCAGCTGCAACGACGACGCCATTGGGATGCTGAGTAACAGCAACGAATCAGTTTGTAAGAGGGCGCCGTGCCCTCGAGTCGGAAATATGAAGGAGGGCGCAGGACCCTCGAGTCGAGATTGGAGATGAGCTCTCCTGGGCTTCGCTTTGAAAGCTGCTCGAGCAATCGGCTGCAACGTCGCTCCTATCAATCGCAGGCAGAAGCTATCGCTCTTTCATATACATGTACTTCATTCCGAGACACGCAGAATTCAAGATGGGCGATCGGCTCCCTGGGAGCTGGGTTGACAAAGAGAAAGAGTGAGAGAGAAAGAGAGAGAGTCGAGATCGGGGATGGGCTCTCCTGGGCTTCGCTCTGACAGCTGTTCAAAGCAATCGGCTGGAACGCCGCCGCGATCAATCGCAGGCAAAAGCTATCGCACTTTCGTAGATAATTCCTCCAAGACACGCCGACATCGAGATGGGCGATCGGACACCCATGGGAGCTCGGTTGGCACAGAGAAAGAGAGAGAGAGATAGAGAGACGGACGAGTCGAGATCGGAAATGCGTTCCTCGGGCCTTCGTTCTGACATCTGCTCAATGCTATCGGCTGCAACGTCGCTCTGACCAATCGCGGGCAGAAGCTCCTGGGCTTCGCTCTGATAGCTACTCGAGAGAATTGGCTGCAACGTCGCCCTGATCGATCGCACGCAGAAGCTATCGCTAGTTCATGAAAATATGGGCTATCGGAAAAGGCTCTTGCCCACTACCAGGTTTCTGACTATCAAAAAGCTGTAGGCGGTGGGGGGCAAAAGCTGGCGTTCCTGGGTATTGCGGGCTGGACCTCTAGATTTATTTCTGGAGTTGGCATTTCTTTCTGTGGCCGCGCAAACTCATCGCCGCGGCCAGATGTCAGGTCTGGAGAACGTTCAGTGAGGCGCACGCAGGCCGAAACGCCCTTGCCCACTGCCAGGTTGATGGCCCTCCGAAAACTGCAGTGGGCAAGAGCTCCTTGTCTGTTTTTTTTCTAAGGGGGCCGCTGCTCGAAGCAATCGACCGCAACGTTGCCCTGATCGATCGCGGTCAGAAGCCAACGCCCCTTCGTGAACATTAGCCCGTTCCAAGATGCACAGAAAGCAAGATGAGCGATCTTCTCATGGCAGCTCAGTTAGCAGAGTGAGAGAGAGGGAGGACGATATGAAGAAACAATGAGCACATGCAAGGTAGAGAGAGAGAGAGAGAAGGCGAGAGAGAGATAGCGGGAGGAGCTAAGGCATATACTGATGCAACATATCAGACGAGCAAGCGCGGCGTCGTTTCTTAAGATGAGACAAAGCGAACAAACAAACTCTGAGAGTCTCCGAAAACAGTCGGATAGATATACAAGCGGAAGCGGCGGCGCGGGGGCCAGGCGGTGGGAGGCGGGCCCAAAGCATGTTAGTAAAACAGGAAAAGTAGCATCGCCACTATCAGCAATCAAATCAAACAGATGCTCAAGCGCTCAGGTGCCACCCGTCGCACTGACGTCGTCGCTCGGCGGGTGCCACTGGCTCGCGCCGGTCGGGTTGTGATAGAAGAACAGCGTGGTAAAAGTGTTGTCCAGGTAGTACGTTTCCCAGCCATCCAATACCTGGGGGATAGATATCCAGCTGCCACTGCCGTGAGTTGGAGGGCGAACAGCCTTGCAGACCTCGACGAAGCATTTGAGATCCGCAAGGCGCATCGGCCCCTACTCTGAGCAGTGGCGACGGAACATCAGGCCCGGGAGCACGCGCGCGTGGTCGAGGCACGCGTAGTGCGCCCAGCGGGAGCCCCGCACCGACTCGACATCAGATGAGATGACGGTGGTCGGGTGGCTGTGGTGATGGTGATGATGGTGGTGTTCTTCCACAGCAGCGCCTCGATCCATCCATGGGTCCCCTGGCCGCCGCGGCGCTGCCTTGGCCGGTGGCGGACTCGGGGGCACGGCCGGCGGCGACGCCTTGGCCGGCGCGGCCGGCGGCGGCGCCTTGGCCGGCGCTGCAACCGTCGCCGCGGAGCCCGCATCGACGCCGGAGGTCATCCAATTGAGGTCATCTTCCTCGGCGAGCATCCCCATCTCCCCCAACCTCCACGCAGCGGACAAGAGAGTCTGGCGCGTGACGAGGCCGGCATTGAAGAGGGCCGCCACCTCGGCGCTGCCAAGAGCGAGCGCCATCGCGGGCGGGCGGGCGGGAGGTGAGTTATTCTGGCTTGTGTGGGCGCTGCTTGGGCGAATTGGCCGCGGCCCGCCACGCCACCCTGCCGGCCGATCTCTGACATGTTTCCCACGCTTTGTTGCGAGTGGGTACGCGGGGGGCGCACGTTGTGTATATGTTTACATTGGAATGTAAATGCGTAAGTGTTTTTGAAACGGATGAGATAACATTTTTTGCCGTGGAACACTTGGAGATAGCACTAGGGATGCGAAATACAAAATGTCGGAAGCAAATCTAGCCTGGAAGGCAGCCCGGTATCTGGTCGGCGGGCAAAATGATAAACCAATCTATATGGGGTCGAGCGGGCGTGCCCTCGGGACTCAGCGCGGGCGCTTCCGGCTGAGGCCGAAGCAGGGGGCCACCTGCTGCCGGCCGCTCACTTGCTGCTGGCCCACCTTCAACACCACGGTGTGATGATTTGATAAGGCGAGCTGATCCAGCACGTACGCTTTGATGGTCTTCATCGTAGTCGAATATGCGGCGACGTATGTGCCGAGGAGCTGCGACAACTCGGGCGAGTGTTCAACTGTCACGTGCACGGCGAGAGTGTGCGACGGCTGGTGAAAGTTGACCAGGGTGATTGCCGCCTGAATCGGATGAAGAAGACGCACCGCTATCTACTCGAGCTCGACGTCTGCGGGCTTGTAGTACATGATCTGCCCTATGGAAGCGCCAGCTCTACCCTTGCGCCGACTCTGGCCAAGCCCGTCTTGAGTTCTGGAAGCGCTAAAGCACCTCTCTGGCCAGGCCACAAAGGCGCGAACGCAACGTCTTGTTTTCTCAAGTCGGGCATGGCACAAATCGGCGCAAGTGGAATTATGGCATTTCCAGATTGCCTTCGCGGCGTTGGAAGGTCCACTTCTTCCAGCCGCACTGGAAGTTGCATGGGATCCAGATCGCGTCCTCGGGACCGATGCAAGGAGGCTGAAACAATGATCGAAACGTCGTTCCAGTTTCCCTCCCATCGCGAATGCAATCGCATTTGCGTTGTGGAGGTCGGTCATTTTTGTTTACGGGGCCAAAGCAAATGTTACATGTATAGTATGCGGCTTTCAAAGTTCCCGAATCCTCGCCGTTGTTCAAGCGATCTTGCTGGCGCATCCCCAACTTGCTCCACGCGGCGCTGGGGGGCAAGGTGGGAAGAGGGCCGATAACGGCGCCTCCCTCCAGGTAAGCAATTTTATACGCCATTGCGTATGAACGTATGAAATCAAAGATTTCGAGACTCGAGCCACGTCTTTGCAGCTGTGGGCGCAATGGCATCGTAACAAAGTAACATTGATCAATTAATCAACGCATATAAGCTACATACGAAACATATTAATAACAATAGTACTCGTTACCTTGGGTGTTCATTAAACTCTGGAGAGAAACGGCCAAATCTTGAACCTTTCTGCAGCAGCTATTTATGCAATACATTAAGAGAAACATCTCTTCGTCTATGAAATGACTGAGTCAGTTTACAACTTGCTCGCCAGATCTTCAAAAACAATATGTTTTTTCGCAGGAACATAACACTGTTGTGAGTTATATTTCACGCAGAGCGGGTGCACCAGATACCGGCGCGCTATCTGGTGCAGTTCGGTTTGTTCTTTAATACAATCGTCCCTTTGTCTTTGGATTATTAAATACATTAGTACGACTTTTCAACAGTTTCGGTGATAGAAGTAGTACTGTGGTAACAATGACAATATGCGTGTATCTGGCGTTTCAGCAGCGAGCGGCAAGCAGCGCGCAATACACTTGAGCTAGAAAGATTTGGACGCCAGCGAGTTCATGTGCTATTCCCTTTTAAGAGAAACATCATTTCCTGTCTGAAATGACAGAGTCGGTTTACAACTTGCTCGCCAGATCTTCAAAAACAATATGCTTTTCGCACGAACACATCACTGTTGTGAATTATATTTCGCGCAGAGCGGGTGCACCAGATACCGGCGCGCTATCTGGTGTAGTTCGGTTTGTTCTTTAATACAATCGTCCATTTGCCCTTCTAGATTAATAAGTGCATTAGTGCGATTTTCAACAGTTTCGGTGATAGAAATAGTACTGTGGTGACAAAAACAATATGCGTGTATCTGGCGTTTCGGCAGCGAGCGGCAAGTAGCGCGCAATACATTTGAGTTAGAACGATTTGGACGCCAGAGACTTCACGTGTTATTTCCTTTTAAGAGAACCATGACTTCGTCTCTGAAATGACAGAGTCGGTTTACAACTTGCTCGCCAGATCTTCAAAAACTACATGTTTTTCGCAGGAACATATCACTGTTGTGAATTATATTTCACGCAGAGCGGGTGCACCAGATACCGGCGCGCTATCTGGTGCAGTTCGGTTTGTTCTTTAATGCAATCGTCCCTTTGTCTTTGGATTAATAAGTGCGTTAGTACGATTTTCAACAGTTTCGGTGATAGAAGTAGTGCTGTGGTAACAATAGCGATATGCGTGTCGGTACGAAAACTATGTTTCCTGATAATCGTTTGTATATTATTAGTCTGACTGAGTTCAATAACAACTACCATTATCTAGTAGTAGTAGTACTGATAATTGTCATTACTATTAGAACGATAATATGTATTAGTACTTCGGGATACCGCTCCTTAGTACTAGTCGTATTTAGTTGTAGTACGACTTAGTAGTAGCAGTAGTACGAGTAACGCTTAGTGGTACTACTTGATACGAATACTCAGTAGCTGTATCGGTGGTCGTAATTATAATAATGGTTCGTGGTCGTAGTACTTAGTAATAGTAGTAGTGTTGATATCAATATTACTCTGCATATACGAGTACTACTACTACTACTACTACTACTACTACTACTACTACTACTACTACGACGACTACTACGACTACTACTACTACTACTACTACTACTACTAGTACGAGTACTACTACTAGTACGAGTACTACTACTACTACCACTACTACTACTACTACTACTACTACTACTACTACCACTACTACTACTACGACGACTACTACTACTACTACTACTACTACTACTAGTACTACTACTAGTACTACTACTAGTACTAGCACTAGCACTAGAGCTACTACTACTCCTACTACTACTACTACGTACTACTACTACTACTACTACTACTACTACTACTACTAGTACTAGTGCCACTACTACTCCTACTACTACTATTACTACTACTACTACTACTACTACTACTACTACTACTACCACTACTACTACTACTACTACTACTACTACTACTATTACTACTACTATCGCGGCTACTAATCCGAGTAAAAATCACATAGCGCTACTGTGGGCCGCAGCACTGTCGACACCACACTGCTTCCGTAGACACGGCACCTGTGCGAACCACAACAGCTCCTGCGTACACCACAGCGCCTGCGTATACCACATTGCTTGCGCACGCCACGTCATGGGGTCCACCGCGGACAGATTAATAGACTTGTGTACAAGCTGACAGCTGCGATTGCTCGTGCGTTCTGCAGCCGGGGAATATCGATTCTCGTCGTCGTCGTCTGCTCTCCGCCTCCTCCTCCTCGTCCTCCTCCCTCTCTCTTTCGCCTTCTTGTTCTCCTCCGTACCACCCCGGGAGGGCAGCGGAGAACAACGGGATGGGGGAAAAAAAGGAGAAGAAGGAAAGAAAAGATGGACGGCGGGGAGGAGCAAGAATTATTGCGAAACGAGTGAAGAAGAAGACAAGGAAACCACGCCTCAAGAGACGCCTTGTGGGCCTCCTCTTTCTCTTCCACTTCAATGTTTTCTGGTCGGGTTGGCGTCGGTGCTGGTCGCATAAGAAGCGCTCGCAAGGAAACTCGGTGTGTCTGCCATGCGCGATACCACACTCCTGGGTAATTTGTCCGGCAAAAATCCAATATACCAACAAACTTGCTGAACATCATTTGATCGCTGTTAACAATTCTGTCAAATCCTAAGTCTCGTTCTTCATTCATCAGAATTTTAAGCAGATCAGATTGCGTCAAGCTGCCGCGAGATTCATATGGTCTTCCAGATGCAGTATACAAGTCGCTCACACCCTTTGAGACTTCGCATAACATAAAATATACCTGAATAGCTCCACTGATGCCGAAACGAGTGCTGATGTGTTCCGTGAGAGAGTTGAGCAAGTCGGCAAACGCCTCCGTCTCACCAACACGAAGTACGTCTTTAGTCGCCACTGCGCCCGCGCACCAGCGCAACAATCGCCTTGGGCCTGGTCCGAGATCTCCCACGAGCAAAACTTCGGCCTTAATGCGATCAGCTTCGTCACTTGACAACTTGTAATAACGTGCATGCTTAGTCATGTGATCGAAAGCGTCGAGCCATTTTTCTTTGGCTCGAAAACTCTGGAATCCTGAAACAAGATTGCACATGTGCGCATCAAACGAACATGGCGATACGAACGCATACTCCGGCCATACCAAGAAATGAAGCGCCACCTGCACAAGCTCGCCCAAGATGGCCGGCTCTCGTCTTACAACTTTCCAAACGTTGCCCCGCTCGGCCCATCTTCCGTATGGATTGAAGACTGGTACATACAGTGTGTAATTGGTGGCCTTTAGAAGACGAATCAAGTATGCGGAGAGCGACCAGAGGAAGCTGTTCATGTCGAGTTCAAAAAGTGCGTCTGGAAGGAATGGCGTTTTGTGATTGGCCATCATGTGGCGAGCGTTCTCGCTCATCGCTGTCCAAAGAACGTGCACTTGGAGAAATAATATCTGCAAGCGTGCGCGCCGTGACTCGACTGGTCGCGCTTCGCCACGCTGGCGCTCCAACTCAGACCATAGAAGAACAGTAAAATTATCGGTGTCACGTGACAAAGACATTCGCATGCGGATCGCCCTGTTCATTCTCAGTTCAAACATATCTCCGCAAAACCGTACCCGGTTAGTCACTGTAGATACAGCTGCGCGCACGCGTTCTTCTGATCCATAATGCGCCACCATATCTTGAAACACTAAACTTCCTGGATGGAATTCTGAGGCGTGTAAACAAATACCACTCCTTGCAGCTTCAGTAATCAGATCTTGTTCTTCTTCCAGAAATAATCTCGCTCTTTTTGTACTCCGGCCCATATTGTGAAATACTATGCGATTTAAGCGCACGAGTGCACCGCAACCCTGGCATCGTTTGCAATCTGATCTCGACGAGTCCTTTTCGATTTGCCCATCTTGCTTAAACCAACAAATAGTGTCAACAACGCCAGGTGTTATAATGTTCTTAACTGTGCGTTTAGAAGACACGCCGCCCCGCAAGCGGAGAGCCAATTGCACCGCGGATTCTTTCTGAATGCTGTATGTCGACAGCAAGGGCCCGCTCTCCAGCTGCTTCCCTCCGAAAATCAATCGTTGTTGATCAGCAGGCACACCTTCAGCATCTTGTATCATGAGTTTGACGTCATCGACGACGTGGCAGTCGTGCAAGCTCAGGGCGATCGTTTGCCCCCGCGGCGTCTTCACAAAGATCTGTATGTCAGTGAAATCGCCGTCCTCGAGCAGGCCGCCGGCTTGCCTCCGCACGCGAATCGCGCATCCAAACCTGCAGCGGCCGTTGCCTCTCAAGCGTCGGAACCTCTGCTTGCCCACGATGTTTGCTGATTGCACGAGTTTTCCACGCGGAAAACAAATCATCACAAGCAGGAACACGGCGATGAGGCCGACGACGCACGAGGAGAACATCACGTGGATCGCCATGAAGACAAGAAAAAACCAATGGGGGCAGTTCGAGGCACTTTGCGCGACATCAGGCGGCGGGCGCGACGAATGCAGCGAGGCGGACATTGCTTGCGGGAAACCCGGCCGCCAGGAATGGCCGAGCCCGCAGAGCCTAAAGATGACTCTCGAGCACAATATAATAACAACGATAATCAGTCACCGTGCCCCCTGGCACGTTGAAGCGTGCTAGAATGTCAAGTGCTGGTTTGATATGGTTTTTATAAGTCTTCTAAGGTACATCTCCTCTTCCTCTCGCAGCACTGCGATGCGCGCATCAGCCCCCCTCCCGAGGCCACAATCTCTCGACAAATACAATAGATTCGCGCCACGATGGGGCCAAAAGGGCCCCAAGAGGCTGCCAAGACGGCCCAGGGGAGCCCCAAGAGGCGCCCCAAGAGAGCCCCGAGATACCACATTTGTAAATCCGCAAGGGCTTCGCTCGCTGCCGCCGGCTCCTCTCTAGTAGAATGGGATACATCAGAGCTGGATTGGGATGTCTAGGCGCTGCCTTGAAGCAGCAAGGGGACGTCGTTCAAGGGTGGCTGACGATCAGCAAGCCATATGAGTTATGGGGGATATTGACCTCAGGTGCGTGAATGCGGCGATATTTTCGAGGCCTTGGTGATCAGAGATGTTTACGTTGCCGCTCGCTCTTGGAAGCCTTGGTGTCGGGTATTGTTTACGTAACCGCTAGCTCTTGGGAGCTTTGGCGTTGCGAGCTTGTGACGTTACTTTCCCTCTCAACATGATGATTTTTGGGTTCGTGCGCCCCGCGCCTCTCTCCTTCGCTGGCAGAAGCGGGCAGAGGTGCGGGGGGAGTAGTTTCTTATTGGAACTCCCCTTGGGAAGCCTCCTGGGGCTCTCTTAAGGCGCCCCGCGGATGTCTTGGGCCGTCTTGTCCTGGTGACTTCCGAGGTTCTAGATCCGCCGCCCACCAAGTACGGGGGCCCGGGTGGTTGAGGTTCCGCCATCCCCGCATCTGAGGGATCAGGCGCGCGCCTCCGCCGAACCCACCGTGGGGGGTTCACCGGCGCGGGCGCTATCGATTTCGTCGTATTCCATTCCCTCTCCTCCTCCTCCTCCTCCTCGTCGTTGTCCTCTCTGTCTTCCTCATTCTCGTCGTCATCACTCGTAATTTTATCATCCACGAAATCAAAAAAACTAATCCTTCTCCTTCTTCTCCTCCCCGCTCTGTCGGGCCACGGCGGAAATGCCCCGTCAGGGGATTTGTTGTCTGCCCCATCCTGGGCCCTCCTGGGCCACGTCGGTTTTCCTGGGACCTCTCGGGACCTGCCGGGACCTCCCAGGGTTTGTTGGAAACTCTTGAAGCTTCTCGGGGAAGGCGGCTTTTCCGAAAGGAGTTCAAGGGAGGGCTAGCGTTCTCTTGGGGCGCCCCGGGAAGCCTCTTGGCAGGAGAGGCGCCTGAGGGGGGCAGCTTGCCATCCAAATTTCAGAGAACACCTGCTTTCTTGCACACTGTCTCAGGGCCATCTTGGGAGTCCTCGGGCTGTTCTGGCTATTTTTTGGGGAGGGCTCCGCTCAGCAGTTTCCCTGCTGCAGAAGCTCTGCAGGCGGCCCCGAGCCGCGCGAACTCAGGGCGGTCTGGTCGGCGTCCTGGTCGTCGCTCTGGTCGGCGCCCTGGTTGTCGCTCTGGTCGGCGCTCTTGTCGTCGCTCTGGCCGGCGCTCTCGAAGATGCTCTGGTCGGCGCCTTGTTCGGCGCGCAGGTGTGCCGGCGGCGGCCCAGGAGGCGGCCTCGGGCCGCGCGAGCTCAGGGCGGTCGTCTGGTCGGCGTCCTGGTCGTCGCTCTGGTCGGCGGTCTGGTCGGCGGTCTGGTCGGCGCCTTGGTCGTCGCTCTGGTCGGCGCCCTGGTCGTCGCTCTGGTCGGCGCTCTTGTCGTCGCTCTGGTCGGCGCCTTGTTCGGTGCGCAGGTGTGCCGGTGGCGGCCCTGGAGGCGGCCTCGGTCCGCGCGAGCTCAAGGCGTAGGCGCCGGGCGTGTTGCTGGCGCCGGTGTTCTGGTCGGCGTCCTGGTCGTCGCTGTGGTCGGCGTTCTGGTCGGCGCCCTTGTCGTCGCTCTGGTCGGCGCTCTGGTCGGCGCTCTCGTCGTCGCTCCGGTCTTCGCTCTGGTCGGCAGCCTGGTCGGCGCCCTTGTCGTAACTCTGGTCGGCGCTCTGGCCGGCGCCCTGGTCGGTGCTCTGGTCGGCGCCCTGTTCGGTGCGCAGGTGCGTTGGTGGCGGCCCAGGAGGGGGCCTCGGTCCGCGCGAGCTCAAGGCGTAGGCGCCGGGCTTGGTGTTGGCGCCAGTGTTCTGGTCGGCGGTCTGGTCGGCGCTCTTGTCGGCGGTCTGGTCGGTGCCCTGGTCGGCGCTCTGGCGTTGCAGCGCCCGTCGTAGTGCTTCAGCGGCTGGCGTCGGCGCTGGCGTCGGTGGGCTGCGGCGGTGCGGCGGCGGCACATGGATGCCGCTAGGCGGCGTGCATGGGATGCCGCTTGGCGTTGTCCTCGTGGGCGTCGGCGTCAGGTGCCTGTGGCGCAGCAGTCGTCCGCTTCCCTCGGGCTCGCAGCCTCCCGCAGCAGGCTCAGGCCTCAAGCGCTTCGCCGGCTTGTAGATGCCCCAGTCCATGGCGGCAAAAAGTCACCAAAACTTTTCATGCAACGATTTGGAAGGAGCGCATTATTTGCATTGAAATTGAATCATGAAGATGTACGGTAATGATGCAAGTCTTGGGGCGCTCAGGAACCGAAGTTGCAAAGATCCATGGACATCTCATACAAATTTATCATCCTCATGATGCAATTAAAATGCAAAGTGTTTTATCAAAAGGCCCACAAGGGCCTTCATTGTATCATCAGAACTAGAAGATACGATTTAAACAATAATGTCATCACTTTTGTTTTTTTTTTTGTTTTTTTTTTTTTTGAGAAAAAAATCGTTGCACGGAAGGTATTGGGTGGCTTTTTGTCGGCGCTTCGGCCCGTCCCGCCGGTCACCCGGAAGTTTTCCTCCCTGCTTGGTCCGCTGTGCAATGTTCAAGGTAGCAGCCGCGAGGGGCGTAGGCAGGGGGAGCTCAATTACCTCTTGTGCGTCCTCTGGCCAGTAGTTGCTGGCTGCCGGCCAGCTGCAGCAAAGAACGATACGACAGATCTGTGGAGGAGACCGGCTCTGTGCGGCGGGAGATGCGGCTGAGAGGGGGGAGTAGGTGAAAGAGAAAGAGTGTTGGTGAGTGGGCGAGGGGACAGTAAGAGGAGAGGAAAGAAGAGATGAGATTAGGGAAAACACGAGGGATAACGATAACTCAGATGCTTGCGGGCGAGTGCCCCCCTGACCCAAGCAAGTGAGCCACTCGCAGTGCCATTCAATATCGTGAGACAAGGCCGGCACGGGGGGGAAGGAGCGGAGACGCGAGGAAGGAGGCGGAGGCAAGGAATAGGGAGCGAGAAGGAAAGAGAAGGAGAGGGGAGAGGAGAGAGGTGGGAGGGAAGAGAAAGGAGAGATGGGAAGGGATATGAGGAGGAACATGAAGGAGTAGGGAAGGGAATCATGAGAGATGGGCGGAAGAGGGTAGCTAGGAAGGGAGAGAGGAAGGGGGAAGAGCAGACAGGTGGGAGGTTGAAGGAAGGAGAGATGGAGAGGGAGATGAGGAGATCAAGAAAGGAGTACGGAAAGGGGAATCATGAGAGATGTAAGGAAGAAAAGGGCGAGGAAGGGGGGAGGGACGGGATAATGCAGAGAGAGACAGAGGGGGAGGGAAGGAGCAGGATCGTATGTGACAAATTTCGTCCTCCCACACATATATATATATATATATATATATATATATATATATCGGAGTAGGGCCCGGGGGCGGCCCGGGGCGCTGCCTGTAATCTCCATGGGGGATGCAGGGGGCCTTCTGGAACGTCCGAAGCGTCCCGGAGGGCCCCTGGGACCGCCAGGAACAGTTCGAGACCGCCCAAAACGCCCCGCGAGCAATCCAAGACGCGCATAGATAGCCTCAGGAATGGCCAGGAAGGCCCGAAGACGTTCCAAGAGAGCTCCATGAGGCCCCGAAGGCATCCCAAGAGGCTTCCCAAGAGATCGCCGACAAGCCAAAATCGTTGATTTATATTTTTTTTCGAGGTTTTGGGCCCGGGAGAGCCCCAAGATGGCCCAGGAGCCGCCCAAGACGGTTCCAGGAAAGCCCCGACAGGGCTTCAAGACTGCCTAAGCGAGCCCAGCGGGCCCCAAGAAGGCCCCGCGAGGCCCCAAGTGGCCCCAAAGAGGCCCCCAAGAGCCTCCCCGGAGGCCCCCAAGAGGCCCCGAAGATGCCCCAAAATTGCCCTGAGCGCGCCCCAAGACGCCTCCAGGAGAGCCCAACAGGCCCCCAAGAGGCCCATTAGAGGCCCTCAGGAGGTCGTCCCCATCATGTTCCCGGAAGGCGGTCCGGGAACATGATTCCGCGCCTTGGAGGAGTATTCTGCGCCTTCCGAGGCGCGTTGGACGACATACGTATGTTTCTATAGATTGTCCTTCCCCTGTGTACACAATCCTACATGTTTTACGTGTGCTTTTTATATAATAATATATGTATGTATGTATGTATGTATGCCTGCCTGCCTGCCTGCCTGCAGGCAGGCAGGCAGGCAGGCAGGCAGGCAGGCAGGCAGGCATGTATGTATGTATGTATGTATGTATGTATGTATGTACGTATGTATGTATGTATGTATGTATGTATGGATGTATGGATGTATGTATCTATGTATGTATGTATGTATGTATGTATGTATGTATGTATGTATGTATGTATGTATGTATGTATATGTATACATATATATATAGAGAGAGAGAGAGAGAGAGAGAGAGAGAGAGAGAGAGAGAGAGAGAGAGAGAGAAATGGGGAGCGGGTCCTGGGCCGGGGGGGGCCTCACTTTGCCCAGTGGCTGTGGTCACCCCCCCGCCGGAGACGCCAGGACGCTCCCAGGACCCTCTAAAATGGCTCCAGGACGCCCTCAGGACGGCCCAAGAGAGGTCCGAAGCGGCCCGGGAGCACTCCAAGACGGTTAAAAAACTGCCAAAGCGTCCCAGCAGGTCTCCGACAGCATTCCCAGGAGGGGCCCAATGGAAATTGTCAGTGATTTTTAGGAGGTTTTGAAGGGTTTTGGCGTTCTCCCCAGTTCGGCTTCCAGACGCTCCAAATGACGAGCCCAGAGGCCCCAAAGAGACCACCGAGACAGCCCAAGAGGGCCCCAAGACGGCCCAGGAAGCTTCCAAGACGGCCCAAAAGAGCTCCCAGAACACTCCAAGAGGAGCCCCAGATGGGGAACACGAACTGACATTTCGAGCCCTCGCCCACCAGAAGCTCCCAAGAGGCCCCCAGGAGTCCGCAAGAGGCTTCGAGAGGCCCCCAGGAAACTCCAAGAGGCCTCCAAAAGGCGCCGAAAGGGCCCCGCAAGGCTTCCAGACGCTGGTGATAATGACAATGATGATTATGCAGGGCGACCTCAGGCCCACAACCTAAATCCCCAATACTGCTCACGCGGCATGCAAGACGCTGCGGAGAAATCCTCGAGTTCGGCGGGGGAGCTTCGGAGACGACGGTGACGAAAAAGATGACGATGCGACGACGACGATGATGATGATGATGATGATGATGATGATGATGATGATGATGATGATGATGATGTTGATGATGATGATGAGGAAGAATATTATGATGATGCTGACAGTGGGAATGATGATGATGATGATGATGATGATGATGATGATGCTGGTGATGATGTTGATGATGGTGATCGTGATGTGAGTGATGGTGATGATGATGATGGTGGTGATGCTGGCGATCATGATGGCGATGACGGTGATGCCGTTGAGGATGGTGATGCTGACGATCATTATGATGATGCTGCTGATGGTCAGGATGATAACGCCGATGCTGATAATAATGGTGGCGATGCTGTTTATGGTGCTTGTGATGCAGGAGTGGGCGGATGATGAAGCTGATGACGATGATGATGACGATAACGACGACGACGATCACGACGACGACGACGACGACGATACTGATGACGATGGCGATAATGAGGATGATTATGTTGATAATTCAGGTGACGATATTGACGATGACGACGATGGCGATGATGACGATGGTGATGACGATGTTGCTGCTGATGGTGGTGATGGTGACGATTGTGATGATGGTGATGGTCATGGTGATCATGACGATGCCGCTGACGATGACGCCGGATATGATGGCGATGAGGATGGCGATGATGACCATGACGATTATCCTAGCTAGAACTTGAGCGCGCGCGAAGCGCGCGCGATGGTTCTAGTATATATATAGGTATATATATATGTATGTATGTATACACACTGCATTGTCGAATGTGTATGCGCGTTCTCTATAACAGCCTGATACACGTGCTCGTTGTGTGGGTTCTTTCTGAACGTGGTGAGCGTGCGTGTGTTATGCATGCTTTACAAAGGCCGTCTAGCCGGTTCCGCCGACCTTAAGAGGTGATAATTCTGGGCGCAAGAGGCGGATGGGGGGCAGGGGCAAGGAACAGTGAAAGCTTTAATAATACGAGGGCGATGGTCTCCAGCTGCCTGCTGCAAGTCCCGCCACCGTGCCAGCCTAGCATTCTGGGTGGCGACTGTTCGAGGGGTCACGGGAGGCTGTCGTGTGTCGCACCCCGTGTCTTCAGGCTTGGTGGAGCCGTAATGAGGGTTACGATGATAATGGTGGTGATGATGATATTGTTGACTTCTCACTACTGAAGAATAATTCTTGTTGGTCCCCCTTCAGATGACCACTGTGCTTTTCCCGGAAAGGGCTCGAGCCCAGGGTTCTCTTTTAGAGGTTTACCCCCGGATTTGACGGCTGATGGGCCGGCGAAATTATTCTGCGATAAATTACGTGCGGGAGTAGGGCCGGCGGAATTATTTTTGAGGATGTCTCGAGCGAAACGCGTGTTTTTCAGAATGTGTTGAGGATGTCTGGAGCGAAATGCTGGTTTTGCAGAGTTGGGGATGTCTCGAGCGAAACGCTTGGTTTCAGAATTTGTTGAGGATGTCTCGAGCGAAACGCTGGTTTTGCAGAGCCGACCGCGACACGGAAAAGCGCCCCTCGCGCAGGAATTCTGAGGATGTCTCGCGCGTGCCGCGTCCCGCGCGCAGGAATTTAGATTTCTTGGGATTTTGACAGGATGTCTCGAGCGAAACGCTTGTTTTTCATAATTTGTTGAGGATGTCTCGAGCGAAACGCTGGTTTTGCAGAGTTGGGGGATGTCTCGAGCGAAACGCTTGCTTTTCAGAATTTGTTGAGGATGTCTCGAGCGAAACGCTGGTTTTGCAGAGTTGGGGTATCTAACATGGCGTCGGGCCCAACGCCGAATTATGAGGAAAAGTGATGGCTTCTTGCTCTGAACAGGGGGGTGCGCTTTGGGGGCCTCTCCAGGGAAGACGTTGTGAGGATGTCTCGAGCGGGAGCGCGAATTCAGCGTATCCAAGTCACGCAGAGGGGTATCTAACATGGCTGTCCCGAGCTGGAACCACGTGTTTTTTCATGCTCAGGCCACCCAGGGAGATCTCTAACATGATTGTCCCGAGCTGGAACCACGTGTTTTACGTGTCCAGGCCACCCAGGGGGTATCTCTCATGGTTGTCCCGAGCTGGCACCGTGTTTTTACGTGTCCAGGCCACCAACACGACGCTTGTCCCCAGCACGTTCTGTAGCGCGTCCCCTTGGCACGTCTCGCGGTGCGTCCCCGTGGCACGTCCCCTGGCACGTCGCCTGGCGCGTCCCTTGGAACGTTCCGCGGCGCGTCTTCCTGGCATAATTCCTTGTCAATTAGCTCTGCGGCAGCTACTTCGTGGACTATGTGCTCAGGCAGCTCGAGCTTAAGATCCAGATCAGTTCGGTCAGGACTCGGATGCAACGGAGGACTTGATCCACAACGCTGTAGAGCACAATCGCGGCATGGCACATCGCAGTTCAGCACGGCGCAGCACAGCACAGCCCTCGGCACATTACATCAAGATCGGTACACTCACTCAGCATCGCAACTTGGCACGTTCTTTGGCACGTTCCGTGGCGCGTCCTGTGGCGAGTCCCCCTGGCACGTCGCGCGGCGCGTCCCCTGGCACGTCCCGTGGCACGTCCATAATGTATTGGCACGTTCCGTAGCGCGTCCCCTTGGCACGTCCCGCGGTGCGTCCCCATGGCACGTCCCCTGGCACGTTGCCTGGCGCGTCCCTTGGAACTTTCGGCGGCGCGTCTTCCTAGCATGCCCCCCGTGAGTTAGCTCTGGGGCAGCTACTATGTGCTCAGGCAGCTCGAGCTTAAGATCCAGATCAGTTCGGTTAGGACTCGGATGCAAAGGAGGACTCGATCCACAATGCTATAGAGCACAATCGTCACGTGGCACATCGCAGTTCAGCACTGCGCAGCACAGCACAGCCCGCGGCACGGTACATCAAGATCGATACACTCACTCAGCATTGCAACTTGGCACGTTCTTTGGCACGTTCCGTGGCGCGTCCTGTGGCGAGTCCCCCTGGCACGTCGCGCGGCTCGTCCCCTGGCACGTCCCGTGGCACGTCCATGGGCACGTTCCGTAGCGCGTCCCCTTGGCACGTCCCGCGGTGCGTCCCCGTGGCACGTCCCCTGACACCTCGCTTGGTGCGTCTCTTGGCACGTCCCGTGGCACGTCCATTGGCACATTCCGTAGCGCGTCCCCTTGGCACGTCCCGCGGTGCGTCCCCATGGCACGTCCCCTGGCACGTCGCCTGGCGCGTCCCTTGGGACGTTCTGCGGCGCGTCCTCCTGGCATGTTCCCTTGTCAATCAACTCTGGGGCAGCTACTAGTTATGTGCTTAGGCAGCTCGAGCTTAAGATCCAGATCAGTTCGGTCAGGACTCGGATGCAAAGGAGGACTCGATCCACAACGCTATAGAGCACACTCGTGGCATGGCACATCGCAATTCAGCACGGCACAGCACAGCACAGCCCTCGGCACGGTACATCAAGGTCGATACACTAAGCATTGCATTTGCCCGTCGCCCAATCAGGTGTCTTTGAAACGTTGCCATGTCTTACATTTCTATATTCCTTTCCGGGTTCGTGGGTCGATCATGTTTGATTGGAGTGCTTCCCCCGGGGCTCGCACCTTTCTTTTCAGGGAAGGTCACTAGGCTCAAACTGTGTTGTTGGTCCCGAGATTAGAATGACAACAGCAACGGCTCCCGCTTGAGACTTCCTGACCGTTTGGCCAGGGCCCCCGCTCCCGCTTCAGACTTCCTATCATTTTACTCAGGAATCTCGCTTTGGACGTCCTTACAATTTCTTGAAGAATCGCCCTCTCGGCGCTCTGGAGTCGCGCTCTCGCTGGACACTTGCTAGCAATTCGCTCAAGAATCGCGCCCTTGCGTTGGAATTTTCCGCAACTTACTCGACCGCCGCGCTCCCAACACTCAGGCACCCAGGAGTTGCGCTCACGCTTTGGAATCCCTTACAGCTTACTTAGGAATCGGGATCTCGCTGCGCTTCGTGGCCCCGTTGCAGCCGTTCGTGGCCCCCTCGCTGCCCTTCGTGGACCCGTTGCAGCCGTTCGTGGCCCCCTCGCTGCCCTTCGTGGCCCCGTTACAGCCGTTCGTGGCCCCCCTCGCTGCCCTTCGTGGCCCCTTTGCAGCCCTTCGTGGCCCCCTCGCTGTTCTTCGTGGCCCCGTTGAAACTCTTCGTGGCCCCCTCGCTGCGCTTCGTGGCCCCGTTGCAGCCGTTCGTGGCCCCCTTGCTGCCCTTCGTGGCCCCTTTGCAGCCGTTAGCCCGCCCCCTCCCATTCTTTTTACATTGCGCAGACAGACGCAGTGACAAGAGCAAGATGCAGCGGCACCTCGCCGCGCGGACTGCCACCGGCGCCCCAGCGGGGGCAGGCAGAAAACGAGGGTGGGAGGGTGGGACAAGCGGTCCACCCTGATCCGAAACTGCTGCAGCGGCGCAGGGGGGGGGGAGAGAGAAGCAGAGGGCAGGAAGACAGCACATGCATGGGGCAGTCAGTGCTAACTTTGCTTCACCTTCGTGAATCAGCGTTAGCCCGCCCCCCTCCCATTCTTTTTCCCGGAAAGGGCTCGAGCCCACGGTTCTCTTTTAGATGGTTTACCCCCCGGTTTCGACGGCTGATGGGCCGGCGAAATTATTCTGCGATAAATCACGTGCGGGAGTAGGGCCGGCGGAATTATTTTGAGAATTTGTTGAGGATGTCTCGAGCGAAACGCTGGTTTTGCAGAGCCGACCGCGACACGGAAAAGCGTCCCTCGCGCAGGAATTCTGAAGATGTCTCGCGCGTGCCGCGTTCCGCGCGCAGGAATTTAGATTTCTTGGGATTTTGACAGGATGTCTCGAGCGAAACGCTTGTTTTTCATAATTTGTTCAGGATGTCTCGAGCGAAACGCTGGTTTTGCAGAGTTGGGGTATCTAACATGGCGTCGGGCCCAACGCCGAATTATGAGGAAAAGTGATGGCTTCTTGCTCTGAACAGGGGGGTGCGCTTTGGGGGCCTCTCCAGGGAAGACGTTGTGAGGATGTCTCGAGCGGGAGCGCGAATTCAGCGTATCCAAGTCACGCAGAGGGGTATCTAACATGGCTGTCCCGAGCTGGAACCACATGTTTTTTCATGCTCAGGCCACCCAGGGAGATCTCTAACATGATTGTCCCGAGCTGGAACCACGTGTTTTACGTGTCCAGGCCACCCAGGGGGTATCTCTCATGGTTGTCCCGAGCTGGCACCGTGTTTTTACGTGTCCAGGCCACCAACACGACGCTTGTCCCCAGCACGTTCTGTAGCGCGTCCCCTTGGCACGTCTCGCGGTGCGTCCCCGTGGCACGTCCCCTGGCACGTCGCCTGGCGCGTCCCTTGGAACGTTCCGCGGCGCGTCTTCCTGGCATGTTTCCTTGTCAATTAGCTCTGCGGCAGCTACTGCGTGGACTCGAGCTTAAGATCCAGATCAGTTCGGCCAGGACTCGGATGCAACGGAGGACTCGATCCACAACGCGGTAGAGCACAATCGCGGCATGGCACATCGCAGTTCAGCACGGCGCAGCACAGCACAGCCCTCGGCACATTACATCAAGATCGGTACACTCACTCAGCATTGCAACTTGGCACGTTCTTTGGCACGTTCCGTGGCGCGTCCTGTGGCGAGTCCCCCTGGCACGTCGCGCGGCGCGTCCCCTGGCACGTCCCGTGGCACGTCCATAATGCATTGGCACGTTCCGTAGCGCGTCCCCTTGGCACGTCCCGCGGTGCGTCCCCATGGCACGTCCCCTGGCACGTCGCCTGGCGCGTCCCTTGGAACTTTCGGCGGCGCGTCTTCCTAGCATGCCCCCCGTGAATTAGCTCTGGGGCAGCTACTATGTGCTCAGGCAGCTCGAGCTTAAGATCCAGATCAGTTCGGTTAGGACTCGGATGCAAAGGAGGACTCGATCCACAACGCTATAGAGCACAATCGTCACGTGGCACATCGCAGTTCAGCACGGCGCAGCACAGCACAGCCCGCGGCACGGTACATCAAGATCGATACACTCACTCAGCATTGCAACTTGGCACGTTCTTTGGCACGTTCCGTGGCGCGTCCTGTGGCGAGTCCCCCTGGCACGTCGCGCGGCGCGTCCCCTGGCACGTCCCGTGGCACGTCCATTGGCACGTTCCGTAGCGCGTCCCCTTGGCACGTCCCGCGGTGCGTCCCCGTGGCACGTCCCCTGGCACCTCGCTTGGTGCGTCTCTTGGCACGTCCCGTGGCACGTCCATTGGCACATTCCGTAGCGCGTCCCCTTGGCACGTCCCGCGGTGCGTCCCCATGGCACGTCCCCTGGCACGTCGCCTGGCGCGTCCCTTGGGACGTTCTGCGGCGCGTCCTCCTGGCATGTTCCCTTGTCAATCAACTCTGGGGCAGCTACTAGTTATGTGCTTAGGCAGCTCGAGCTTAAGATCCAGATCAGTTCGGTCAGGACTCGGATGCAAAGGAGGACTCGATCCACAGCGCTATAGAGCACACTCGTGGCATGGCACATCGCAATTCAGCACGGCACAGCACAGCACAGCCCTCGGCACGGTACATCAAGGTCGATACACTAAGCATTGCATTTGCCCGTCGCCCAATCAGGTGTCTTTGAAACGTTGCCATGTCTTACATTTCTTTATTCCTTTCCGGGTTCGTGGGTCGATCATGTTACACTGCGCAGACAGACACAGTGACAAGAGCGAGGTGCAGCGTTACCTCGCCGCGCGGACTGCCACCGGCGCCCAATGCCAATGCGGAGAGAAGGGCGGTGGCAAGGACACGCAAAAACACTACCTAATTCTCAGGGCCACTGTCGTCAATGACGCCCTGCGCGAGCAGGCCGGCTGCCACCTCGTCGCCCGACACATTCGGCCGCACGGAAGCAAGGGAGCGCCAGCCACCACGCGACATCATGGCCTCAACGCCAGACGCTGCAAACACGTCCCTGGCAACGCCCCGCTGGACGTCATGGCCGTACCATTCCTCCGGCCGCGGCACACCTACAGCGGCCAGCGGCCAGGTGTTCGCGAAACTCGTGAGTCCACGACGCAGGCGTGAAACCACCCAGCGGCGGATTAGCGCTCGCCCGGGTCTGCTCGTCCAGCAACGGCAGCCACGTGTGCTGACAGAGCGCCTCATCCGTGTTGCAGAGGCAAAAACCAAACGCGGCGCAAAAATCCTGGCGTTGCTTGCGCCGAATGGGACCGTAAATGAAACGATTGCCTGCGACCTGTAGCAAACCCCGCTGATACTGCCGAAATAGCTCCGACGGCATGCGCAACAAAAAATTGTACGTAAGTACAGCTGTAAGGCACCACCAGACCCGGCCTTGCGAAAAGGCGTGCCGCAGCAAGGTCTTCAGCAGCGCTTTGTCCACGCGCTGCCTGGGCAAGCGAGGCGCCCTGCCCTTCACAGTGCCTAGCCGGACCCCGCGCAAGATGGCGTCGTGGTCGCCCTGCCAAAGTACGCCTGCCACATGGTGCGCCATGGCCCAAGCGCTCAGCCACCCGCGCTACGTGGCGGCACACGCGCACACGGCAGCAACCCTACGTATGTGCTGCACACTACACCCCAGCGGGGGCTCACCTAAGAGCTCAGACGCCCACGCAATCATGCGCAAATGCGATGCGTACGTCGAGAGCGTCGACGGCACTGTCTTGCTCAGGAACCGGTTTTCTACCACCGTGTCCGCTACGCGAAGCAGATCGGCACCCTGAGCGCGGGCCTCTACCATGGCCTGCAGCACCTTGCGCGGAGGCGCGCCGTCTGGGTGCCTAGCAGAGCACCCTCTGTCCCGGCGCAGTGCTGTCATCATGTCAGCACTTTCCTTGCCAACGGCCCGGCAGAAACTGTCCAGCACGCTCCAGTACGTGGACCAGGCCTCGGCGGGGCCACGCGCGCACGCGGCGCCGCCAAAGCTAGCTTGCACCCCGCGGGACGGAGCGCTGGCAGTGTGCGGACAGCTGTGCGCGCTGCCATTGCCGCCTGGCGAAGCGGCGCCAGTGTGCCCAGCAGGGCCGCCCCTGGCGCCGCCAGCGACCCAGCGGGGCCCTGGAGCGACCGCCACAGAAGCCAGCGGGGCCGATGCGCACCGCGGTGCGCCCAGAGAGGCCAGTGCGGCAGCGGCCTGGGACGCCACGCGGGCGGCTGGCTTCAGCCGGGGGCGCCGGATCCCCGGCGGAGAGCGCAGCGGCGCGCACCGATGGAGGCGCGGACCCATGAGCCGCACCGAGCGGGCGGGCGACCGCGCTTGCGAGCACGAACCAATACGGCGGCGGCCCCTGGACCAGTTCCCCCGCCTGGGGGGGAAGGAGGGAGGCAGAAGGGAGATGCCAACGACGACGGCGACCGCGACCCCGACGACGATGAAGATGACACCGGCGCTGGCCGCGGCGGTTGCCCACTCTGCCCAGGACTGGAATCTTGAGCCTTGGAAGGATGGACGAAGGAGGAGCAAGAGGAGGAGGATGAGCAGGAGGAGGAGGAGGAGGAGGCGGAGGAGGAGGAGGAGGCGGAGGAGGAGGAGGAGGAGGAGGAGGAGGAGGAGGAGGAGGAGGAGGAGGGGGAGGGGGAGTAGGAGGGGGAGGGGGGGGGCGGCCGCGGCGGCAGCAGGAGGAGAGGCGGGGAAGGCAGCAGCGGTGGCGGGAGGCGGCAGCGGCAGCAGCACGGCCGCCGCAGCAGCAGCAGCGGCGGCAGCGAGTGGGGACGCCATTTTCCCTCCAGCTAGCAGACGTGGTACCTGGACAGGTCCACGGTCTAGGTGGGCGTCACTTTGACGACCTTGGCCCCGAGCTTGGCGAGGGCGTTCTCGCCTTCTTCCCGGGACGCTGCGTCCAGAGGGTTGGGATCGGAATGCACGTACTCGAACCAACACCGGATGTCATGCCGGCACAAGAGCTCGTGCACCGCGCCCACCACGCAGGCCACGTGCGGGGACCCGCTGTACCCACGGACGCGCCCAGCGAACGCTGCTGAGTTGTCGCCAAAACAGTCGAGGCGATGCGAACGAATTTTATCGCCCCACGCCTCCAAGGCTTTTGCGATCCACCATGCCTCGGCGCCATGAATGGCATGCTGGCGGCAGGGCCCTAATTGATCAAACACCTTGCCCGGCAGCACAACCAAGAATCCCTCGTGGACCTCTGGGGCTGTCCCGGGGAAGGCCAGCATGGTCGCAGCCCGCTGGGAGGACAGCGCGGCGTCGCCGTGAAGTATGGCAACGGGCGCGCCCGGCGAGGCCAAAGGCAAGGAGCGCGGGCGCGCGCGCCGCAGAAGGTGGGCCCACAAGCGGAGGGCAACCCTAGCCTGCGGCGGCCACTCGCCGGCGTGCTTGGCGGCCTCGAGGTGTCCGAGAGCAAATTTGCTGCAGCGGCGCAGGGGGGGAGAGAAGCAGAGGGCAGGAAGACAGCACATGCATGGGGCAGGCAGTGCTAACTTTGCCTCACCTTCGTGAATCAGCGTTTGTGACCCCCTCGCTGCGCTTCGTGGCCCCGTTGCAGCCGTTCGTGGCCCCTCGCTGCCCTTCGTGTCCCCGTTGCCGCCGTTCGTGGCCCCCTCGCTGCGCTTCGTGGCCCCGTTGCAGCCCTTCGTGGCCCCCTCGCTGCCCTTCGTGTCCCCGTTGCCGCCGTTCGTGGCCCCCTCGCTGCCTTTCGTGGCCCCGTTGCAGCTCGTCGTGGCCCCCTCGCTGCCCTTCGTGGCCCCGTTGCAGCCGTTCGTGGCCCCCTCGCTGCCTTTCGTGGCCCCGTTGCAGCTCGTCGTGGCCCCCTCGCTGCCCTTCGTGGCCCCATATATGTATGCCCTCCGCTCGTTCGCGCCCGTCGTGGCCCCATTTGCAGGCGCTTCGTGGCCCCACTGTCATTTTTCATGGCCCCCTCGCAGCCCTTCGTGGTCCCGTTGCTGCCCTCAGTGGCCCCGACCTTGCCCTTTGAAGCTGGATATACGTATGCCCTTGGTGGCCCCCGCTCGTTCGCGCCCGTCGTGGCCTTATGTGCATGCCCTTCGTGGCCCTGCTGTCGCCCTTTGTGGCCCCCTCGCTGTCCTGCGTGGCCCCGTTGCTATCCTCAGTGGCCACGTCGTTGCCCTGTAGCCCCGCATTATCTGCCCTTCGTGTCTCCCGCTCGTTCGCGCGTTTTTGTGGCCCCATACGCATGCCCTTCGTTGCCCCGCTGTCGCCCTTCGTGGCCCCTTTCCTGCCCTTCGTGGCCCCGCTGTCGCTCTCGCTCTCGCTCTCGCTTTCGCTCGTCGTCGTCGTCGTCGTCGTCGTCGTCGTCGTCGCCGTCGTCGTCGTCGTCGTCGTCGTCGTCGTCGTCGTCGTCGTCGTCGTCGTCGTCATGGTCGGTCCCCTGTCCGTCCCTCTTAGAGCTTGGGGTCGGGTTGCCGCTGATCAGCGCTGCCGCTGGCCAGGCCGACGGTCCGCGGCCGCCCCGCCGCTTGCCGAGGCCCAGCCTGCAGGGAAGAAAAATATACACTCCCAAAGGGGTACGATCGAAGACGAAGAGGGCGGGTATCGAGGGTTTGAGAAATTCACGTTGCATGGCACTCGAGCAGATAAGCGCGAGCAGTCTTAACATGATTATTGTTGTTGTTGTAGTTGTTGTGCTTGTTCTTGTTGGTGGTTTTATTGATGTTGTTGCTGTTGCTATTGTTGTTGTTATTGTTGTTGGTGACGTTGTTGTTGTTGCTATCGTTGTTGTTGTCGTTGTTGTTGTGGTGGTGGTTGTTGTTATCATTATTTTTCTTGCTGTTGTTGTCGTTGAGTTCTCACTACTGAAGAATCAATGTTGCTGATCCCCCCTCTGGTAACATCTGTGCTTTTTCCTAGAAAGGGCTTGGGCCCAGGGTTCTCTTTTAGCTGTTTACCCCCTGATCTGACGGCTGTAGGGCCGGCGAGTTTCTTTTGCGATAAATAACGAGGTCGCGAAGGGCGGGCGAATTCAACTTTGAGGATGTCTCGAGCGAAACGCTTGTTCCCGGAAAGGGCGTGGGCCCAGGGTTCTCTTTTAGAGGTTTACCCCCGGATCTGACGGCTGATGGGCCGGCGAATTTCTTTTGCGATAAATAACGAGGTCGCGAAGGGCCGGCGAATTAAAATTTGAGGATGTCTCGAGCGAAACGCTTGTTGTTCAGAATTTGTTGAGGATGTCTCGAGCGAAACGCTTGTTTTGTGTTATAGATTGTCTTCTCCTGGGGACCAGAATTTAGAGGATCTCTCAAGTGAAATGCTTGGTTTCACGTGCCCAGGTCTTGAGGATGTCTCGAGCGAGACGCTTGGTTTCACGCCTCCAGGTTGCCCAGGCAGAGGTCAAGCGCCAGGATTTGTTGAGGATGTCTCGAGCGAGACGCTTGGTTTCACGCGTCCTCGTCGCCCAGGCGGATGTCTAGAATGAGGAGGTGTTGAGGAAGTCTCGATCGAGATGCTTGTTTGCACGTGTCCAGGTTGCCCAGGCGGATGCCTAGCATGAGGATGTGTTGAGAATGTCTCGAGAGATACGCTTGTTTTCACGTGTCCAGGTCGCCCAGGCGGATGTCTAACATGAAGATGTGTTGAGGATGTCTCGAGCGAGACGTTTGCTTTCACGTGTACAGGTCGCCAAGGCGGATGTCTAGAATGAGGAGGTGTTGAAAACGTCTCGAGCGAAACGCTTGTTTTCACGTGCCCAGGTCACCCAGGCGGACGTCTCACATGAAGATGTGTTGAGGATGTCTCGAGCGAACTACTTGTTTTCACGTGTCCAGTTCGCCCAGGCGGATGTCTAGCATAAGAATGTGTCGATGATGTGTTGAACGAAACGTTTGTTTTCACGTGTCCAGGTCTCTCAGGCGGATGTCTAGAATGAGGATTTCGACAGGATGTCTCGAGCGAAACGCTTGTCCACAGCACGTTCCGTAGCGCGTCCCCTTGGCACGTCCCGCGGTGTGTCCCCATGGCACGTTCCGCGGCGCGTCCTCCTGACATGTACCCCTGTCAATTAGCTCTGTGGCAGATACTATGTGTTCAGGCAGCTCGAGCTTAAGATCCAGATCAGTTCGGTCAGGACTCGGATGCAAAGGAGGACTCGATCCACGACGCTATAGAGCACAACCGCCGCATGGCACATCGCAATTCAGCACGGTGCAGCACAGCACAGACTTCGGCACGGTACATCAAGATCGATACAACTAGCATTGCAATTTGGCACGTTACTTGGCACGTTACGTGGGGCGTCCCTTGGCGAGTCCCCCTGGCACGTCGCGTGGCGCGTCCCCTGGCACATTCCGTGGCACATCCATTGGCACGTTCCGTAGCGCATCCCCTTGGCACGTCCTACGGTGCGACCCCATGGCACGTCCCCTGGCACGTCGCTTGGCGCGTCCCTTGGGACGTTTCGCGGCGCGTCCTCCTGGCATGTACCCCTGTCAATTAGCTCTGGGGCAGCTTCTATGTGTTCAGGCAGCTCGAGCTTAAGATCCAGATCAGTTCGGTCAGGACTCGGATGCAAAGGAAGACTCGATCCACGACGCTATAGAGCACAACCGCGGCATGGCACATCGCAATTCAGCACGGTGCAGCACAGCACAGCCCTCGGCACGGTACATCAAGGTCGATACAATCAGCATTGCACGTGCCCGTCACCCAATCAGGTGTCTTTGAAATCGTTGCCATGCGTTACATTTCTATATTCCTTCCCGGGGCTCGCACCCTGTTTTGTACCAGGGAAGTCTTCCTCCTCAAACTGCGTTTTTGGCCCACGAACTACAACAACAACGGTTCCCGCCTAATACTTCCTCACAATTTATTCCCAAATCGCGTTTTCGCACGGGATTTCTTCACAATGTATTCCCAACCCTCTTTGTATGGGTATTCGTTTGGAATAAGGGACTGTGGTCTCCACCTTTCTTCCTCCCACTCTCCTGCCTGCCTCCTCCTGTCTTGCCTGCGGGGGCTGCGATCTGTGAAACTGTCGCTACTTTCGAGGCTTGTTGGGGGGCCCAGCACAGTGACGCCACGCGCGGACCCAAATTAGACCTCGCCGTGCCTGGGGGGCTGCGATCTGCGACACTGTCGCCACTTTCGAGGCTTGTTGGGGGGCCCAGCACAGTGACGCCACGCGCGGACCCAAATTAGACCTCGCCATCCCTGGGGGGCTGCGATCTGTGAAACTGTCGCCACTTTCGAGGCCTGCTGGGGGGCCCAGCACAGTGACGCCACGGCGGACCCAAATTAGACCTCGCCATCCCTGGGGGGCTGCGATCTGTGAAACTGTCGCCACTTTCGAGGCCTGCTGGGGGGCCCAGCACAGTGACGCCACGCGCGGACCCAAATTAGACCTCGCCATCCCTGGGGGGCTGCGATCTGTGAAACTGTCGCCACTTTCGAGGCCTGCTGGGGGGCCCAGCACAGTGACGCCACGCGCGGACCCAAATTAGACCTCGCCATCCCTGGGGGGCTGCGATCTGTGAAACTGTCGCCACTTTCGAGGCCTGCTGGGGGGCCCAGCACAGTGACGCCACGCGCGGACCCAAATTAGACCTCGCCATCCCTGGGGGGCTGCGATCTGTGAAACTGTCGCCACTTTCGAGGCCTGCTGGGGGGCCCAGCACAGTGACGCCACGGGCGGACCCAAATTAGACCTCGCCATCCCTGGGGGGCTGCGATCTGTGAAACTGTCGCCACTTTCGAGGCCTGCTGGGGGGCCCAGCACAGTGACGCCACGCGCAGATTCAAATTAGACCTCGCCATCCCTGGGGGGCTGCGACCTGCGAAACTGTAGCCGCTTTCGAGGGCTGCTGGTGGGTCCAGCGGAGTGAGGCACCGCGCAGATCTGAGCAAGACCTCGCCGTGCCTGGGGGGCTGCGATCTGCGAAACTGTCGCCACTTTCGAGGGCTGCTGGTGGGTCCAGCGGAGTGAGGCACCGCGCGGATCTGAGCAAGACCTCGCCGTGCCTGGGGGGCTGCGATCTGCGAAACTGTCGCCACTTTCGAGGGCTGCTGGTGGTCCAGCGAGCTGCGCGGATCTGAGCAAGACCTCGCCGTGCCTGGGGGGCTGCGATCTGCGAAACTGTCGCCACTTTCGAGGGCTGCTGGAGGGCCCAGCGGAGTGAAAGGCACGCGCGGGATCTGAGCAGTCCTCCAGCGGATTGAGGCACCGCGAGATCTGAGCAAGACCTCGCCGTGCCTGGGGGGCTGCGATCTGCGAAACTGTCGCCACTTTCGAGGGCTGCTGGTGGGTCCAGCGGAGTGAGGCACCGCGCAGATCTGAGCAAGACCTCGCCGTGCCTGGGGGGCTGCGATCTGCGAATCCGTCGCCACTTTCGAGGGCTGCTGGTGGGTCCAGCGGAGTGAGGCGCCGCGCGGATCTGATCAAGACCTCGCCGTGCCTGGGGGGGCTGCGATCTGCGAAACGGTCGCCACTTTCGAGGGCTGCTGGTGGGTTCAGCGGAGTGAGGCACCGCGCGGATCTGAGCAAGACCTCGCCGTGCCTGGGGGCTGCGATCTGCGAAATTGTCGTCACTTTCAAGGGCTGCTGGTGGGTCCTGCGGAGTGAGGCACCGCGCAGATCTGAGCGAGACCTCGCAGTCCCTGGGGGGCTGCGATCTGCGAAACTGTCGCCACTTTCGAGGGCTGCTGGTGGGTCCAGCGGAGTGAGGCACCACGCAGATTCAGATTAGACCTCGCCATCCCTGGGGGGCTGCGATCTGCGAAACTGTCACCACTTTCGAGGGCTGCTGGTGGGCCCAGCGGAGTGAGGCACCACGCAGATTCAGATTAGACCTCGCCATCCCTGGAGGGCTGCGATTTGCGAAACTGTCGTCACTTTCGAGGGCTGCTGGTGGGTCCAGGCTCCACGCGGATCTGACAAGACCTCGCGGCGCTGGGGGGCTCGATCTGGCGCGGCGTCGCCACTACTCCGAGGCTGCTGGTGGGTCCAGCGGAGTGAGGCACCGCGCGGATCTGAGCAAGACCTCGCCGTGTCTGGGGGGCTGCGATCTGCGAAATTGTCGCCACTTTCGAGGGCTGCTGGTGGGTCCAGCGGGGTGAGGCACCGCGCGGATCTGAGCAATACCTCACCGTGCCTGGGGGGACTGCGATCTGCAAACTTGTCGCCACTTTCGAGGGCTGCTGGTGGGTCCAGCGGAGTGAGGCACCGCGCGGATCTGATCAAGACCTCGCCGCGCCTGGGGGGCTGCGACTGCGACACTGTCGCCCTCTTTCGAGGGCTTGCTGGTGGGTCCAGCGGAAGTGAGGCCCACGCGGATCTGAGCAAGACCTCGCCGTGCCTGGGGGGCTGCGATCTGCGACACTGTCGCCACTTTCGCGGGCTGCTGGTGGTTCCAGCGGAGTGAGACACCGCGCGGATCTGAGCAAGACCTCGCCGTGCCTGGGGGGGCTGCGATCTGCGACACTGTCGCCACTTTCGAGGGCTGCTGGTGGGTCCAGCGGAGTGAGGCACCGCGCGGATCTGAGCAAGACCTCGCCGTGCTTTGGGGGCTGCGATCTGCAACATTGTCGCCACTTTAGAGGGCTGCTGGTGGGTCCAGCGGAGTGAGGCACCGCGCGGATCTGAGCAAGACCTCGCCGTGCCTGTGGGGCTGCGATCTACAAAACTGTCGCTACTTTCAAAGGCTGATGGTTGGTCCAGCGGAGTGAGGCACCGCGCAGATCTGAGCGGGACCTCGCAATCCTTGAAGAGCTGCGAGCCTCACGAATGCCGCTCGCAGAAATATCTGAGCCCATGTCACGTCATCACTTCCGTATAACGTCTCCCAAGCTACTCATGCCCCGCATTGCGCAGGGGTTGGGTACGTCGCCAGGGTAATTACCGAATCGCGCTCTCGCGCGGGATTTCCCTACAATTTACACAGGAATCGCGCTCTCGCGTCGGACTTCCTCACAATTCAGACGCGGCGCCCTCGACATTCAGGAGTCGGGCTCTCGCTGTGGATTTCCTCACGATTGATTTGGGAATCGAGCTGTCGCTCGAGACTCAACCCGCCTGCTCGACCTGGCCGCCTGGGCCCTCCTTCCCGACTCGCCTGGTAAAGGCTACCCGCCCGATCAGCCCGTCTAGTTCTGCCATGTGTTTTCCCTTCCTGGCTCCCCTCTTCCTAGTCTCTCTCGTGCTGCATCCTCATCCCTCTCCCATGTCCCTTCCTTCCATCCGTCCTTTCCTCCCCTGCCTCAGGGGCTTCACGAAATACACGTTGCAGGTAAGAACGATACACCCCCAAAAGGGTACAGTCGAAGACGAGCAGGGTGGGTATCGAGGGATTGGAACATACGTGTTGAATGGCACGCAAGCAGGTAAGAACGAACAGTCTTAACATGTTTGTTGTTGTCTTTGTTGTTATTGTTGTTGTTGTTGTTGTTGTTGTTGTTGTTGTTGTTGGTGTTGTTGTTGGTGTTGTTGTTGAACATTATTAATTCTAAAGAATAATTATTGTTGGGACCCCTGGTGCACGGCCCCCCTGCGCCGCCTAGGCCGCAGCTACATTTTCATCATTTTCGTGAGGAAGCCTCAGGTAATTCGATGTGATCAAGATCCGGTTGTTTTGTTCCCCCCCGCTTTCCCTTGCAAAAAACACTATAAAATGACATTTCTTGTTCTAATATAATCAAATTTCAAGAATCCCTTGCAAAAAATAAGGTAAAGTGGACATTCGCGCGCGCAAGACGAAATCCTTCCAAAAGCTTAGTGTTCGGAGCGATTTTAACATAAAAACATCAAAAAACTAATGGTTTTTCAACAAAAAAATGTCAAAATCTCATCCCGCGCGCTCTTGCGGATTCGTAGGAAACCCAACACTTTTTAAACATTTCTGTCAAACGGGCTTTTGCGAGCAACTTTTTCGAACTTCTGCGACAACGGTTGCGCACCTGCCAGGGCCATCATCCCTGTCAAATAATACCATGCGGGACACATTCGTTTTTTCTTCGCGCGCGCACGCCGAAATCTCCAAAAACCATTGGGTTTCTTAAGAATTTTAGCACCGCGCATCATAAAATCACACGAATCGCACCGTAGGTCCTCGAAAAACACCTGCACGACTTTTCAAAATTTCTACCCGCGCGCGCTGTCCTAACAACTTCTGTGGGTGTGTACTCCACGCCAGTGTAGTAGCCACGGTCGTCCGCAGGCCACGAAGTGAAGTGTCCGAACGTCATAGGGCGGGAAGCTGGGTGTGGGTGGTGGCGAAGAGTCGTGTGGATATTTGGTAGAGCTTGCACTGCCCCCCCACAAAGTGGGGGTATTGGCTGGCGTCGCATGAAAACCCTGGCACTGGTGAGAACACTGAGCGTTCGGGTAAAGTGATTGTTGTTGTTGTTGTTGTCGTTGTCGGTTTTGCTGTTGTTGTTGTTGCTGTTGTTGTTGTTTTTGCTGTTATTGTTGTTATGGTGGTTGTGGTTGTGGTTGTGGTTGTGGTTGTGGTTGTGTTTGTGGCGGTTGTTGTTGTTGTTGTTGTTGTTGGTGTTGTTGTTGTTTGTTGAATATTCATTTCTGACAGCTAATCATTGTTGATATCCAGAAGCGGTTCCGCGCGCTCTCGCCTCGACGCCAGCTACATGTTCGCTGAAAGCCAGGCTCCCGCTCGAGCGTTGGCTTGACCCTAAATGTGGGCCCTTGGAGGCCCAGCTACGGCAACAACGGCTCCAGCTCGATACTTCCTCACACTTTACCCCGAGACACCCTGGCCACAGAGGCCCCCGAACTCAGGAATGGCGCTCTCGCTCGAGACTTCCTCGCAATTCAAGTAAGTTGGCAGAGGCCCAGCCACGACGGCAAGGGCTCCTGCTCGATACTTCTCACGATTTACTCCGAGAGTCCCTGGCCAAGAAGGCCCCCGAACTCAGGAACTGCGCTCTCGCTGGAGACTGTCCCGTAGTTCAGGCAAGTTGGTGGAGGCCCAGACACGGCGACAAGGGCTTCCGTTCGATATTTCTTCATACGTATTCCGAGAGCCCTTGGCCATAGGGGCCCCCGAACTCAGGAACGGCGCTCTCGCTCGAGACTTCTTCGCACTTCAGTCAGTGGCCGGCAAGGGAGAGATTCCCCCCGAAAGGGGGTGCAATCGAAGACGAACTGGATGGGTATCGAGGGTTGGGGTACACGGAATGCAAGACACGAGTGCCAGTAAGAGCGAATTGTCTTAAACTGATTGTTGTTGTTGTTGTTGTTGTTGCTGCTGGGCTCTCACTAATGAAGAACAATCATTGTTGATTCCCCCCTCCAGTAAATGGTTTTTCAATTGAAATGCCCCTCCTGGGGCTCGCACTCTGTGTTCAAATTTCTCAAACTGCTCAAACTGTTCAAACTGCGCCCCTGGCCCCCAGACTACAACATTTACGCCCGCGTTATATTTCTTCACAGTTTACTGAGGCATCGCGCTCTCGCGCGGGACCTCCTTGCAATTTATACAAGAATCGCGCTCTCGCTTGTGATTTCCTCGCAATTTATTATCGCTTCGCTCATTCCGCCAGCCCTGGAGCAGTATTTGGGGCCCCTTGGGGCCGTCTTGGGGGCCTCTTGGGGGCTTCTTGGGAGCGTCTTGGGGCTCCTTGGCGGCGTCTTGGGCTCCCCTGAGGGGTAGTCGATTGCAGCCACCCCCTCGGAGGCCACGATCCTCGTGAGGGGTGGCGAAAAATAGCCTCCCCCCTGGGGATCGCCCGGGACCCGGCCGGGGATCGGCCGGAGTACTTTTCGTCCGGGGGCCCCCAGGGGCCGCCCCGCGCGCGCGAACTAGAAATATTGTTAAGTAGTTACCGGAGATCTTAGCACGCCTCTGGTCCGTTGGGCCGGCGAATTCATGTGCCACGCCCTCGCCATTCAGGAATCGCGCTCTCGCCTGGGGCTTCCTTATTATTTACTTGGGGATCGCGCTCGCGCCCAAGACTTGCGAATTCAGCAGAGTCACGCACTCGCGTAACATATTCGTTTTTTTCCCGACCATCCTGTGGTGTTGAGTCTTCGTTTTGAAGAGACAGCGCCCCGCGTCTCACCTCACCCCTCCTTCCGCGCTCCTCCCCCTCCTCCCTCCTCCCCTCTCCCCTCCCTGCCTCTGCTCTCTCGCATGCCCATGTCGACGCACCCCTCACATGTTTCGTGGCCCCATAGGGTGCTCCGCCGAAGGCCCCAGTGGCAGGGTCCGCATGCAGTTCCACCTCCCTTTCGGCGCACCCCTCACACGTTTCGCGGCCCTATAGGGTGCTCCGCCGAAGGCCCCAGTGGCAGGGTCCGCATGCAGTTCCACCCCCAATCCGGCGCACCCTTCACACGTTTCGGGACCCCATAGGGTGCTCCGCCGAAGGCCCCGATGGCAGCGCCCGCATGGAGTTCCACTCGATTTCGGCACATCCCTCACACGGTTCGTGGCCCCACATGGAGCTCCGCCAAAGGCCCTAGTGGCAGCGCCCGCACGCGGTTCCACCCTGCATTTCGGCGCACCCCTCACTCGTTTCGGTGATAGCGTCCGCAGGGCATACCCGTGCCAATTTTGGTACACCCGTGACACGCGTCGTGGCTCCAGTGAGAGGTTCACCGAGGACGGTACCAACAATTGCGTTACTTACAATTGCACCTGGTTGGGTCCTTCGCCAGAATAATTCCTTTTAAGTGCCCCTCCCAGGGCTCGCTGTGTTTTTACAGGGGAGCGCCTTCCTGCTCAAACTGTGCCCCTGGCCCCCCGGTTTACAACAACAACAACAACGGCTCCCACCTAATACTTCTTTGCAATGAAGAATCGCGCTCTCGCTAGGGACTCCCTTGCAATTGATAGAAGAATCGCGCTCTCGCCTGATTTAATGCAGGCGTCGCGCTTTCGACACTCAGGAATCGCGTTGTCGCTTGGGACTTCCTCGCAATTGATTCAAGCGCCGCGCTCTCGACACTCAGGAATCACGCTCTCGCTCTGGGTTCCCTCGCGAGATTTATTTTGAAGTCGGGCTGTCGCTCAAGGATTCCTCGCGATTCATGCAGGACGCACGCTTCAGCAACCCGCCTCCTCGACCTGGCCGCCTGGGTCTACCCGCCCGATCTGCCCGTCGTGTTCTGTCACGTGTTTTCTGCCCCTAGCCCCCCTCCTGCTACTCTCTCGCGTGCTCCATCCTCCTCTCTCCCCCCAGTCCCTTCCTTCCATCCGTCCTCTCTTCCCCTGCCTTAGATGCTGCACGAACTTCACGTTGCAGGTAAGACAGATATACCCCCCAATGGGGGTACAATCGAAGACGAAGAGGGTGGGCATCGAGGGTTTAGGATATACGTGTTGAATGGAACGCGAGCAGATCATAAATACTAATCATCAGGATTGTCGTTGTTGTTGTTGTTGTTGTTGTTGTTGTTGTTGTTGTTGAACTTTCGCTACTGAGGGATACTTCTTGCTGATCCTCCCTCTGGGGCACATCGTGTTTTCCAATTGAAGTACCGTTCCCGGGGCTCCCATCCTGTTTTTCCCAACCATCCTGTGGTGTTGGGTCCTCGTTTTGAAGCGACGGCGCCCCGCGTTCCTCCTCCTCCTCTCCTCTCCTCTCCTTCCTCCTCCTCTCTCCCCTCCTCCTTCCTCCCACCATCATCTTCACCTCTCACACGTTTCGTGGCCCCATAGGGAGCTCCACCCAAGGTCCCAGTGGCGCAGCCCGCATGCGGTACGCGCCCAATTTTTGGCACACCCCTCACACGTTTCGTGGCCCCATAGGGAGCTCCACCTATGGTCCCAGTGGCGCAGCCCGCATGCGGTACGCGCCCCATTTTGGCACACCCCTCACACGTTTCGTGGCCCCATAGGGAGCTCCACCTATGGTCCCAGTGGCGCAGCCCGCATGCGGTACGCGCCCAATTTTGGCACACCCCTCACACGTTTCGTGGCCCCATAGGGAGCTCCACCCAAGGTCCCAGTGGCCCAGCCCGCATGCGGTACGCGCCCAATTTTGGCACACCCCTTACACGTTTCGTGGCCCCATAGGGAGCTCCACCATAGGCCCCAGTGGCGCAGCCCGCATGCGGTACGCGCCCAATTCTGGCACACCCCTCACACGTTTCGTGGCCCCATAGGGAGCTCCACCCAAGATCCCAGTGGCGCAGCCCGCATGCGGTACGCGCCCCATTTTGGCACACCCCTCACACGTTTCGTGGCCCCATAGGGAGCGCGGGCGAAGATGGTACTCACAATTTCGGTATTCACAACTGCATATGGTTGGGTCCTTCGTCAGGCTAATTTTTATTGTCTTTGGCTTCCTGTTTAAAACAACAGCGGTTCCCGCCGGATACTTCCTCAAACTGTATTGAAGAATCGCGCTCTCGCGGTGGGCTTCCCTGCTTCCCTGCAATTTATCAAAGAATCGCGCTCTCGCTTGTGACTTCCTCTCAATTTATTCATACGCCTCGCCCTCGGCACTCGCCAATTATGCTCTCGCTTTGGATTTCCCGACGATTTATTTGGGAATCGTGCTATCGCTCGAGACTTCCTCGCGATTCATGCAGGACGCCGCCTGCTCGACCTGGCCGTCTGAGCCCTCCTTCCCGGCGCGCCTGTTAGGGCCTACCCATCCGATCTGCCCGTCTGGTTCTGCCACGTGTTTTCTTTGCTCCTGTAGTCCCCCACCTGCTACTCTCTCTTTCGTGCTCCATCCTCCTCCCCCTCCCTTGTCCCTTTCTTCCATCCGTTCTCTCTTCCCCTGCCTTAGGGGCTGCACGAAATACACGTTGCAGGTAAGACAGATATACCCCCCAATGGGGGTACGGTCGAAGACGAAGAGGGTGGGTAGCGAGGGTTTGAGATATACGTGCTGCATGGCACGCGAGCAGATAAGAGCGAACAGTCTTACACTGATTATTGTTGTTATTGAATCGCTTCGCTCATTCCGCCAGCCCTGGAGCCCTCTTTAGGGCCTCTTGGGGACCTCTTGGGAGTCTCTTGGGGCTCCTTGGCGGCGTCTTGGGGGCCCCTAGGGCCTCTTGGGGGGCTCTTGGGGGCTTCTTGGGGTGGGAGGGGGGGTAGTCGATTGCGGCTCCCCCTCGGAGGCCACGATCCTCGTGAGGGGTGTCGAAAATTTGCCCGGTCCGGCATCTCTGACCCGGACCTGCCGGGACCTTGCCGGGGTACTTTTCGCCCGGAGACCCCTGCCAGGGGCCGCCCCGCGCGCGCGAAGTTGAATATTGTTAACCAGTTACCGGAGATCTTAGCACGCCTCTGGCCCGTTGGGCTGGCGAATTGCTGTTGATATGTACGCTGATGCTGATGCTAATGTTGTTGATGATGATGGTGATGCTGATGACGACGATGAGGTTGAGGATGAGGATCAATATGATGATGGTGGTGAAGATGCTGTTGGTGGTGATGATGATTCTGATGATTTGGATGGTGGTGATAATGATACTCATGCTTATGATGCTGATGCTTGTGATGGCGACGACGACGGCGACGACGACGATGGTTGCTATGATGCTAATGATGATGATGATGATGATGATGATGATGATGATGATGACGACGATGATGATGACGATGATGACGATGTTTATGCTGATGGTGATGCTAATGCTGATTTTGATGACGATAATGATGACGATGATGATGATGGTGATGACGTTCATGATGTTGATGATGATGACGCTGCTGATGATGATGACGATGACGATGATGTTGCTGCTGGTGATGATGCTGATGATGATGGTGCTGATGATGGTGATGATAATGATGATGATGATGATGATGATGATGATGATGATGATGATGATGATGATGATGATGATGATGATGATGATGATTATGGGTGGTTGTGGTGGTGATGATGATAACGATGATGATGAGTCGGAGGAGGAGGAGGAGGAAGAGGAGGAGTAGGTGGATGAGTAGCAGAAGGAACACGAGGAATACTTTGGCCGTCGCATATGACACTGTTCGTCGTCACTGTTTGAGGAGATCTCATGTAACTCGTTTGTGCCGTTTTGTGGCTGTCTTGGCGTCCGTTGAGGAAGTTTCGGGGGTCCCTTCGGGCCCTCTTGGGGCTGTCTTGGGGCTCTTTTAGGTCTTTGGGCTCGCTGTTGTGTTGAGTTTGCTTGTGTATGCTGGGTGGTTGGAGGTATGCTCTGAATGTCGCCGTCATGCTTAGAGTGTGTGTTCGCTTATGTCTGTCAAATGTGCCTGTCGTTAACTTTTGGTGTGTCTACATGTATGTTCGTTACGTCTGCCGTTCGATTCTCCAGTCATCTTGATGAGTGCTCTTTATGCGCGTTCTCTGTGTCTGTTATTGGTGTTTTTTATTCGGGCCTATGACAGGTTCCGTCGTCATATCTCGAGACGGGACACTGGGGATCACCGGGGATTCCTGGGGCCTGGCGGCCGCGGCGTGGGGGATCAGTTCGGTCGCCGATTGTCGAGGACGCGAGGTTTGGCAGTAGGGCTCACTGGGGGCAACTCGGGGCTTAGCGGCCGCAGTATGCGGGGATGCTGAACGGGGTGGGCTTTGGGTAATATTTGGCAACGACATATTCTCGGATTGGTAATCACTGAAGCATGGTTTTCTCGTTTTTGTAAAAACGGTTTGTCCTCTCGGGGCCATTCTTGGGAGGCCCTGTGGTTAATTACTTGGCGCCGATTGGTGGCCGTCTTGGGTCTGCCGATGGAGGCATGTTGGAAGCCGTCTTTCTCCAGCCTGGGCTACCCTGTGCCAGCTTGGACGCCATTTGGGGCTATCTGGCTCATCTTGGAGTCATCTATGGCCATCTTGACGGACAAACCCTCGGAAAATCACAGATCGGGCCCCGTACTGGGAAGGAGGAGTAAACCCCTCCCAGACAGGAGGGGGTTGGAATCGTTGGAATATTTGACCTTCTAAAGCACCTGCGCTCAGAGGTATGGTGGAATTCAGCACCATCTTTTTCCAACCGCGCCAGGTCGTACATCGATGCTAGCAACAAAGGACTGGAGGAGTGCGTGGATTGGCAGCGCATGTCGTTTCATGCGAAGGAGGCGCTCTCCATGAATCCCGAGAAGAATTCCCAACTTTCTGTATTTCTGGCAATCGGCGAGATGCAGAGTGGTCAGGAAGAGCGAGCTTTGGAGATGGTTCAGGAAGCACGATCCATTGGATTGAAGTCGGTTGAGGAGTACACGCAGTCGGCGTTCGTCATGGGCAACAGCAGCGCAGCATGGTCCGAGGTTCAAGACCTGTTCCTCGAGGGGCGAGACCGCTTCCCGAGCAGTGCGAGAATCGCCTACCAGCACGGGCGCTACTGCCAGATCGCAGGCGACCGTCGAATCCTCCTCCTCCTGCCCCTCGTGCCCCTCCCCCTCCCCCCCCCTCCCCTCGGCCCTCCTCTTCCTCCTCGGCCTCCTCCTCCTCCTCCTCCTCCTCCTCCCCTCGGCCCTCCTCCTCCTCCTCCTCCTCCTCCTCGGCCCCCCCCTCCCCTCGGCCTCCTCCTCCTCCTCCTCGGCCCCTCGTGCCCCTCCCCCCCCCTCCCCTCGGCCAGTGCTTGCTGCCAGGGGGCTCCCGCCTGGTCGTGCGGAAGCACCTCGGCGGGCCCTCCGACGTGGGCGCCCCGCGCCCGCCCGTGGGCGCCCCGTGCCCCGGGGTGTGCCCGCCCGGGTCTCGCCTCGTTGGCGCCCCGTGCCCGCCCGCGAGCGCCCCTCTCGGGCGCTCGCGCGCCGTCCGGCGCTCCCGGTGGGCCCGCCGAGGTGTCGCTCGGCGCCCGCTTCGCGGGCGCCTCGCGGGCGCTTCGTGGTCGCCCCGTGTCCAGGGCTGGCAAGAGTTGGCTTGCGCAGCGCAGCCGACGCCACACAGCTTGCACCGCCTGGTTCGCACAGCGTGGCTCACATCGCATCGGTCACGCCGCACGGCTTCCACGACATAGCTCGCACCGAACAGCTTACAGAAGATAGCTGACACCTCATAGCTCACACCACGTCGCTTACACAACATGGCTAACACACATGGCTTACTCCGCTGAATTTACACAACCCAGCTAGCACCACATAGCGTACTCCGCATATAGTCCACCATCAGAGTGCAAGAACTCACTGTTCAGGGTCCATGCAGGCTAACATTCCCTCACTAGGTGACAACTTTTCTCTACAGAGCGTGGGCACTGTGATACCTGCAATGCGTCACGCGCAGCAGCTCGCAGCAGAAGCTTTCCACAGTTCCGCGGTGCCGCTCTCTCGCACCCCCGGCAGCCCGTTGCGCTGCTCGGGCAAGCGGGCGGCGGTGGTCTATGACTGGGGCAGAGCGGAGGTCAGCGACACGGTCACCAGTTACACTCGTGTTGACCTGCATGGGCCGGTCGGCTCCTATGGATGGCGCTCCCCCCGCCGATGGAGCGGTTTGCCAGCAGACGTGCGGGATCAGAGTTTTATCTCACAAGCGTGCGCCATCCTGACGACCCCAGAATCGGGACGATCTGGGCTGCTCGCACGCGGGGGGGAGGGCAAGCTGGACGATGAGGATACCGTAGCACCCCGCAGTTGCGGATACGAGTGAGGGGGCGGCGGGGACGTCGGCAGTCTGCGAGGCTCTGAAAAAGCCCGCCGCAGGCGCGTAATTTTCACTATTTCAACGACCTCGCCGCAGTCGCCGATTTTTCGTTAAAGCAACCTGGGTAGGTCGCGGGTGGGTCGCGGGTGGGTTGGGGGTGGGTCGCGGGTGGGTCGCGAGCTGAGTCGCGGGTGGGTCGCGGGTGGGTCGGGTGGGTCGCGGGTGGGTCCGGGGGGTCGCGGGTGGGTCGCGGGTGGGTCGCGGGGTCGCGGGTCGCGGGTGGGTCGCGGGCCGGGTTGCAAGGGAGACGACGACAACAAACAACAACAAGCAACAACAACACCAACACCACCAACAACAACAACAGCAACAACAACAACAACAACAACAACAACAACAGTCCGCACCGCAGAAACTCACTTCAGCCACGCGCCCAGGGACAGTGAATGACCGTTCGCCCCCCTCACTCTGATGTACGTGGTGTGGGTCGCGGGTGAGTCGCAGGTGGGTCGCGGGTGGGTCGCGGATGGGTCGCGGGGTGGGTCGCGAGTGGGTCGGCGGGTGGGTCGCGCAGTGGTGGCACCCCCCTAAACCAATGCAATGAAGCCTGGCGCAGGCGCCGATTCTTTTCGCGGAGTGGGTCGCGGGTGGGTCGCGGGGTGGGTCGCGGGGGTGGTTCGCGAGTGGGTCGGCGGGTGGGTCGCGCGGTGGTGGCACTCCCCTAAATTAATGCATTGGAGCCCGCTGCAGGCGCCGATTATTTCTGCTGCTATATAGAATCAACATGGTGTGAGTCGCGGGGTGGGTCGCGGGTGGGTCGCGGGATGCGTCGCGGGTGGGCCGCAGGGTGGGTGGGTCGCGGGTGGGTCGCGGGGTGGGTCGCGGGTGGGTCGCGGGTGGGACGCGGGTGGGTCGCGGGGTGGGTCGCGGGTGGGTCGGGGGGTGGGTCGCGGGCGAGTGGGTCGCGGGCGGGTGGGTCGCGCGGTGTCGCGGGTGGGTCGCGGGGTGGGTCGCGGGGTGGGTCGCGGGGTGGGTCGCGGGGTGGGTCGCGGGTGGGTCGCGGGTGGGGTCGCGCGGTGGTCACAGGGGAGACGACGCAACACAACAAGCAGAGTCCTCGCCGTCGATCCTCACTTCAGCCACGCACCCAGGGGCAGTGAATGACCGTTCGCCCCCCTCACTCTGTCGTACGTGGTGTGGGTCGCGGGTGAGTCGCAGGTGGGTCGCGGGTGGGTCGCGGATGGGGTCGCGGGTGGGGGATCGCGGGTGGGTTGGCGGGTGGGTCGCGCGGTGGTGGTATTCCCCGAAATTAATGCAATGAAGCCGCCGCAGGCGCCGATTCTTTTTTCTTGCTGTTCTTTAGAATCAGCATGGTGTGGGTCGCGGGGTGAGTCGCGGGGTGGGTCGCGGGTGGGTCGCGGGTGGGTCGCGCGGTGGTCGCAGGGGGGACGACGCAACACAACAAGCAGAGTATTCGCCGTGGATCCCCACTTCAGCCACGCACCCAGGGGCAGTGAATGACCGTTCGGCCCCCTCACTCTGTTGTACGTGGTAAGATCAGGCGAGGTCTGGGCTCCCTGGCCCTGGTAGCCTCCTGCTTAAGAGCTGCTGTAGTCGCTTAGCCTGTGTCGCTTCTGGTCCTCCCTTCTCCTTGCTCGCCTCCTCCTTCTCTTGCTTGCGGTGCGAATGCGTTCACGGCACCAGCTGACGCCACTAAGTTGGTTCTTGGGATGACATTTCGTGGCGGAGACAAATCCTACCTGGGCTATTTTCGGAGCCTCTTCGGGCAACATACTGAGCCTTATGGGGGTCCTGCCTGGGCCGTGCCAGCTGTGTGTTGCGGCCAATCTTCGGCGATCTGACAGTTCGTGTACGTGTTGCTAAACGGATTGCAGTCTCGGTGGTTTCCTTTGGAGGCTCTGGTGCCACCTTGACACAATATTGGGGTCATCTTGGGGCAGCTAGCTGTCATTCTTGGCATCGTGCTACGCCCGTGTGGAAGCATGTTTAATCAATACTTGGATATCATTTGTCATTTTGGAGGCCTTCTTGGACAAACAGTGCCGCGTTGATCATTGATCCCGTCGTGGACCATACTAGGTGTCGCTCTGTCTCAGATGGTGGCTGACGAGATCGTGCCCGGCCTCCTCCTCCTCCTCCTCCTCCTCCTCGTCCTCCTCCATTCAAGCTAGGCTTTGAATCCCTTGCAGTGGGGGTAAAGAAGCGGTGGAGGAGGAGGAGGAGGAGGGGGAGCAGGTGGAGGAAGAGGAGGACTGGGGAGGGGTAAGGTGGCAAGGTGATCAGGATATGGACGACGAGATGGAGGCGGAGGAAAGGCAGAGCTAGGGACAGGAGCGAAGAGGGCAGCCACGCATCTCGCACGCGTTTTTCGCCCCCGTCGAGCAGGGGTCGGCGGACCTGGGGCTCCTTGATGTACGAAGAGCGCGAGGCCTTCGTCAGCGAACTGACCGACGTGTTCGTCTCTGGTGTCGATGGCGTTCTCTTCGATGCTCGCTGTCGTATCTTCGCGATCGGCCACGACGAGGAGACGCGGTATTACGAGTCGCTGCCGCCCCCGCAGTTTGTCGCCACTGCGAGCCCGCTCGCCAGCGCGATAAACCTGGTACAGGTTTGGGGTCTGGCCCCTTACCATATTATCGCCGAGGCCATGTCCAGGGTTTACCTGCTCCAGCGGGTCTGGCGTGCCGACCCCTCGATACCTTTTCTCTACGGCGGCCCTGGTAATTCAGACAGGCTGGTCAGGATCATGTTGGAGAGCTTGTTCGACGTGGCGCCGTCGAGACTGACGCCGATGAACAGCTTAGGTGCCCTAGTGCGCGTGGGGAAGCTGCATTTCGCAGATTGGCGGCGGATGAGTCCAGAGGGCGTGCCTGTCCGCGATGATGGAAGGCTATACCACTACTTGCCCCCGCGCCGCGTGCTCCAGCAACTGCACTCGTACTACGCGCAGCGTTATAAAGGCGTTGCAGGAGCGACAAACGACCAGCCCAGAATATTGCTCTGGCTGTCGCGTGGAGGCTCCGAGAAGCGGCAGGTTGCCCCCGATCGGGAATCGGGCTTGCTGAAGCGCATGACAGAGATCTGGTCCACGCATCTTGGATCCGAGACCAATGTGAGAGTGCTGGGCAAGTTTCCGCCCTTCGCGGACGTCCACCGTCTGTTCTACACAGCAGCGGCCGTTGCTGGTGTACACGGAGCGGGCCTCGGCAATGTGTTATTCTGTCAAACAGGCACACACGTTGTCGAGGTCGCGTGTCAGCAGCCTCATTGCCATTACTTTGGGCACCTCTCCATGGCGCTCGACTTCCAGTACTGGTTCGTCCCACTGACGCCGCGGCACGCGCACCTCCAACGCTTCGTGGAGCCCCCCGAGGAGGAGCTCCTGGGGGTGGTGCGGAACGTGGCCGAGGAGGTCGCCGCTGCCGCCGGCCGCGCGGGCCACGCCACCGCAGGCGAACTCTGAGAGCGCTGGCCGCGCTGGCCTGCCAGCTGACGCGCGGCGGAGCCCTCTGTGGAGAAGCGCCGCTCGGAAGGGCAGCACGAAAGCCGCAAGGATGCGGCAGGTTCTGCGCCGCGCCGGCACCGGCGCGGGTGCGGGCGCTCAAGGTCAATGACCGGCGGCGGCCTGAGACCCTGAGCGATCTTCTATGAGGAAATCCTGGAGTCTTCGCGCGGCGTGCAATAGCAGTATTGTCCAGTCCACACGTCCGCCCCGTCAGATAAAGGACGACGTTCGCGCGGCGATGCTCCGACGCAGATCGGGCGTGAATCCGACGCAGATCTAGTTGCCGCGCAAGGCGTCCAGGACTTCCTTCATGAGATGTCCAAGGGCCTTCGGCCCATTCCGCTGCCGTGCCTGGGTTGCGGGTCAGAGTTCTCAGGGGTGTTTCTCGGGGTCTCTGCGGAGCGCTCTCGGGGGCCTTTTGAGGGCAGTTTTTGGGCCTTGGCCTCTTCGGGCCTCTTGGGGGCCGCTTGGAGGCCTTAGGGCCTCATTGGGGGCCCTCGGGGCCGAGGGCTTAACATGTCCGTTCGGGCCCCCCATTTGTGACCCCTTTGGGCCCTCTTTGGCCGTTTTGGGCGCCTCCTCCTCTTGGGAGCTTCTCGGGCCGTCTTATAGGGCGATCGGGAGCGTCTTGGGGACCCCATGGGCCGTCTTGGAGCGTCGGGAATCCGAAAAGGCGAGAGGGCCAATATTCTTCAAAAACCTGAAGCAAATCAATGTTTTTGCCTCCTTGGGCCCTCTGAGGAGGCCTCATGGGGCGTCTTGGAGGCTTCTTGGGACGTCTTGGGGCCATGTTGGGCGTCTTGGGGCGATCTCTGGGCGTATAGGAGCCCTCGTGGGCCGTCTTGAGGGCCTCTTGAGGCCCTCTTGGCCTGTCTAGGGGCCTTCTTGGGTCCGAACAAGTCACGCGAGGAGATGCGCCAGTGCCCCGACAAGCCGCAAGAAGCCCCAAGAGATTTAAGAATTTTGGGCCGGGGCCCCTGAGAGACTCTCCAGGAGTGAATATTGAGGCTTAGAGGACTAGGCACAGGACCTGAGGGCACGCCCACTCCGTGCCGAATGGCACGGTGGCGGATTCGCTGTCGGATAGCTCCGAGATCGCTGAAGGCTGAACGGCTTGCGCGATGCCAGAGATGAGCGCCCGCGCGGGCATGACGGGAGCGCGCCGTGGTGGAAATCGTCCCCGGGCGGCGGGGCCGCCACGGTTCGACGAAGTCAGACCTGAAAGATCGATCGGCCATGTTTTCACTGTTTGCATTCCTGTTGAAAATTAAGACCAAGCAAGCTTTTCCCCTCTTGGTCCACATGAGATTTCCTGCACGGCAGGTGTCGGTTCGATTGCGCGCTATCCAGGGGTGGCTCTGGGCTCCCCTCTTCCTCAGCGGTAGCCTCAGGGGGCGAAGGGCTGAGGGGGGAACGCATCGATCCCCAATCGCCAATTCATCGTCGGTAGGGACACGATAGCCCATCCCGTCCAGGCGCGTGCGGTTTCGCCTGGCGCCGATCCATCGGCGATGCATCGCCTGAGCCGGTCCCCCTTATGTTCCCCGTTCACTTCAGCGCTTCCATAGATGTGGTGCAATTCGACTACGCAAACGATGCGATCGGTCTGCCACGATGGGCAGCGGGTCAGGAGCAGCAGACGTGGTTTTATACGCATCGGTCGTCGAGAGCGCGTGTATTTGGATCCCCAGGTCCCAAGTGCCTCCCTCCCCTCCCCCGCGGGGGACCACCGGCCACGGGCCTCGTCGCGGCCTGTGGATCAGAACTTGAGACAATTCAACGGCCTTCGGCCCATCCTGCCATTGTGCCCTGGTAGTGGACAAGAGGCCCCTTCGAGGCCCCATAGAAGCCTCTGGATGACCTTTTGGAGGTCTCTTGGTGCCTGGGGCCTCTTGGGGGCCTCTGGGAGCCTCTTCGGGTTTCTTGGGGGCATGCTGGCGGCCTCGGGGGCTGCCTTGGCACGTGCGGGGCACCTCGCGGGAGTCGTGCACCTGGCTAGCGTCTGCATTGGTTCCCGATTGTTGTCGATGGTGACCCCTGCCCCTGCTGAGATTCGGGTTCCACTGATGTGTTGGGAGGGCGGGTGGGAGTGAGCGAGACGACTTGTGGCTTGTGGACAGCTGGACCCCTCCCCCTCCCCCGTCCCGTCCGCCGAAGGCCCCAGTGGCAGGGTTCGCATGCGGTCCTGCCCCAATTTCGGCACATCTCTCACACGTTTCGTGGCCCCATAGGGAGCTCCGCTGAAAACGATTTTCATAAGTGCGGCACGAACAATTGCATACCGTTGGTCCTTCGCCAGGCTAGTTGTTTGTATACCCGCGGCAACACAGAGGCACTTTGAAACCATTATTCTTGTTTGTTGATGTCGAGGTTCTCGTTTGTTGAAACCGATTATTCGTGCTTTGAAACTGATGCTTTCGTTCATCGACGTGGTTTCGTTTATGGACGCCAATACGTCGTGTATCGCCCGTGCGACCGGCGTTTTTTCAATGCCCTCCATGCGCAGTGCGGTGTAAGACAATTCGCGGCAATCGACATCAATATCCACTCGCAAATGCAATACATTCGTGCATCGCCAGCTCGCTCCCAACACGAGATTGCGCGCTGCGTTTCCATCAACATTTGCGCAAACAGAGTAGGACATACCCTTCAATGCATTTTGGTGCGGATGCCGTTTTTTACATCTGATTGCGTCGATCTGTCTCCGGCCGTCTGGGAGCTGACGGATGTCAGAATGCTATAAGAATTAATCCATATCAGAGCCGCGTGTCCTGGAAGAAAACATAGTGGGTTTGGCAAGTCGTTCGGTGCATGCGGTACAGGTTCTGCCGCGCGTGGGTCGCGCATTGGTCCGCGATTTCCACGTGGCAGCGGCGCTCGTTGGTACCAAAGGTTTTGGACAATAATGCATGCAAGCGCCATGGGGCAAGCTTGCCTCGCAATTTGCATAAGGCGGGCTGAGAAGAATCCACCCAAACGCCCGTACGCTCCAGTTCCAAGGCGTAATGAATCGTCTAGCCTATTGCCGATGAATCGGTATTGTTTTGTTGCTTCGGTTCTCTCGATTAGATTCCCTCCTTCGTTGCTGGTTCCGGAATCTGGCGTGCTCTTCCGCGAGATAGGTCTAATGTTAGGTAGCGTGGGCTCCAAGCAGAGTAAATCTATCTGGGGGGGGGCAATCTATGTGGTCCCATCTACGTAGTGCAAATTTACTGAGCAATATATGTTGTACAACCTGTGTTGTGCCATATATGTAATGCAACCTCGGTGGAGCAATGTATGTGGTGCAATCTACGTGGTGCAATTGATTTTAACCCATGATTTGACACATCCCACGCTCTTGCAAATATCCCACCCACCCACCCGCAACTTGGTTTGCAAAAGCTCTTAAGACCGACTACGACGACACCGACGACAACGACTACGACGACACCGACGACGTCTCCGACGACTTCGACGTCGACAACGACGCCGACGCCGACTACGACGAAGACGACGACGACGACGCCAACGAAGACGACGACGAGGGAGGAGGAAGGACGACGACGGCGACAACGATGACAACGACGACAACGACGAGGGAGGAGGGAGGACAGCGACGACGCGAACGACGAAAAAGGAGGAAGGACGGCGACGCCGACGACGACAACGACCAGGGAGGAGGGAAGACGACGACGACAACGACGACGACGACGACGGCGACGAAATAGGAGGGACGACGACGAGACGCCGACGACGGACGACGACGACGACGAGGGAGGAGGAGGAAGGACGACCACGGCGACAACGACGACGGAAACGACCACGACGCCAAAGAGGACGACGACGACGAACACGAGGAAAGACAGAGGACGACGTAGGCGACGACGACGACGACGACGCGGGAGGAGGGAGGACGGCGACGACGACGACGACGACGACGCAAGAGCGCGCGCGCACGCTTTTGTTGAAAATCCGTGATGCGAAACCTTGTATTTTTGTAAGTTTTTTTTGGACGCACGATTTTGAAATCCTTCCGAAACCGATGGGTTTTGAAGGTTTTCGGCATACGCGCGCGACGACGCGCGCGTCTGCACTTCGTCCCATTTTTTGCAGAGGATTCGCGCGACGGCACACGCGCAAGGGCGTTCGACAGATTTCGACCTGCGCGCGCGCGAAGCCCGTTTAATAGCATTTTGTGAAAATCTTGACAAACTTATGGTTTTCTTAAGATTTCGCAAGAACTCGCGCGGAAGTTTTTTAGCAAATCAGTGTTGCGAAACCCTGTGTTTTTGTATGTTTTTTTGGAAACTCGATTGCGAAATCCTTCCGGCACCGAAGGTTTTTGAAGGATTTCGGCATGCGCGCGCGACGGCGCGCGCGTGTGCATTCGTCTCATTTTTGCATGGGATTCGTGAACACGTGCTATCTATGTTAGAACAACAATGTCACCGCATAGTTTTTTTTTGCGAGGGAACCTCAGGGGGGGATACCGGCCCCCCTGGGATAGTGTAAATTCATTCTTAGGATGGACATGTGGTCAGAATCGTATATGATTTACATACCCGAAAAGGGTACCGATAACGCCGGGGGGGGTGTAGAGTCTATTCTCTTTTTAGAAAGGGGAATCCAACACTACGTGCAAGCTATGTTGGTGTGGAATCTCCGCCACCGTGCCCTCAGGCACGGCGTGCGTGTCCTCAGATATTTTGCCTAATCCTTTGAGTTTCAATCCTCTTCATTGTGGAAATTCTTAGGGGCCCGACGTTCAAATTGTTTACGCTTCGCGAGTCCCCACCAACCCATCCAAAAGCAGCCGCTCGAAAAAGGTGCGCTGACCGTAGGGTGTTTTCTCTTCCTTCTCCCTCTCTTTGGCTTTTTTCTTCCATCCTCCTCTCCTGCTCCTCGTCCTCGTCGCTCCTTCTCTTCGTCCTCCTCCTCCTGGCCGTGCGATCTTGGGGCTCTCTTGGGATCTCAGGGAATCGTGGCCCTGGGGCTCTCTTGGGGCTCTCTTGGGGCTCCTTTGGGAGTCTTGAAACCCTCTCGGGGCTCTTTGTGGGAGTTTGGGAGGTCTCTTGGGGGCATCTTGGAGGCCATCGGGCAAAGAAGGAGAGAGCATTTATTGGAAAGAGCGTGTTCTACCGCTGCTGGCGGAAAACCGGGGGGGGTCACTACCGGTTCGAACCCCTTCCCCCCCCCCCTCCGGAAAACCGGGGGGGGTCACTACCGGTTCGAACACCCCCCCCCCCAGCTCATCATGAAAAGGGGGGGGGGTCACTACCGGTTCGAACCCCTCCCCTCCCCCCCCCCCCTCGAAAACCGGGGGGTGGTCACTACCGGTTCGAACCCCCCCCCCACCTCCTCGAAAACCGAGTGGGGGTGCGGACAGTGGTGGGGACGGTGTTGGTGGGGACAGTGGTGAGGGGATAGCGGGACGGTGGTGGGGACAGTGGGACAGTGGGACAGTGGTGGGGACGGTAGTGGTGGGGACAGTGGTGGGGACAATGGTGGGAACAGGGGGGGGACAGTGGACAGTGGTGGTGACGGTGGTGGTGGGGACAGTGGTGTGGGGACAATGGGAATGAGGTGGAAACAATGGGACAGTGGAGGGTACAATGGTGGTGGGGACAGTGGTGAAGGCGGTGGCGAGGACGGCGGTGGGACAATGGGACAGAGGTACAGTGGGGACAGTGGTGGGGACAGTGGGGACAGTGGTGGGAACAGTGGGACAGCTCAGTGGGACAGCGGAGGAGTCAGTGGGACAGTGGGGACAGTGGGGATAGTCGGGCAGTGGTTGGGGCCGTGGAGACAGTGGGGAGAGTGGAACCGTGGTGGGAACAGTTCTGGGGACAGCGGGGACAGTGCGACAGTGGTGGGGCCACTGGTGGGGACAGTAGGGGCGGTGGTGGAACCAGTGGGGACAGCGGTGGTGAGGACAGTGGGCTGCTGGGAACGGACCAGTGGGGGATGTGATCCGGATCCGGGGGGGGGGGGGGAGGGGTTCGAACCGGTAGGTGACCCCCCCGGTTTTCGAGCGGAAGGGGGGGGGGGGGGTAGGGGGAGGGGGGGTTTTGCCGGGGGAGAGGGGGGGGGGGGGAGGGTTCCAGTTCCAGCGGGGAGAGGGGGGGTGATTTTCGGAGGGGGGGGGGGGGGGGGCGACCCCCGGGTTCCGGAGGAAAAGGTTGGCAATTTTCCATCGTAAAGCGGCGGTGGATCACGCTTTCTCATTTATTGGTGTACCCCCGTCGGGGCCCGAAATATCGCCTCTTGGAGCCCTCTTGGGCCGCTCTTGGGCGCCTGTTTGGCGTTCTTGGCTCTTGGGCCGTCTTGGGGCGGTCTTGCGGGCCTTTTCGGCTGTTTTGGAGCGTCGGGAAGCCGAAAGGGCGGGAGCTAAAATGTTTGAAATACGTAAGGACCACATATGATTTTGGCCTCGTGGGGCCCTCTTAGGGTGCTTCTCGGGGCTCTCTTGGAGCGTTTTGGGGGCCTTTTGGGCCGTCTTGGCCTCTCGGGGGCGTCCTTGGGAGGTTCCGCGGCCACTTGGAGCCGTGTTGTGGCGGTCTTGGAGCCTCTTGGGGCTCTCTTGGGCCGCTCTTGGGCGCCTTTGGGGCGCTCTTGGGGCCCCGACTTGGGCCGTATTGGCCGCCGCTTGGGCCGTCTTGGGGCCCTCTTGGGCCGTTTTGGAGCCGTCTTGGGAGCCTATTGGGCGCTGTAGGGGCGGTCTTGCATGCCTTTTGGGCTGTCTTGGAGCGTCGGGAAGCCGAAAGGGCGGGAACGCTAAAATGTTTGAAACGCCAACGGAAAATCAATGGTTTTTGGCTTCTTGGGGCCCTCTTAGGGCGCCCCTCGGGGCTCTCTTGGAGCGTCTTGGGGGCCTCTTGGGCCGTCTTAGCTTTTCGGGGGCGTCCTCGGGAGGCTCCGCGGCCACTTGGAGCCGTGTTGTGGCGGTCTTGGAGCCGCTTGGGGCTCTCTAGGTGCCACTTGGGCGCTCTTGGGGCCGTCTTGGGGCCCTCTTGGGCCGTACTGGCCGCCGCTTGGGCCGTCTTGGGGCCCTCTTGGGCCGTCTTGGAGCCGTCTTGGGAGCGCTCTTGGGGGCCTTGGGAGCGCTCTTGGGGCCATCTTGGAGGAGATCGGTCAAAGAAGACGAAATCACTTATTTGCTCCCCCCCCCCCCTGGGGCCACGATCCCTGTGAGGGGTGTCAAAAAATGAGCTTCCCAGGGACCGACAAAGGACGCCCCGGCGACCCGCGGCCCCCCCTCTCTAGGCCCAGGGGGAGGGGGTAGGAGGAGGGGTCAAGACCCCCTCCCCGCCCGCAAGCCGTCTCGCTCGCTCCCACCCGCCCTCCCAACACATACGTAGCACCCGAGTCTGGCCCGAGCCTGAGCATATTCAGCAGTCGTCTTTGGATGGGCAGCTACTGGGGGCCAATCCGCCGCCGCCGCCGCCGCCGCCGCCGCTGCCCGCCGCCGCCGCCGCCACGCCGCCGCCGCCGCCGCCGTCCGCCGCCGCCCAGCCGCCGCCGCCGCCCGCCGCCGCCAGCCCCCCGCGCCAACCCGCCGCCGCCGCAGCCCGTGCGCCGCCACACCGCCACCGCCGCCGCCGCCGCCGCCGCCGCCGCAGCCGCCGCAGCCGCCGCCGCCGCCGCAGCCGCCGCAGCCGCCGCCGCCGCCGCCAAGTGTACTCTGTATTGTTTTTGATAGGGATAGTGGGGGGGGGGCCGCATCGGGTTGGCCGCGGATGTTCCGAATTTGGAGGCAGAGTGTGTTTCGCATTGCTTTTTGCAAGGAATGGTGGGGGGGGGCTCGTCATGGTCCCTGGTTGGCCCCCAGTCGCCTGGGGGAGGGGGTGTTTATTAATAGGGAGCAGTGATAAACCCCTCCCCAAAGGGGAAGAAGGGGGTTGAGAACAGAGAGGACTCTCTAAACCACTCACGCCCTAAAGGGCTGGTGGGATTTTCAAATTTCTCGGGACTTCCCGCATACCCTCTGGGGTTCCTGACACCTTCCTGCATGATTTTTCGGAGCCTAGGAGGGGCCAGAATGGCTCCAAGATGGACTTGATACGATCCAAGATGGACTTGATACGATCCAAGATAACCCTGGGACGTCCAAAGACCGCCCCAATACGCCCAACATGGTCACAAGACTGTGCAAAAGGCCTCCACAACGCCCTAGGAGGTGTCAAGCGGCATCCCGGAAAAAGGCTCGAAGAAACCCACATCGTTTTTACATTAGAAAGAGCGTGTTCTACCGCTGCTGGCGGAAAACCGGGGGGGGGGTCACTACCGGTTCGAACCCCTCCCCCCCCCCCATCCGGAAAACCGGGGGGGGGGTCACTACCGGTTCGAACCCCTCCCCCCCCCCAGCTCATCATGAAAAGGGGGGGGGTCACTACCGGTTCGAACCCCCCCCCCCCCTCGAAAACCGAGTGGGGGTGCGGACAGTGGTGGGGACGGTGTTGGTGGGGACAGTGGTGAGGGGACAGCGGGACAGTGGTGGGGACAGTGGGACAGTGGGACAGTGGTGGGGACGGTAGTGGTGGGGACAGTGGTGGGGACAATGGTGGGAACAGGGGGGACAGTGGACAGTGGTGGGGACGGTGGTGGTGGGGACAGTGGTGTGGGCACAGTGGGAATGAGGTGGAAACAGTGGGACAGTGGAGGGTACAATGGTGGTGGGGACAGTGGTGAAGGCGGTGGCGAGGACGGCGGTGGGACAATGGGACAGAGGACAGTGGGGACAGTGGGGACAGTGGTGGGAACAGTGGGACAGCTCAGTGGGACAGCGGAGGAGTCAGTGGGACAGTGGGGATAGTCGGGCAGTGGTTGGGGCCGTGGAGACAGTGGGGAGAGTGGAACCGTGGTGGGAACAGTGGTGGGGACAGTGGGGACAGTGCGACAGTGGTGGGGGCACTGGTGGGGACACAGTGGGGACAGTGGTGGTGAGGACAGTGGTGCTGGGAACAACAGTGGAGGATGTGATGCGGACGGTGGTAGGGACCGGGAGTCGTTTGCTGGCGGTGAGTGGGGGGGTGGGGAGGGTTTTTTCGAAACCGGTAGTGATCCGCCCTTCGTTTCGAGAGGGGGGGGGGGGGGGGCTTCGAACGCGTAGTGACCCCCCCCTGTTTTTCCGTATCCGGAAGGGGGGGGGGGGGGGGGGGGGGGAGGGTTCGAACCGGTAGTGACCCCCCCCCGGTTTTCGAGGGGAGGGGCGGGGGGTGGGAGGGTTAGGGAGGGGGGGTTTTGCCGTGGAGGGGTGGGGGGGGGGGGGGGCGGGGGGGGGCGGGGGGGGGAGGGGGGGGGGGGGGTGGAAGGGAGGGGGGGGGGGGGGGGGGGTGGGGGGTGGTGGGGGGGGGGTGGAGGGGGGGGGGGGGGGAGGTCGGTTTCCAGCAGTGGTTGGGGGGGGGATTTCGGAGGGGGGGGGGGCGACCCCTGGGCTCAGGAGGAAAAGGTTGGCAATTTTCCACAATAAAGCGGGGGTGGATCACGCTCTCTCTTATATTACAATATGTTTTTGACGGCTTCTGTTCTTCTGGAGGCATCAAGAAGGCTTCCAAGAAACCCCGGCCAGGCCTTGGTGCATTCGGCGTGAGCCTTTGCTGTGCAATCTGTGTGGTGCAAGCTATACTGTGCGACCTATTTGGTGCAATCTATGTTATACAAGCTAGGTGGCGACGCGGCGGTGACGGCGAGCACGGAACTGCCAGACCGCCACCCAGGCCCAAACGACGGGCTGCCATGAGGCATCGATGGCGAGCACGGAACCGCCAGACCGCCACCCGGGCCCGGACGACGGGCGGCGACGAGGCGGCGACGGGGCGGCGACGGCGAGCGCGGAGCCGCCAGACCGCCACCCAGTCAGTCAGTGAAGCCATTCATCCAGCAAGACGCGTTGGCACAGCGCTGCAGACACGCATACCTAGGCGGACGAACTGCATGCCAAACGCTTGGCCAGACATTGTATACGCGCACCGGGAGGACCATGAAAGAAGGGGGAGGAGGAGGGGGAAGAAGAGGACGAAGATGATGATGATGATGATGATGATGATGATGATGATGATGATGATGATGATGATGATGATGATGATGATGGTGGTGGTGGTGGTGGTGGTGGTGGTGGTGGTGGTGGTGATGATGATGATGATGATGATGGTGGTGGTGGTGGTGGTGGTGGTGGTGGTGATGATGATGATGATGATGATGACGATGATGATGATGCTGTTGTTGATGATGATGATGATTCCGATGATGAAGAAAAACAATAAGAACCTGTTACATAAGTAATGTGTCGTTTCAAATGCCTCATTCGCCCACTGCTGGCGCGGACGGCCCCTTGAACGACGCATGGCCCATGTTTCTGGCGTGCCATTCCTTTCGCAATGCTTTTGCTTGACCAGAGAATCGCTTACACTTGTTATACTTTTCTTGTTTCCAAATACGACGGCAGACAATGTGCCGTCCCCAGCTTTGTCCAGGGCGTCAGCGTTTCTCACCCTCGAGATTCATGGGTGTGGTACACCAAGATGAGGTCCGAATAATGTGACAATTTGCTAACTACGCAGCTTTTCTTCCCCAAGTCGTCTCGTCGATTCTGGTTCCACCTTCCCGTCGCATGTAAGTTGCCCACTGTATATAGCTTCCCGTACACATTTGCTGTCATCGCCATTTGGCGCAGTGCGCTGGTTAGTGGATATTGAATTTGTAGCGTTTTGTGTCAGCTGAGCTTCAATCCATATTTTGCACCTTCGGTTAGATTCTCCAGCAGCATGTATTGAACACGGTCTGTGTGGTGCGAGAGGAGAGCAATGTCGCCCGCGTGCAAAATGTCTGGCGTGACCGCGTAGGGCGGATCCTCCAGCAAGTCCATGCTGCCCAAAACGTCATGTAGAATAACACTTCGGATTATGATGAACAAGTACGGCGAGAGAGGTCATCCTTGCGCTTCTCCTGCCCGTTGTTATCTTTCAGTAGAAGGGCCCGTGTGGTCCAATCTCGTAGAGTACTTGATTTCGTATATGGAACGAATAATTGTGACTGTATCTGGTATCCCGAGCCGTTCCACAGCATCGCGCGTACAATCGGGTTTGATTTGGTCGAACGCCGGATACCCCCATTGTTGTTATTATGTGCTTCGTCGATAATGCGCTTGGCCAATAACATCAGAGCATTTGTTGTCCCTGGCAGTGGTCTGAACCCAATTAAGTGTGTCGTAGTCGTCGTTCGGTTTGCCTTTCAGGAGCCGCTGGTGTAGCAGAGCCGCCGAAATCTCGTGTTCGACGGGCAAAAATGGTATAGGTTTATATATTCTGGTAGCACAACATTGCTTGCCTTGAGTGACAGAATCACATTCGCCCGCTTCCAGATTTCGGGTGTCGCCTTGTTGCTGCTGGCATTGTCAAGGCATGTCGGGTAAAACATCGCGCGTCATTGAATTTGGTGCGACGATTTTCCATCAACCATCTGGTGGTACCAGTGCTTGTCAGTTCGCCGAAGACTGCCTTTGTCCGCGATGATCGGACGCAGATCAACACGAAGCGTGTGTCCTAAGTAGGTGTTTTATGTCCATTGCGCGGTTACAAAATGATATGCGATTTTTTCTGTTTTCTTGATGTGTATGCGTGCCATCAGGGCGCTGGATCATAGCATGCTGCATTTTCTGTATCTTGGGTGGGTGACGAACCGCATCTTATCTTCCAGTCGAAGTAAGAACAGTGAGCCATGTTTTTTATTTGTCTTCCCACCGTTGCGCATTTTCTTGCTCAACTTTTGCTCGTCGTCGTAATCGCCCTTGTTTCTGCAAGAGCTTCGTTCTGCAGTCAGTCTGAGGGCAGATGTGCCGACGCACGGGCGCTTTACCGCGGCCCGCGGCATTCCGCATTGGCAAAGCAACGGCCGCTTGTGAATTAGATATCGTAAAATCGCCGTAGCGCGGTCCGGGTCGTTGGAATGACTTTGACGAACCTTTGTGTTGATGAGCTCGCTGAGAGTTTTGCTCTTGACGTTGTTTTGTAAAGCTGTCGGGTTGCATGCGTTTCTTTTATTTGTCTGTTCTGTGATAAATTCGATGTCCATATCCGTCGTTGTTTTTCCCAATGCAATTATACGACATACATCACGATCAGTCTATGATAACTTTGTTATCGATATATGTTCGGCCATCGTATTGACACCCGTGTTGCGGCAAATGACGTTCATAGAGTCGGGGTGGTTTTGGTAATTGTTCGCGACCGCAAGACCATATGCTACGCATGTTCCCAAAAGCAACTATCGATTTGAGATTTGCCTAACTTGTTGCACCATTCTTGAAGCTGAAGGCTTCCGTGACATTTGAACATGTCCTTTCTCGGCAGCAACCGTTTCAGAAAAAGTGCACAGCAGTTTCAGAAAAAGGCCGGTTTCAGAAAAAGGGCGTGCCGTTTCAGAAAAAGGCTGAGCAGTTTCAGAAAAGGGCGCGCTGTTTCAAAAAAAGCGTGGGAGGTTTCAGAAAAAGTGCGCGCGGTTTCAGAAAAATGCCCGACCCCCGATTTGTTGCCCGGGCCCCCGGGCCTCGGCCCGACCTTGGACCGCGGGCCCTGGATTTTTGCACCCGGACCCCCGCCGTTTTTTTCTGAAACGGTCTACTACTACTACTACTACTACTACTACTACTAGTACTACTACTACTACTACTACTACTACTACTACTACTACTACTAGTACTACTAGTACTACTACTACTACTACTACTACTACTACTATTACTACTACTACTACTACGACTACTACTACCACGACTACTACGACTACTGCGACTATTGCGACGAAACGACGAACGACACACTACTACAACTACTACTACTACTACTACTACTACTACTACTAACTACTCTACTACTACTACTACTACTTCTACTTAACGACTACAACTACTTACTACTACGACTACGACTACGAACTACGACTACTACGACTACTACGACTACAACTACAACTTAATAATCTTCTGCCCACGACTACTACGACTACTACTACTACTGACTACGACAACTACACTACGACGACTACTACTATACTAACTACTACTATACTACACTACTACACTACAACGTAACAAGTACTAACCCTTAACTACAACTACTGACTAACTACTACTACTACTATTTCTACTACTACTACTACTACTAGTACTACTACTATTTTGTTTGTTTTGTTATACTACTAACTAAATAAAACTACTACTACTACTACTACTACTACTACTTCTACGTCTACTTCTACTTCTACTTCTACTTCTACTTATACTTCTACTTCTACTTCTACTTCTACTTCTACTTCTACTACTACTACTACTACTACTACTACTACTACTACTACTACTACTACTACTACTACTACTACTACTACTACGGCTACTACGACTACTACTACTACTACTACTACTACTACTACTACTACTACGACTACTACTACTACTACGACTACTACTACTACTACCACCACTACTACTACTACTACTACTGCTACTACTACTACTACTACTACTACTACTACTACTACTACTACTACGTCTCGTCGTCCCTAGCGCCCCAAGGCTAGCACTCCCTAGCGCCAGTACTTTCTAGGGCTAGCACCCCGTAGCGCCAGTACTTCCCGGCACCCCCTCGGACTAGCACTCCCTAGGACTAGTATTCCCTAGGGCTGGTACTCCGTAGAGCGAGTACTCCCTAGGACGAGTACTCCCTTGGGCGAATACGCCGTAAGGGTAATAATTTCTAGGACTGGTACTCCCTGGGGCTGGCACTCCCTGCGGCTAGTACTCCGTAGGACTAGTACTCCCAATGAATGGTATTACCTAACACCAACACTACAGCACCACTACCACAATACCAGTACCACAACATCACAACACCGCTACCACAATACCACAACACAGCTACCACAATACCACAGCCACAACTAACACCCAACTGACCACACTAACACCCAACTGGCCACACTAACATCCACTCGGGCTACAGTAACAACCGGTCGCAGAGGGGGAGGGCTTGCGCGTACTTTGAAAAAAAGGGGCGTGGCGTCCTGTTCGGTGACTTCCGGGATCATCCTCAAGAACGCGGCCTTTCTCATCTGGCAGAAGACGTCCCATGTAGCCCCCAGCCTCAAACGGGCACGCAATCGGGGGGAAATCAGCCGGAGCATCAACGACAAAAGGATATCTTTTGCCAATGCGCATGTGCGCAACCGAAGTGGAAGAACCAATATGAGGGAAGATATATCAACGATGATGACAAATATCTGCCGGGGTGTGTCTGCTAAGCGCACGGCCCATTTGTAAATAGACATATGAATGCCCATGTACCCAAAGAAATGCGCATCGCTGTGATCACGAAGATTCACGTACGGATACGTGCAATTGTGGATGTAGAGGGAAAGAAATATATCGGTAAGCAATCCGCGTAAAGCTCCAAATGCTGTGGACGTGGGAGGAGGTAGGAGGTTGAACATGTAAAGAGAGGTGGGACGTAGGGGGAGGGCGGAGGAAGCAGGAGGTGGTAGGAAGGCGCACGGGGAAGCAATAGTAGCGGTCGAACCGATTATTTGGACGTCCTCTGTGAAAACTGTTGCTCTTTTAAGTATTTTTTCGTATTTCTTCGTATGTCTGTTTACGTCCGTACCCGCTGAGCGTCCGCCGGGTATTCAAAGGGGCGTATGAATTTGAATGTTATGAGCAGCGGCGCTGCCCCGGAAATTTGCACGTCCTTTTCTGAAACGAGTGCCGTTGCTTCTGAAACGACAGCAATTTCTTCTGAAACGGGCCCCGCTTTTTCTGAAACGGCGAACGTTTTTTCTGAAACGGTTGTTGCGTTTTGTGAAACGGCATTTTTTCTGAAACTGCTGTGATCTTTTTCTGAGGCGGCGGTCGCCCTCTCACGAATACGGATGTGACGACGAGAAATGGTGGCGACACGGCGACGTCGAACGACGACGAACCCCACGCCGAATCGTATCCGAGATTGCATTATAATATGTAACACGACAACGTACGTGCATCATACAACATGGCATGCGGCACGATTACGGTTATGGCGCAAACCATTGATTGCATCTGTTTTTATAATATCGTTGTGCAGTACGGTGGACGTTTATTACGCACAATCGATTATCAATCATATTTTGTGTTACCGGTTGTCGCCACTATACGGGAGGAGGATTGGGGGAGCACGGGATCCTGGGCCGTATGCTTATGGAAATTCTGATTTTCACAAATTCGTTGAAAGAATTGCACGGAACGAATGGTCAAGATATCATTGTTTGTTGTGCTCCTGGGGCTGGGTATTCAGATGTCTCAACTGGAGGCTTCTCGCTTAATCTTTAAAATTTGTTCTCTAAGGGATGCGGTGGCACTTCAATTTCCAGGATGTCAATCAGGATTCGGAGGCGGTGCAGATTCAGAAAGCCACTGGGCCCCATCCAATTCCCTTCAGGAAATCCCGGATCCCGCAGGAACAACCACGACGAACTACGGTGCCGTTACGGGGACGCCTATGAGATGCAGGGTTACAGCAGTGTACATTGTGCAGGCTACTCGTTATGTAGGTTATGTTCTGTGTATGCCGGTAATAAATATACTGGGATATCGGGTATCTCTGGTGGTATCCGAATTCTTCACGTTTCGCGTATCTCCACCAGCCCATCTCAAAACAGCAGCTCTTGCGAAGCATGCCGACAGTCGTGTTTTTCAGGCGTGTTTCCGCCTGCCCCCGCATATCTCCGGGGCTCTCGTTCTGGTGTGAGTCGTTCGGGCCCTTTTTCCTGGTGTGAGTCGTTCGGGCTCTTCGTCCTGGCGTGAGTCGTTCGGGCTTCTCGTGGTGTGAGTCGTTCGGGCCCTTCGTCTTGGTGTGAGTCGTTCGGGCTCCTCCTCCTTGTGTGAATCGTTCGGGCTCCTCGTGGTGTGAGTCGTTCGGGCTTCTCGTCCTGGTGTGAGTAGTTCGGGCTCCTCGTGGTGTGAGTCGTTCGGGCGCTTCGTCCTGGTGTGAGTCGTTCGGGTTTCTTCTCCTGGTGTGAATCGTTCGGGCTCTTCGTGGTGTGAGTCGTTCGGGCCCGTGTTCTGGTGTAAGTCGTTCGGGCTCCTCGTGGGGCCTCTGGGGGTCCTCTTGGGGGCCTCTTGGGGGCCTTTTGGAGGCCTCTTGGGGCCTCTTGGGGCCTCTTGGGGGCCTCTTGGGGGCCTCTTGGGAGCCTCTTGGGGCCTCTTGGGGGCGTCTGGAAGGCCTCTGGGAGGCCTCTTGGGGGCTTCTGGGGGCCTCTTGGAGCGCTCTTGCGCCCTCTTGCGACTTCTTCAAAAGCGCAAATGAGAGCTGCCCCCTGAAAAGAACAAAATGAGCACAAAACCTTTGAAAAATCAATGATTTTGCTATGAAGGGCGATGAGCGCTGCACCCTCAGAAGCCCAAAACGGAGGCAACACCGTAGTAAAATCAATGATTTTTGCTTCAAGAGCTGAGGCACCAAAATTACCTCCCCCCTCGGGGCCAGAATCCTCGTGAGGGTCGTCGTTTTTTGGCCCTCCCAGGCGTCGAAAAAGACCCCTTGACACCACTCGGAACTCTCTGTCCGGGCCCAGGGGGAGGGGGTAGGAAGAGAGGTAAATCCCTCCCCGAAGGGGAAGATAGGGGACAGAGAGAGCTCGCTAAACCACTCACGCCCAAAGGGCTGGTGGGATTGGACAAGCATGTAATCCACGACCTCTCCTTTCGAGAGACCAAGCAATGGTAACACTACGGAATTTAGGCATCTTGAGGCCAGGGATTACGGCAGGACCAGCTGAGGCACGGCAAGAACCAGACCAACAACAACAATGAGAATGACGGTAGCAACCGGTATATCCATATCCGTATTCGGCTCCAATTTCCATTCCGACATCAGCATGCCCATTGGTGGGTCCGTCTACGGCTCCTGGACCACAACCTACGCGAAGAATACATCCTCCTACGGTTGGGCTTACGGTGTACCCGCATTTGATGCCTGCATGAGAAAGCTTTACCATTCGTCAACTGATTAATGGTCTTTCGAGTTGGTTTCTATAATTTTGTCTGCTGCGGGCAACGGACTAATCCACCCTACCTTGGATTGGTTAGGCAAGATCTTTGCGCACAACGGGCCGAATTTGATAACACCCACTACCGCCCTCAGCGCAACCACAATTCAAGATATATTTGCCTCCCTCCGCGGTGTGTTGAGGAGCATCGGCGTCAACCATCATCAAGGCGTCCAAAATTGGTTGCAGAATGACGGCTTCGATATCACAAAAATGGAGCTGGGAGGGTATCTTACTAGAGGTATGCAGCAATATATCCTTGACCGGACAACTGTACTGGATCCAGCTGTGGGCACTTTCGGATCGGTATTTGTGGGAGGATGCATCGCACTGTTCAAGTTTCCTGAGGTTCGGTTTTACTTCTCACGTGCCATGCGAGATGTAATTGCACATCGAACCCCATCACACTTGCAGCAGCCGCCCCAAGATAGACGAGACCCCCTTGCGACTGGCAGACTGGCAGAATCCCCGATTCACCACAGGAATCTCGCCCCGGCCGGTCGCCAGGGGTAGCTCCTATTACCACTGGGTGGGCGCACATCACAATGGTGGATCTGGATACCGCAATACAGGTGCCAATGAGAACGCTCCAAAAAATTCCTTGGTGCATCCGGGGGCAGTTTCTACGGATATTGACACCAATCTTATGGCACCGGAGATGTCGTACGAGACACGTAATACAGATGATCCGTCCCCCACAACGACGTGGACCCTATTCATCCTGCTGCCTCGGCTCCTGCTGCATCCTACTACCAGAAGCGGTGCGACAAGCGAACGGGAATTAAAGCAACGCATCGCTTGGTTCGATTCGGGGAGGTGGGATAAATTGTTGGAGTCGCTGGAAAGAGCAACTACACGACCGAAACCTACCAACAAGAAAAAAACCAGACCCTGACCAACTAAAGATGAGCCAAGCGGCCCGTTTGGTAAAAATGGGGGATCTGAACCATGCTGCCCGTGTACTCTCGTCTTCGGGACTCGCACCGGGGACGGACGCCACCCTTCGTGAGTTGCGAGATCCACGATTGCGACCAGAAGAACCAGCATAGCCATTTCCAAACAACTTACACGATTTCAAAGACTTTAGCGAGACAATTCGGTGCCGCCTTGCAGAGCAGAGTTTGGCCTATCAATTTTGGACTCTGCAATGCTAGTGGCACTGATGCGGCAATCCATTTCCTGCGTTACATATCGGAAGCAAATCCGCACTAGGTTATAATGAGTATTGATGGTGTGGGAGCGTTTGATCATGTCAGCCGAACCAAGATGTTCGAGCAACTCATCAATACACCAACGTTACACTCATTATTACCTTTTGTTCGACAATGGTACGGCTTACAATCAAAATTCTTATGGCGTGGCAGCGAGGGAACAACACATCTAGTCTTGCAGGGGGACGGCGGAGAACAAGGCGACACACTCATGCCAGCATTGTTCTGCCAAGCGCTCCACACCGCTTTATGCCGGATACGGGACAATCTACCACCAAGTGCGGAAATTATTGCTTACTTAGACGATATCTACGTGATCTGTAACCCGGAAGATGTCACACCCATACTACACGGCATTACTGAAGAATTGCTGCGGACATGTCGTATCGACGTCAATATGGGGAAATTGGCTGTTTGGGGGGTTACGCCAAACCCGTGCCCAGAAGCGCTGGCAGCTGAGGCGCCACTGGCATGGCGATCCAACAAACCACTACACGAACGGGGGATCAAGATCTTGGGGGCTCCGTTTGGGAGTCAAGAGTACGTTACCAGCATATTCGGAGCCAAACTGGACGCAGACAGGACGAAGCTGCTTAAATACTTGCCGAAGCTCTCCTCTCTGCAAATGGGTTGGTTGCTTTTGTATTATTGTGCCGTACCACGACTTAACCATGTGTTGCGCACCACGCCCCCAGAAATGGTACATGCCCTCACAAAGGCACACGACACCGCAATACTGCACACCTTCAAACTCATCTTCAACATCCCAGCTAGCAACACTTGGGATGTGGATCTGCACGGAACAACTTACGACAATTGGGTATTGCAAACTACGTTGCCATTACGATTGTCAGGCATGGGTTTGCGGAGTGCACGCCGCACAAGTTTTGCGGCACATTGGGCTAGCTGGGCGGATGTGTTACCTGAAGTTCTCCGTAGGTTTCCTGACACTGGCCACGAAATACTGCATTGCCTTACGCGGTTACACAACACCGCGCAAGGGCAACCTCTGGTGGGGCCATCATGTTTGCGAAATGCAGAGATGGGGGGGGGCACCACTGTGCAGCTGCGGGCATGGACCGTCCCACCTGGACAGATCTAGCGCTCGGGATGCGACCGCCACAGCTTGAAGAACATGACATACTACTAGGAGCATTCCAGCACGGATAGCAATACTACGCATCACGACCACTGGAAACCGCAACACTTGGACAGTTACTACGTCATCTGGTGCCGGCTGGAGCCCGGCGCAACGCAGTGTCATGGGGGAATCGCGGATCCACTCGTGCATGGGGCCATTTGCCGCCGTTTGGTTGCTAGTCAGTCCTACTACCAACGGGCTCACTATGGCGAACGACTTGCTGCAATATGCTGTGCGCCGTCGGTTGGGTATTGCGTGTTCGTTTGACGGACCAGACCCTCATGGTCACGCTAGGTTGGCGGATGGGCTTGGCGGAAGATTGCATACACGACACAAAGAAATGGTAGCAGTGTGGAGGCAAGTGTTCCAAGAGGCAGGAGGAAACGTTCCCGACAAGAATGTGGAACGCTCATTGGCCCGAACGAATGTGCCGGTACCACCACACGACTTGCGACGTTTAGATCTTGTGATCCCGGGGCTGAACGTCGATCGAGGCTTACCGTTGTTTTGTGACGTCACCATCTTGAGCCCCATTACCCGGACCGGACAACCGCGCGCAGGTACTAGCAATAAGGGCGGCACACTGCTGTCACGGGCTGAGAGCGAGAACAACGCAACGTACCATGAAGTTCTTGAGACGGGGTTGGGTTCTTTGCTATGTCTCGGGGCGGAGGTTTTTGGAAGATGGGAGGGACAAAGTGCCCACCTTGTCCCTGATCTCGCTCGGGAGCGCTCCAGAGGTCATAACACTAGGATCCAGAAGGGAGTAAATTTGAGTCTGCAACACAGGTGGTGGGGACTTTTGGGGATAGGTCTGCAATCCGCCGTGGCACGAGCAGTGCTTCGCGAAGAAGTAGACCTTCCCACTGTACAATTAGAGCCCACGCCACCTATTGCAGATCTCGCTGTGGTGTAGCGTCCTCCTCCTCCTCCTCCTCCTCCTCCTCCTCCTCCTCCTTTGGACCTGCTTAGCCTAGCGCCCTGGCTACGCAGTTAGGCTGTTTCACCCTCCAACTGCGCTGTTTCACCCCCTCTGGTTTTCAGTTTGGGCACTTGCCGAAGCGAATCGAATGCGAAGAACAAACAACATCTTACTATTTTCGGGAAGCGTTGTCGGAGCTGGCGTCGGATCAATAAGAATCGGTATTTCCATATTCATGCGTCCGGCAATACCAATGAGAGCGATCCCGTCATATCCGTAGTATTCCATTACCAATCGTCCCATTGTCGTACCCGGAGGTATCGTAATCTAATGCGCCGTTGCAGATGTGGTCAGAATCGTATTACGGGCGGCGGTAACACATTTGCGAAACTTAAACATGTTAGGACGGACGGACGTCAATCCCAAACCGACTTCCTCTTGGGGCACCACTTATGATGCTGGATAGGATACGGCTTTCCATGAAATGTCGTGCAACACGTTGGTTACACAAGCTAGACTGCCGTTGCGGCTAGGCGGAGTGGGATCACGGAGTTCTACCAATGCCGCTAAAGCGGCATACTGGGCTGGTTGGGCGGACGTGCTCCAGACTGCCGTTGCGGCTGGGCGGAGTGGGGTCACGGAGTTCTACCACTGCCGCTAGAGCGGCATACTGGGCTGGTTGGGCGGACGTGCTCCAACATTGAACCATCATATTCTCAAACGTGGCCGGAAATATCGTGTGCAAGATGACCACGCACCAGGCTGGTGGGCATGGGGGTCCAGAGTGTGTGATTGCAGCAGATCGGCAGGTCATCAATGCGATGCCGCCGGGTGGAGGGACCGTCCAGCCTGGCCGGACTTAGCCACAGGAGCGCGTCCGAGTATCCCTGACGCCGCAGGTACGGTTCTTGGTGAATGGTGCCATGGGTGGCAGTAGCACGCCTCCAACGTACTGGAACACCAACTTCATGACTGTTTCAAGCGTGACCTCGCGTTGCCCCGCACGCGGACGAATGCAGCAAGATAGCTGATCGTATCACCGACTACCGACGGACTGGCGCTCACCAATACCGAGCTATGGTGTGCAATACGGCGACGGCTTAGGATTGCAATGCAATATGATGGGCCTGATCCCCATGGACGCGCTTCACTTGCGTCCGGGGAAGGAAGAAGAACGAACAATAGGCATCGGGAGGTCGTGGCGGCATGGAAGCAAATGTTTCTGGAAGCAGGCGGAATGGTCCCTGACCGCAACGTCGAGCGACAATTACGACACATCAACATTTCGATCCCACCTCGCGATCAACGGCACTTGGACCTTGTAGTAACATGCTTAAGCGTGGCTCGGGGATTACCTTTATTTTGCGACGCTACTGCTGCATATCCCCCATTCGTGAACATTCGTGCATTTTTTATTTTGAATTTCCATTCGTTCACTCCTAGAATAAAACAAGACCGTTCTGGAGAGAAACCAGCCGCTGCCCTGCACATTCCAACTATTGCATCAACAACTTCAACTATTTGGGAAAATTCAACACTCATGCGCTGCGTGCGGCAACGTTTCAACCTCATACTCTCATGCCGGTCACGTTGACTTGCAAACGCGCGCGGAAAAGAGCAAAAAGAGAATGGGCAGCAAAATTGTGATCAATTGATTCTTCATGTTTCCCTACTTCTGACGCTTTAGTGGACGCGCTCCGTGACGAGGAAAGATGGCACGCCTTCAGCATCAAACTTTCCAGGCCAACTGGATGTGGAGAAGACGAATACTTATGCTGTGCATTGCATGGCTTGCGCGTCTTAGCAAGAAAAAACACATATATCTTCATCGTCCTCCTCCTCCGTCCCCTCGGCAAGCATTTGGCGAAAACAGGCCACCTGTGCGCACGCGTTTTAGCGTGTAATTATCTGCTCTTCGGCGTCCTCCTCCTCTTCCTTGCGTCCTCTCGGCGCGCATTTGGCGCGTCCAGGCCATCCGAGCATACGTTTTGGCGTGTAATCGTCTGCTCTCGCACGCATTTGGCGCGTCACATCTCTTTACCTTGCCCACTCGCATTTGGCGTATGGCTGCTTCGTTCATACTGCTGATGAACGGGCACGGACAAGCACTATCAATGCAAGTTGTAATTTGTTGCGAAGTACGGAAAAGGCGAATAATAGCACGTACCCGGAAGTAATTAATAGTGGAGTCGGGGAACTGAAGTATCTTGGAGTAGAAGTGTACGGCAGGTGGGGTGATCAAGCAAACGAGTTAGTCCCAAAACTGGCGGCAAAACGAACCCGCGCACTGCATCCCCGTGAACGTCGAGGCGCTGCGTTGGGACTCATGCGCAGATGGTGGTAATTACTGGGCATTGCTGTCCAGCGGGTTGTTGCCAGGGGCGTGCTGGATCTTCTTTGGGAGGTTTTACGACCGCAAATAGAGACAGCGCCTTGGTTGGGGGAGCTGGAAGTTGCGTAGTCCTCTTCCTCCTCCTCCTCCTTTTCTTTTTTCCCAACCCTCCTATGGTTGGGGACGCGTTTTGAACAGAGCAGTGTGGTCGCCCCGTCCTTCTTCTCCTCCCCCCTCCTCCCCTCCTCCTCTCCTGTTTCCTGTGTTCCCCTCTCCTCTTCTCTCGTGCCGTCGGGCTGCGATCTGCGCAACTGTCGCCACTTTTGTGGGCTCCTGGGAGGCCCAGCGGAGGTGGGCCCCACGCAAACCACCTCGAGACCTCGCGGTGCCCCGGGGGCTACGAGCTGCGCAACCGTCGCCACTTTCGTGGGCTCCTGGGAGGCCCAGCGGAGGTGGGTCCCACGTGGACCACCTCGAGACCTCGCGGTGCCCTGGGGGCTGCGATCTGCGCAACTGTCGCCACTTTCGTGGGCTCCTGGGAGGCCCAACGGAGGTGGGTCCCACGCGGATCACCTCGAGACCTCGCGGTGCCCTGGGGGCTTTCACGCGCTCCCAAGCGCTCCCAGGCGCTCCCACGCGCTCCCAGGCGGTCCCAGGCGGTCCCAGGCGCTCCCAGGTGCTCCCAGGCGCTCCCAAGTGCTCCCAAGCGCTCCCAATCTCAGGGGCTCCCAGGCGCTCCCAAGCGCTCCCAAGCGCTCCAAGGCGTTCCCAGGCGCTCCTAAGCGCTGCCAAGCGCTTTCAAACGCTCCCAAGCGTTCCCAGGCGCTCCTAAGCGCTCCCAGGCGCTCTCAAGCGCTCCCAGGCGCTCCTAAGCGCTCCCAGGCGCTCTGCCAAGCGCTCCCAAGCTTGCGAGCGCCTAGGAGCACTTGGCAGTTGCGAGGGGGCGCCAAGCCCGCCCCCTCGCGCTCCCCCTCCGCGCCGAATTTCGAAAGCGAAACCTTCTGCGAGTGCAGGTCGGCAGCGCGCTGCCTTGCGTGGCGCTTGAGCGTTGGAGGGCTCCTGGAGCGCTCGATCGTCATGGGATGTGCAATGCGGCTGTTGCGCTGGGTATTCCCTGTCGCCAGGCGCTCCTAGGCGCTGCCGGGCGCTTTCAAGCGCTCCCCAGCGCTCCCCAGCGCTCCCAGGCGCTCCCAGGCGCTCCCAGGCGTTCCCAGGCGCTCCCAGGCGCTCCCAGGCGCCCCGGGGCGTTCCCCGGCGCGCGCAAGCGCCCCCCAAGCGCTCCCAGGCGCTCCCAAGCGCTCCCAGGCGCTCCCAGGCGCTCCCGAGCGCTCCCAAAGGTTCCAAGCGCTCCCAGGCGCTGCCAAGCGTTCCCAGGCGCTCCTAGGCGCTGCCAAGCGCTTTCACGCGCTCCAAAACGCTCCCAAGCGCTCCCAAGCGCCCCCAGGCGCTCCCAGGCGCCAAACGCTTTCAAGCGCTCCCAGGCGCTCCCAGGCGCTGCCACGCGCCTCCAGGCGGTTCCAGGCGGTCCCAGGCGCTCCCAGGCGCTTTCAAGCGCTCCCAGGCGCTCCTAAGCTCCCAGGCGCGCCCAAGCGCTGCCAAGCGCTCTGAAGCGCTCCCAGGCTTGCGAGCGCCTGGGAGCACTTGGCAGTTGCGAGGGGGCGCCAAGCCCGCCCCCTCGCGCCCCCCCTCCGCGCCGACTTCGAAAGCGAAACCTTTCGAGAGTGCAGGTCGGCAGCGCGCTGCCCTGCGTGGCGCTTGAGCGCTGGGGCCCCCCTGGAGCGCTCGATCGTCGTGGGATCGTCATGAGATGTGCAGTGCGGATGTTGCGCTGGGTATTCTTTGTCGCCGATATACCGAGCCCTTTCAGGAAATTCGAAATGGAAACCAAGAGATCACCCTGCGTGCAAGATGCGGCCCCGAGCAAGAGAAAGTTACCCCCCCCCCCCCATGCGAAGGGGGGCGAATGGGGGGTAGATTGACAGATGATAGACGCCAGAAGATGGTCGCCGCCAGCAAGGAGCTTCCCCCCATGAGAAGGGGGGAGAGAGGGGGATAGAACAACCCTAAACCCTAAAGGGGTTCTTTTGGGTGGGGGGTGGGAACGGGAACGAATAGCAGCCGACCCCCCCAACCTCTTGAAGGAGGGGGGGTCGAGCTGCTTCCGCCCAGCGAGGCCCTAAACCCTAAACCCTAAACCCTCCGGCCGGCCGGCCGGCTGACGCACGCGACGCGCTGCCTGGTGCGTCGCATCGAGGGGGCGCCAGGCCCGCCCCCTCGAGCTCCCCCTCCCACCATCCGAGACAAAGCGCTGCGCGTGCGCCACCGCGCAGAATCGCTCCTGCGAGAATCGGAAAAGGTCGCCCGGTCGGGCGTCCCCCAACGCGCGAACGAACCCCGGAGACTCTAGGACGACGTGGTGTCAGCGCGGGAACCTCGCGCGCGCGCGAGCCGCGGAGCGTCCGGCGAGCTGGTCCCCTTTGTCGTGGCCCACCATGATCGCTTCTGAGATTGAGGCATCTGCGTAAGTTTACTTCAATCGCCATATGCGCTCGCCAGCGCGCCTGGGCATCGAAAAAGAGCGCGCAGGCGCGGTTCTGGCGTCGCCAGCGTAACATGGGCCACAAGGTACGACACCTCGCTGGCCGGCAAACCGCTGCGCGTGCGCCACCGCGCAGAACCGCTCCTGCGAGAGTCGGAAGAGATCGCCCGGTCGGGCGTTCCCCAACGCGCGAACTAAACCTGGAGGCTGTTCCCCAATGCGTTACAGCGCCTGCGCGTTCTCAGGTAGGACGACGTGGTGTTCGACACCCCCATGAGTGGGGGCTGGGGGGAAGAACTCTCTGTGTCCCTAAACCCTAAAAGAGAATAGCCGGGGTGGATTGGGGCGGGAGGACAAGCAACGCGAGCGCGCACACAGCATCCCACCCCCAACAATCTTGATGTGGGGGTGGATTCGCACGCCGCGCGGTGCATCCCCGTGGTGTTCTCCTAAGAAAAAAAAAACCCCTAACCCTCAGCCCTAGCAAGCGGGTCCCCTACGGTCCGCTGCATCCCCTGGGGCTCCAAACCTATGCAAATGCAGCATGCGGTGCCCCCTGGGTGCTCCAAACCTATGAAATTACCGCATGCGGCGCTCCAAGCGCTTCCAAACGCCCCAGGCGCTCCCAGGGACTCTCCAAGCGCTCCCGGCACGCTCCCAGGCGCTCCCAGGCGTTCCCAGGCGCTCCTAGGCGCTCCCAGGCGCTCCCAAGCGCTCCCAAGCGCTCGCAGGCGCTCCCAGGCGCTCCCAAGCTTTCCCAAGTGCTCCCGGCGCGCTCCCAAGCGCTCCACGGCGCTTCAAGCGCTCCCGGCACGCTCCCAGGCGCTCTCGGCACGCTCCCAGGCGCTCCCTGCAGGCACTCCCAAGCGCTCCCAAGCGCTCCTGGGTCCCGGCACGCCCCCAGGCGCGTTCCCAGGCGCGCGCTGGCTGCGCTCCCAGGCGCTCCCAGGCGCTCCGAAGCGCTCCCGGCGCGCCCCCAGGCGCTCCCAGGCGCTCGCAGGCGCTCCCAAGCGCTCCCGGCACGCTCCTGACGCGCTCCCAGGCGCTCGCCAGCGTTCCCAACGCTGCCACAAGTCCGAAGCGTTCCTAAGCGAGCGCCTGGGGACTGCCTGGGGAGCGCCTGGGAGCGCCTGGGAGCGCCTGGGGGCGCCTGGGAGCGCTTGGGAGCGCCTGGGAGCGCCTGGGAGCGCGTGGGAGCGCGTGGGAGCGCGTGGGAGCGCGTGGGAGCGCGTGGAAGCGCGTGGGAGCGCGTGGGAGCGCGTGGGAGCGCCTGGCAGCGCCTGGGAGCAATTGGAAGCGCCTGGGAGCGCCTGGGAGCGCCTGGGATCACCCAGGAGCCCGCCCCAGGAGCCCCCAGGAACCCTCAGGAGCCCACCAGGAGCCCTCCTGAGGGCCATCCAAATGTCTCACAAGGCCTTCCAAGGCACCCCAGGCGACCTTCACGGTGAATCAGCTGCCGCCCGGGGCCCAGGGCGCTCCTGGGCGCGCCAGCTGGATTTCGTAGTTCAAGAAGAGCGGTATCGGCGGAGCGCGCGAAGCGAGCGGAGCCGGCGCCACGAGCGCACAATCAAACGCCCGCGCAGCGTTTCACCCCGAACTCCTTCCCCCGACGTAAAGCGTCAACCCTAAACCCAAGATTGCGCATATCTTAAGACCCAAGAGAGTATCTGTGTACGTGTGAGGACACAGAACCTAAGTAGGCCACCCTGACAGGAGTGCGAACGCCTTAGATAAAGAAAAAACCCGATGACAAAAAACCCCAAACCCTAATCGAGAAAGCCGCGGGCGGTTCGCCGCCCTAACGGGCGCGGGGTGGGAATGTGAAAAGGGGAGCTGGCCCCGTAGCCAAAACATGATCCCGCTCAACATGATATCACCTCAACACGATTACCCCGCCCCCACTCCATTTTATGGGTGGGGGTGGTCTTACACGACTGATGATCAGGAAGCACTGACAGAGGACACCCTAAACCTAAGTCTCTAATCCTATAATTACTAAACCCTGATTCCTACAAAAGCGGTCCGTATGCAAACCCGCTCCATCTACTGCAAAAAATAATATTTCCTGAGCATGCGCGCAGAATCTTTGTATTCTACAATACAAAATACCCAGCCCCCGTTGCGATCCGCCTCCATCTACTTAAAAAACAGCATTTCCTGCACATGCATGCGCGCAGAACCTCATGTATTTTACACTATAAAGTGCCCAGTCCCCGTTGCGACCCGGCCCCATCTATTGCAACAAATAGCATTTCCTGAGCATGCGTGCAGAATCTCTTGTATTTTACACTACAAAGTGCGACCCCGTTGTGTAGACCGGCTCCATATACGGCAAAAAAATAGCACTTCCTGCGCATGTGTGCAGAATCTTTCGTATTTCACAATGCAAAGTGCCTTCCGTTGCGCGCCGATCCACCTATTCAAAAAAATAACCTTCGCTGCGCATGCGTGCGGAATCTATTCCGCCCGACCCGACTCTTCCCGCCCGTTAGAACCCTCGCGTGCCAACTGGATCGCACATCAGTCGTCGCCGTCGTCGTCGTCGACGCTGTATTCGATGTGGTTATAACGAGGGGAGAGATGATCTTTATGGTGGGGTGGCTTGCGGGTGGGAGTGACGGCCACCGCAGGTGGGTTCGCGGTCCAGGTGTACTCGTGGCCACGCCTAGTAGACCCTAAACCCTAAACCCTCAATCCTCAAGACGAAAAGCACAACGCATTGGCCAGCCCGAGCGATGCCATGACGAACGATGCAGCGAGCCCGGCGCAAGCCTGCGCGAGCGCTCCGTGCGGGTTGTGATTCTGTCGGGAGCGCATATATAAATAAATAAATATTATTAATATATATATTAAACATATTATTATCTTTATTCTTTTTCTTACTTTTTCTTTATATATATATATATATAAACGCTCTGCTCCTTCATTTTTATATGTGTATGTTTACGAAAGATCGCGGTGGCAAGTCGATGCGGGTACCGATTCACCCCGATTGCAAGCCGATTTCGGGGCCCGCGGAGACCGAACTCTTACGCTCGGCTGACCTTTCGGCCGTTTATGGCGGGAGCCGATTGCGGGGGCCGACTTCGGGGCCCGCGGCAACCGAACTCTTGCACTCGGCTGACCTTTCGGCCGTTGATCGAGCCCGCGAACGCTAATGCGTAATGTAAATCCTGAACCCTAAACAACCTTTTTCTACTATTAATTTAAATTGTAAACCGAAGCGGTCTGCTTTGTTACCCGCGGTCCCCGCCCCCCACTTTCCTGGGCAAATAATGCAATTTGGCGCGCGCGCGCCTCGGGGCGCGCGACATCTGCCTCACCATCCTTCATTGGAAATGTGGCGCGGCGCACATCGCCATGCGAAGCTAATTCCTAAACTCGCGCGATCCTGCACTAGAAATGTGGCGCGGGCCACATCCCGCGCGCGCGGCCGAAGGGGGCGAACTCCTCGCCCTCCGCGATCCTTCATTAAGACGTGGCGCGGGGCACATCGCCATGCGAAGCTAATTCCTAAACTCGCGCGATCCGCAATTGAACATGTGGCGCGGGCCTCATCCCGCGCGCGCGGCCGAACGGGGCGAACTCCTTGCCCTCCGCGACCCCTTATTGAAAATGTGGCGCGGGGCACATCGCCATGCGAAGCTGATTCCTAAACTCGCACGATCCGCTATTAAAAACGTGGCGCGGGCCTCATCCCGCGCGCGCGGCCGAAGGGGGCGAACTCCTTGCCCTTCGCGACTCCCATGAAAAATGCGGCGCGGGGCACATCCCACCCGCGTGCCTATTCCGCGCCCTTCGCGACCGCACGCGGCACATACGGCACGGGGCGCTCCGCCCGCGCGGCGCCCGCTCGAGGGCGGCGCGCGGCCAGCCTGGCTGGGGCAGCCTGGGGAGACCTTGGCCAGCCTGGTCAGCCCCAGAAGGTGTTGGCCGCTTGGGCAGCCTGGGCCAGCGCGGCCAGCCTGGGACAGCCTCGCCAGCCTGGCTCGCCTAGGTCAGCTTGGGGAAGCCTGGGCAGCCCGTGCCAACCTGACCAGCCTGGGCAAGCCTGGGCAGCCTGGGGCAGCCTGGCCGAGGCATGTCCAGACTTCTGCGTCGATGACAAACCTCGCGCGTTATGTGTACCTGCATCTGTAATGGGAATCCAAGGTGGGTGGGTATTCGCACCACCACGGCAGTGTGACATCAAGTTCAGTTGGTTGCGATATGCTTTCCTTGTTGACCCTACACCTTAAACAACCTTTATCGAATATTAGTTTAAATTCTAAACCGAAGCGGTCTGGAAAGTCACCCGCGGTCCCCGACCTCCGCGATCTTTAACAATACCATTCGGCGCGCACGCGCCTCGGGGCGCGCGGCATCTGCCTCACCATCCTCAATGAAAAATGTGGCGCGGCGCACATCGCCATGCGAAGCTAATTCCTAAACTCGCCCGATCCTACTTTAGAAATATGGCGGGGGCCACATGCCGCGCGCGCGGCCGAAGGGGGCGAACTCCTTGCCCTTCGCGATCCCTCATTGAAAACGTGGTGCGGGGCACATCGCCATGCGAAGCTAATTCCTAAACTCGCACGATCCTGCACTAGACATGTGGCGCGGGCCACATCCCGCGCGCGCGGCCGAAGGGGGCGAGCTCCTCGCCCATCGCGATCCCCGATAAAATGCTGCGCGGGGCACATCGCCATGCGAAGCTCATTCCGAAACTCGCACGATCCAATATTGAAACTGTGGCGCGGGCCTCATCCCGCGCGCGCGGCCGAAGGGGGCGAACTCCTTGCCCTTCGCGATTCTCATTAGAGATGTGGCGCGGGGCACATCCCACCCGCGCGGCTATTCCGCGCCCTTCGCGACCGCACACGACACATGCGGCGCGGGGCGCACCCCGCCCGCGCGGCGCCCGCTCGAGGGCGGCGCGCGGCCAGCCTGGCCACCCTGGGGCAGCCTGGGCCAGCCTGGGGGAACCTTGGCCAGCCTGGTCAGCCCCAGAGCATGTTGGCCGCCTGGGCATGGGCAGCCTGGGCCAGCCTGGCCAGCCTGGGACAGCCTCGCCAGCCTGGCTGGCCTGGGTCAGCTTGGGGCAGCCTGGGCAGCCCGTGCCAGCCTGACCAGCCTGGGCAAGCTTGGGCAGCTTGGGGCAGCCTGGCCCAGGCATGCCGACGCTGCTGCGTCGATGATAAACCTCGCGCGTTATGTGTACCTGCATATGTAATGGGAATCCAAGGTGGGTGGGTATTCGCACCACCACGGCAGTGTGACATCAAGTTCAGTTGGTTGCGATATGCTTTCGTTGTCGACCCTAAACCCTAAACCCTAAACCCTAAACCCTCAAGACGAAAAGCACAACGCATTGGCCAGCCCGAACGATACCTTGACGAACAATGCAGCGAGCCCGGCGCAAGCCTGCGCGAGCGCCCGATGGGCGCGCCGAAGCATATCCAAAGCCTGATATACGCATCCCGAGTCAGGCCGCTGCAAACCCCGCGAACGCCAATACGTAGTGTAAACCCTAAAGACGAACATCACAACGTATTGGCAAGCCCGCACGACATCATGACGAACGATGCAGACGCCCCGAAGCAGCGAGCCCAGCGCAAGTCTGCGCGAGCGCCTGATGGGCGCGCCGAAGCATATCCGACGCGAGCAACCTTGCGGGAATACATTCAGACCGCGGCAGACCCCGCGAACGCTAATACGTAGTGTTCAAGCCTGCGCGAGCGCTCCGTGCGAGCCGGCACGAGCGGGGCGCCTCCGGAGGGGCCCGACAAGCATTCCGCGAGAGCTGGCGCGAGCAGGAGCGGCCCCGGGGCGGCCTGACAAGCATTCTGAAGAGCGAGCGCGAGCGGGCGCGCCTCCGCAGCGGCCCGAAAGGCGCTCCGTGCGAGCCAACGCGTGCGGGGGCGGCTCCGGAGCGGCCCGGCAATCATTCCGTGCAAGCGGGCACGAGCGGGAGCGGCTCCAGAGCGGCCCCAAGCACTCCGCGCGAGCCGGCGCGGCTCCGGAGCGGCGCGCCAAGCATTCCGTGCGACCCTGCGCGAGCGGGAGCGGCTCCGAGTTGGCCCGACAAGCGCTCCGCGCAAGCCGTCGCGACACGAATCCTACGTGTTTTACAAAGGAATACGGCATCGGCTCGGCAGGCCCGAAATCGTAGCGTCGCGATGCGAATCCGACGTATATATATATATATATATATATATATATATAATTATGTTTTCTGTCTATATATATATGTGTTATCGGAGTGGAACGGAGAGCCCGCCTACCGGGAAATCGATTTCGGTTTCGTGTTCGTGCGTGCCGTGCGGGCGAGGCGAAGCTGCGTGGGCGGGCGAGAGAAAGTCTCCTGTGGCTGAGGCGCGGCCGGACCAAATGACTCCCTTCCGGGCGGCCGGGGGCCCGCGGTGTCCCGCCGGTGTCCCGCTGGTGTCCCGTGTGGCTGAGGCGCGGCCGGACCAAATGACTCCCTTCCGGGCGGCCGGGGGCCCGCGGTGTCCCGCCGGTGTCCCGCGGTGTCCCGCGGTGCCCCGCGGTGTCCCGCGGTGTCCCGCGGTGTCCCGCGGTGCCCCGCCGGTGTCCCGCGGGTGTCCCGCGACGATGATGATGATGAGATGATGATGATGATGATGATGATGAGATGATGGTGATGGTGTCCCGATGAAGACGATGATGACGATGTTGATGATGGTGTCGACGATGGTGATGATAGTGTCCCGATGATGAGGATGATGATGCTCATGATGATTATGTTGACGATGATGACGATGATGGTGTCCCGATGATGATGATGATGATTCCGATGATGTTGGTGATGATGATGTTGATGGAAATGGTGTTCCGGCGATAGTGATGTTGATGCTGATGATGTTGATGATGATTCTGGTGTCTCGATGATGATGCTGATGATGATGGTGATGATGATGGTGATGCTGATGGTGTCCCGATGATGATAATAATGATAGCGACGGTGTTGATGAGGATGTTGCTCATGGTGATGATGGTGCCCCAATGATGATGATGTTGATGATGATAATGTCGATGGTGATGATGCGCTGATCATGGTGATGATGATGTCCCACGGATGATCACGATGTTGATGATGAGAAAGATGGTGATCATGATGGTGTCCCGATTATGATGATGATTATGATGACGCTGCTGATGATGACGACGATGACTAGGTCCCGATGGCGATGATGATGAGATGATGATGGTCATGATGATGATGCTGTCCCGATGATGATGCTGACGTTGATGATGATGTTTATGATGATGATGATGACGGTGCCCTCATGATGATGACGATGTTGGTGATGATATTGCTGTTGCTGGTGTTGATGATGATGATGACGTTGATTGTGAGAGCGATTGTGCTATCGATAGTGAGATCGAAATTGAGACCCAATGTGAGATCGATTGTGTGATTGATTGTGAGATCGATTGTGAGATCAATTGTGAGATCGATCGAATGAGATATATCGAGTGAGATCGATTGTGAGATCGATCGAGCGAGTGAGATCGATCGAGCGAGAGCGATAGTGAGATCGATACTGAGATCGATAGCGAGACCGATCGAGTGAGACGTCGGCCCCCCCCCCCCCCCTCCCCGAACCTCCTTATCACCCGAATGGTGGTCGTATAGGTATATAATATATATATATATATATATATATTACATTATATAACACTGTATTCTTATTATTATTATTATCTATATATGTTTTCAAAGGATCGTAGCAAAACTGACTGGCGGGAACCAATTCAGGCCGCCCCTAAACCCTAAACTGCAAGCCGCGGGCGGTGCATCGTCAGAAGCCCGTGGCGCCTGGCCGAGCGATCAGCGAGTCCGCCCACGCGCGCGCGCCGCGCCGACGAAGCGGCGATAGCCGCTGAGGAGGATGCGCTCCCCCGCGGGGAGGCCTTGTGAGTGCTCCGAGAGATGAATAGCACCCTTGACCCAAAACCCAGCCGTTGGCTTCGCCACGGTCGGCCCCATCCCCTGGGGAGCGCCTCGCACGTGAAATTTCAGCTACGGCGGCCTCTGGGGCGTTCCAAGAAGCGCTTCAGACGGGAAGCTACGAGCTCCTGTGGCCTCTGAGGCCGTGTGCCTCAGTGGCCGCAGCATGGCGCGCCTGCGTCCTCCGCGATGCATCCCGCGCCATCTTCAGCGCCCACGCGCGGAAGCTCTTCGGAAGCTACGTCGCCCCCATGGCATGCAACAGACAAAAAAACTCGCAGAGAAGCCGCAGCCTCACGCTGCGCGCCCTGGAATTTCCCGGGGAACATTTCGACAGCCTTGTAAGGCCGACGTCGTGCCTTGCGCTAGCCCTGTCGATATCGCCGCCGCGGGGTTCCACGGGGGGGGGCGCGATGCGGCGAACGCCTGGCGCTTTCTCGCATTGCAAAATGCGCCGCAAATGTCAGCTGCCGACGCCATCGCTGACAACGTGCGAGGGGGCGCCAGACCCCCCCCTCGCGCTCCCCCGCCCCCCCGCTTCGGACGCCCATGGGTCTCCAGAACCTTCCAAAACCTCACCGCATGTCTTTTCAACTGCCGTCTGTCTTTAGACAGACGACGACGACAGCGACGACGACCGCGACGACGACGACAACGTACTTCTCTTTGGTTTGCAAGAACAGAGTGCGCGTCTGATCAGGCCACCCTGTGGCCGTCGCGCGAAGCCAAGCAGTCGAGGTCACCAACATGCGCGCTCTGCTGCTGCTCGCTCGCTCCGGCGGCACTCTCAGAACGCGGGTGTGAAGTTGTCGCGCTCTACGTGGCCACCGTTCAAATAATCGTCCGACGTCGCGACACGGCTGAGCGCAGTATAGCCCGCTGCCGGTCTAGGCCACCTGTCCAGGTATATTGTGATGCGCGGGAACTCGTCGCCCTGGACTTTGTCGATGGTGCTGGCGTACCCGAGGCGAATCGGAAAGTAGACCACGTTCCCCTTCTCGCGGTCGGTCCAGCGAGTGATCGCCAGACGGTGGCCAGTCTTCGTCATCGCGCGCAGCGTGTCATCCTCGACGTGGTAGTTCTCCACCTCGCAAAGCATGCCGTTGACCTCGTCGGCCTCTTTGTTCTTCGTCTTCGTCTGGTACAACTGCATACCCTTGAAAAATCGGCACTTTGCTTGGGACCAGACGTCGGTCAGTGCGCAGCTTGCCGTCCAGGTAGTTCTCGGGATTAAGTTCCACGTCGCCGTCCAGCGTGGCCAGCGGGGTCTTGCGGCCGTATAGCGCAGCGACTGCCGCCTCGTTCACGGCCGCGGCGCCTCTGCGCGCGCAGGTGGCGATCCGCGTGTTTGGGTGCTTCTCGAAGAGCTTCTTCATTTCGGCGGGCGCGGGGTCTCCTCTGCTCTTCCACGCCTTGTGGTCGCGCGCGATCTTGCGGAACGTCTCCTTGGAGGGCTTGTCTGTCCGGAGCACGTCCAAGATTTCCTGGAAGCGTTTCTCCTTGCAGCGCCGGGTCTCGGTGAGCTTCACGTGGAAGCAGCGCGGCCGCTTCCATGCGGCACTCTCCCACGGACGTGTCGGCTCGATCCCAGGGAGCTGGCGCTTGTCCCCGAGGAAAACCAGCGCGGGGACTTTCCCGGCGACGCTCCCGAGTGTCAGGATGCGCTCGAAGCTTTCGCCACTCAGCAGCGATACCTCGTCCGCTACCTCCAAATCGAAGTCCGTCATTCTGTGAAGACTCTCCGTGATTGGATCGTGCAGCTTCAATGCGGCGTGGCACGTGTCCACGGTTAAACCCTCGAGGCCTTGCAGCGCGTACTTCATGCGGCTGGACAGCTGCGCTGTCGGGAGGGCAAAGAGCACGCGCGCGCGCGCCTTGTTCCTGGGCGCGGCGGATGCACGACTTTACCGCGGTGGTCTTTCCCGTCCCAGGCTTTCCAAGGCAGATCACGGGCGGGTTCTTCTTGTAGGCTTCCTCGCGCGCGTCGTCGGAAATAAGCATCATCCCTATGAAACTACAGCATGCCGTGCCCTTTCGCCTGTTTCACCACGAGGCCGTCCCCATTCCTCACATCTTCACACGACTCGGAGCCAGAGCCGCCGTGCATGCTCTTCAAAGATAGCTCGGAAATAAGCACCAACCCTATGAAATTACAGCATGCCGTGCCCTTTTGCCTGCAGGGGCCCAGCGCTCACTGCCATGCTCTTCAAAGATAGCTCGGAAATAACCACCATCCCTGTGAAACTGCAGCATGCGGTGCTCGTTCGGCCCCTCCGTCGCTCCCCAGCCGCACTGGCCTTTTCTCCACGGTTTGTTTGCATTCGCACACGCACGAAAGCCCCCCTTGATGGGGGAGAAAACCCTAAACCCTAAAGGGCTTTACTGTGGGTGGCCTGGGGCGGGAGTGCACGTTCATAGCGCGCGCGGCTTGGGCAGCGATCCTCCCCCACAATCTTGACGAGGGGAGGATCGCAGCCAGCGCGCGCATGCGCCACTGCAGGCCCTAAACCCAAAACCCAAAACCCTAAACCCTAAACCTTAAACCCTGGTTTCGGATGAACGCAAGGAGAAGCACAGGCCGCCCGCGGAAAAAAAGTGGACATATGTGTAATTGCTTAAACTTTGTTTGTTCTCCCGTTCCCCTGCTGCCGCTGCCGTTGTTGCTGTGCTGCTGTTGCCCCCCTCCGCCGTCCGTCCGTTCGCCGTTCTTCTGCCCTGCTGCCTCTCTCTCGCTCGCTTTCCTGCCTCCTCCTCCGCGCTGCTCTCTGCTCGGTCTGATCTGCTGCATGTTCCCCCCGTCCTCGTTCGTCGGCCCCCCACATCCTCCTGCCGTCTGCTTCCTTCTTCCTGCCGCTGCTGCTGCTGACCACACTCTCAACCGGGCGTCTGACGCTCGACGTCTGTCACGCCGCGCAACGGTAATTGTTTCATCTCGCACAAATGTTTCACAACTTCACACTTGAATATTATTTTCACACATCGCCGGTAATGTCGGCCCGGCGCCTTGCCGGGGCAGGCGGACTTCCCGCCTCCCCACGGGCCGCTCTGCTCTGCTGCTGTGCTCACTCGACCGTGAAGCACACGAGCGCGAAACATCCAAGCGTGAAACGCCACAGCATGTAGCAGGCATGGAGAAAGGGATAGGAAGGGTGCAGAGGGTCACGCGCTTCAGGCGTGGGTGCTAAACTGCACCGAAACGGCCCCTCGCGAGCCGACCGGAGATTCAGGTTCAAACTGCTGGACTCGCCATAGAAAATCATCATCATCATCACCACCATCAATAACATCATCAACATCATCATCCATTTCATCATCACCATAATCAGCATCATCACTACCACTACCATCACCGCCATCGCCTCAACCACCACAACCACAACCACCCGCATCATCAACATCAACATCTTCAACATCATCATCATCATCATCATCATCATCGTGATCATGATCATGATAATCATCGCCACCATCACAACCAACACCACCGCAACCGTCATCATCGTCATCATCATCGCCATCAGTGTCATTACCATCATAATCAAAACAATCAGAATTATCATAATCATCGTCCTCATCATCGTCATCGTCATCGTGGTCATCATCATCAACGCCATCATCATCGTCATCGCCATCGTCATCGTCATAATCTCGTCATGGTCATCATCGTCATCATCGACATCTCACCAACACCATCACCATCACCACCACCATCATCACCATCATCACAACCAACACCATCACAACTATCACCGTCACCATCATCATCATCATCATCATCATCATCATCATCATCACAACCATCACCACTATCAACATCATCATCACCATCACCACCATCACAATCATCACCGTCACCACCATCATCATCATCATCACCACCATCATCAACATCATACTCACCATCACCATCACCATCACCATCACCATGATGATGATTATCATCATCATCATCATCATCATCATCATCATCATAATTATCGTCATCGTCATACTCATCATCCTCAGCCTCATCCTCAATCTCGTCTTCCCTCTCCGGTTACTCCTCACCACCATCATCAGCATAGCATCATCACCCCCACCGTCATCATCAACACCATCATCATCGCCACCGTCATCATCATCATACTCACCATCATCATCACATTCATCATCATCATCATCATCATACTAATCAGCACCATCAGCAACATCATCCACATCAACATCATCAGCAGCAGCATCATCATCATCATCGTCATCATCAACATCATCATCAGCATCATCATTTTCATCATCATCATCATCAGCCTCATCATCATCACCATCATCATCATCATCATCCCGCCTTCTCCCCCTTCCACCCTTGTCCTCTTCCTCCTACCTCCCTCCCCCTCCTCCTTCCCCCTCTATCCCCCCGCTTCTCCAGAAAAGCGACCAGAGCCAAGCGCCGACACGCCGCGCGCAACAAAAAACAACAGGCAAGGAGGCGGTTCCGCGACACTGGGGCGGCCGCGAGTCTCACGGCCGTGCTCGTCTGGCGGGGGAGGTAGTGATGACAGGGAGGGGATGGGGAAGGCAGGAGGGGGAAGAAGGGAGGGGATGATAGGCGGGAGGTGCAGGGGGAGGCAGGTCAGGGAGGAAGCCAGGGATGGGAGGATTGGATGGGAGGGTGGAGGGTAAGAGGGGGTGGGGGAGGGAGGACAAGTCCCAGAAGGAGCAGCGCGCGACGCGCCGCGCCGACGCGACCCTGAGGAACCACCACCTTCCCAGCCAGCCGATCTGGCAGTTTGTGTTTCGGAGGGTGGGGGCGCCAGTCTCTGACAGAGCCGAGTTCCTCGACGATCGGAACCTGACTCACAATCGCTGGCACGATTTCCTGGAGCTCACGAATTGGTGGGAGTTGAAGCGTTACTTCAACCGCGGCGGCAACGCAACGGTTCGCATGCCCGAGGCCGACGTCGTGGTTGCGCGCCCGATGGGCAGGTTTGCGCAGGCGCGGACAGACGAGCAGCGGGCAGACGCATGCTTCTGGACACTGCTCGCGCACTGCAGCCACGGCGAGTTGCGCGGGAAAACCTTGCAGGGCGCGGGGGACTTGTCCAGCGTGGGGCCAGGGGCCGGCGCATCGATCGTGGAGTGGTTCGCCACAGCTTCGCCAAGCGAGCGCTCTGACGCTCGCATGGCACCGTGCCCCCCGCACGCCGCGCTGGCTTGGCACCTGGGCATGGCGCGGAGGACGGCCGCAGAGGCGAGGGGGCACTCGGTGGCGCGGGTGGCGTCTTCGCTATCGCAGACGCGCCATGCCTTCCTTGAGCGGCCCCCTCGCTGGCAGGAGGCCCCGTGGGCGGCCATGTCCGAAGGCGAGCAGGCAGAAGCTAACGAGGCCTGGGGCGCCAGACAGAATTGGCCCAAATGTCTGGTGATGAAGGCTGGAGTAGGGAATCAACATAAGTTATTGGCCCCGAAATTATTTCTTCGTCGCATCTAGAAAAAGAAAATAAAACGTGCGCGGGCTGCTGCGTATTCCTTCGGCAACTCGACGAAGCTAATCAATTTCGGGGCAAACCAATTCTGCATGTGTTCTTCTACCCGACGGGCGAGCATACTGACGAAGCGAGAATCCGCAAGGCTGTCGTCGAGTTCGTGCGCGCGCAGATATGGTGGGCGCACAGAGATCTCCACGACGCTCCTGGCTGCCGGAGTCGCGGCGCCGCCGGCTCCGTCGACGCGCAACTACCTCGCTTCGCTCCGCGCGCAGTGTGGCGACGCCGATGCAGGCTCCCCGCCGCAGCCCTTCTCCAACCGCAGACATTCAAACTGCTGGAGATCCTCCGGATACTTGCGCGAAACAATGCAAAGCTTGGAGGCCGGCTCACGGGCGCGAAGCGGGTGTTGGCACGGCGCCTAGCGTTGGCCCAACCGCGCCATCGATGCTGGGCGGGCGGCGCCAGGCTCTGCCAGCGACGTGGACATGGGCGCTGCTGAAGTGGATTTCGACGAGCGCGCGCGCGCGCCAGGCACCTCTCGTAAAGCACGCGGCGGCCGTTGGGGAGATACCCGAAAGCGGCGTTGTCGCCGCAGAGCAGGCCGAGAGCGCGCCCGGCAGAACAATGGCAACTGAGCTTGGCCAGGACATGCTCGACACTCCCGGCGCGGACACCAAGAAGGAGGGCGCCCTCGCAGGGCGGCGGGTGAACCTGTCCGACGTGGGCTACTCATGTATGTGCTGGCAGCCGCATGCGTCAGACTCTGTCGGCCCTCTCGCTGTGGGCTGGGACGCAGGGCGGGGCGCGCAGCCGCTCAGTCGGGCCGACTTCGCGCGTGCGTCCGCTGGCATCTCCAACGCTTCCCACGCGGGCCTGGCCGCCGTGGGCCGCGGATTCAAGGCAGACGCGCGCCGGCCCAGGCAGCAATCCGATTTCGTTTCGAGGACTGCAAGCTTGGACCCCGCCCAGAAGCATGTCGTGGACGCGCTGAGTGAGTGGGCCGAGAAACGTTTCGAGGAGCATGCCTGGGCGCGCTGCGCCCCGCCCGCCGCCGGCATTGCGTCTGCCTACTCGGGGCGGCTGGTGCCGGCAAAACTCGCGCGGCCAAAATGGGCGTCGCGGAGGTTCGCCTGTTGCTCGAGTCGCGCGACACCGTGCTCACCATGGCCATCGCGGGCGTCGCCTCGGCCAATTTGGGAGCGGGCTCCATCCATGGCCACCAATGCGGACCGCGGTGGCGCGGTGCAGGACTTGACCGGAGGCGCGCTCGACAATCTCGCGAGTGACTTGGAGTCCGCGGAGTTGCTGGTCATCGAGGAGGTATCTACCTGTGGCGCCGCGCCGCTGGGTGCGGTCAGTCGCCGCATGCAGCGGGTGGCCCGAATTCTCTGGCGCTGGCGATTTCTTCGGTGCCCGCCGCCAGGCGACATGGGCCCTGTCGGAAAGCATTGGCGTGCTCTCGATGGGCGACTTCGCCCGGCTGTCGCCCGTGCTGAGTGCGAGCTCGATGGCGGGGATGCCCCCCATTGAAAGCGGCGGAGCGGTTGCCAGATCCACGGCGCTCGCCGGGAAGCATGAGTTTGACGCTTTTGAGGGCGTGATTCGTCTGCGGCGGATATGCCGTCAAAATGGAATCGAACGTTTCAATGACTCCACCATGCGAGTCCGGGATTCCGCCTGAACCGCAGAGGATTACGCTCTGTGGAAAACGCGCGAGGTGGGCGACGCGAGCCCCCAAGCGGCTCGCCCATGGCCAGGCGGGGAGCACATGCTCCGCGAAGCCGTGCTGCTCGCGCCAGAGAATGCGCCTGCGGCCGAGATCAACGGCGGCCAACTTGCAGCAAGGGCATTCCATGGCGTGCTGGGCCCTGCCAGCTCGGTCCACGTTGTTGTTCGGTGCGAGGCGCGCCATAGCCGTGGGCGCGGTGGGGCGCGAAAAGCAAGCGTTCCACAACGTGCGCAGAGCAACGCACTTATGCGTCGGAGCGCGTGTGATGCTGTCGCGAAATCGGTGGTGGGGCGTCGGGGCCGTGCCTCTTGGTCTGATGAATGGAGCTCGGGGAGTCGCGGTTGCGGTCTTGTGCGCGGCGCCAGGCGAGCTACGCGTGGACGGCGGCGCGCTGGCAGGATCTGGCTCTCCGAGTTCGCGGCCGGGCAACAACCCGATAGGTCTGGGGGCCCGCCCCCTGCCTGAATTCGTCGCGGCCGATTTCCTGGGCTGCGCCGACCGCCGCGCTTCGCGAACTTGTCCAAGGCGTGGGTGCATGCCACCTGCGTGGAAGTTGTGGGCAAGAACGCCATGCCCAGCGCCGGTCGCGCAAGGGGGCTCGGACTCTCGCGATGGGCGAATCTCAAAGCATCACCTCGCGAAGGGTGCGTCGTTTCCTTCGCCGGCGCCCGGCTGTCTTGCGCGAGCCAGCTGGGGCTTGCCTTCGCGTCTCGGACGCGCGCGATGTGCTGGGGGCGCATGGCGCTCCGCGAACTCCCGCCCATCGACCATCGAAGACTTCCTGGCCGCGCGCCTCGCCCGCGACTTCGAAGCCAGGTCGGCTTTGGAAGCCAAAGCGGGCGCCTTGTTTCCGGGGCATCTGGCGCGGCGGGGCGCGGCCCCAGGGCGCTCGCGCGAGCGCGCGAAGACCGCTTCGAGCAGGCGGCCCGCGCGCTGGAGCAGAGGGGGCCGTCTGACAGCGAGATCTCTGACTTGCGGGCAACGCTCGCCGACGACGGCGCGGCGCCAGTCTCCGATGGCGCTGCGAAGTGCTGCTCGGAGAAGTGCGGTCGCAAGGGCGTCAGGCCGTGGGCTTTCGCGGCCTCGTTCCGCGCTGAGAAGAAATGCGAAACCAGAGAACGCGAGCCCGTGGGGGGCCCGCGTGAGGCAGGCGACGGGTCGGTGACCAGGCTCTGCCAGTCATCGGCGCCCTCGGAGACTCGCGGCCCCAGATGCTCCTCGGCACAGGCCCCCGCTCAGCCCGGCGAGGCAGCCCCGACGCAGCGCGAAGACACTGGGAGCGAAGACTCTGCAGCGCAGACCATGCAGGACATGGGCTTCCAATCTGATGACGTCGCCCGCGCGCTGGAGAGCTCGTCGTTCTCGTTCGGCACGGCGCTCCTGCTTCCACTGAACGGCGTCGACGACGAGCGCGCCAAGCAGGACAACAAGGCCCGCTTTCGACGATTCCTGCGTCAATCAGTAAATCCACCGACGCCCAAAAGTTGGCCAACTTGTCCGTGCTCGAAGAGTGCAAGCAGCGCGGTCGGGATCACTTTCAGCGCAGCGCGACGGTGTGGGATTTCGGTCAGTACGCAGGTGGAACCTCCACCGCGTGCTTCTGGTCAGCTTGGCGCCTGGCTTGGCGGAAAGCAACGAAAGGGTTCTGGCCCGGGCTCTGCCAAGTGACCACTCCGCGTGTTTGTCCTTGGCGAGGGCGCGCGCCAGGGGTGCGCCGGCGCGCGCGGCCCCGAGCGCGCGGCGCGCCGACTTGGGAGTGCGCGCCGAAGCGCTGCGGGCGCATTTCTGCGGCGGCGCAGCCGCAGCCATGGCGCGGCCAGATCGCATGGCCAAGCTCTGCCTGGCGTTTGCCACCTTCGATGTGCGCGGCCCCGCGCGCGCCGACAACGTGTGCAGGAAGTGGGTGCGTCGGCTGTCTTCTTCGGAATACGCCGACGAGCTTGTTGTCGTGGCCGTCGCACTTGAACCGCGATTCCGAACATGCTGCATTCTGCGCGCGCCGGCTTCTGCAGTCTCGCCACGGGCGCCGCCCGCATATGGCGCTGCTTCGCTTCCGGGCGGCGCGGGCGACATTGTAAATGTTGGCAACAACGGTGTCCACTATGTGTACTTGTCGCCGTGCGGCTGCGTGGCACCAAGTGTTCTGAACACGGGTGCGACTGCAATCGGAGTGTGTTATTTCTCGAATGCGCAGCCGTTCGAGCATGCGCAACCAAAGTAGGCACGGGCCTTCGGCATAGAAGTGGGCACGCCACCAAGTGACGCTGGCATCGCGCCACGGTGCACCAGCATGTGCCAAAAACCGTCATGTCACATGGCTTCCACCACCGCCGCCACCACCATGGCCACCCACAATCATCACCGACACCACCATCTAGATATAGCATACACATATGTCAACACATACAATCCATATATACAATATGTATGTTTAATTAAGCACAAATATGAACATATGTCTATAGGTGTGTATCTGCCCATATGTATAAATATTTATATGTCGATGGATACTTGTAGATAGCTATACACGCACATATATGTCCCAGCGCGCACCATGACCCGCCCTTTTCTCTTGGGAGACGCCGAGAGAAAAGGGGGGCGGAAGGCGCGCGCTGCAACCGTAAAGGAAGAAGCGTGGACAAAAAGGTTGGTTGTGTGATGGAGAAGACAGGCGTGGAGCATCGGGTGGAGTGTTGGGGGCGGAGGGCATGGAGTACCGGGTGGTGTGTAGGAGACGGAGGGAGTGGAGTAGCAGGTTCTTCTGAAGTTCAGCTTGGGGAAAAAAGCCGGTTGAGTATCGGGTGGTGTGTTGGAGACGGAGGGTGGTGAGTACTGGGTGGTGTGTAGGCGACGGTAGGAGTTTAATAGAAAGTGATTTTCAAGTTCGGCTTGGGAGGGAGCCCGTTGAGTATCGGGTGGTGCGTTGGAGAAGGAGGGTGTCGAGTAGAAGGTCATTTTCAAGTTCAGCTTGGGGATGGCGCCTGTGGAATATCGGGCGGTGTGCTGGAGACGGGGGGCGTTGAGTACTGGGTGGTTCGTGGGAGACGGAGGGAGTTGAGTAGAAGGGTATTTTCAAGATCAGCTTGGGGAAGGAGCCTGTTGAGTATCGGGTGGTGTGTTGGAGACGGAGGGCGTCGAGTACTGGATGGTGTGTTGGAGACGGAAGGAGTTGAGTAGAAGGTTATTGTCAAGTTCAGCTCGGGGAGTGGGCCCGTTGAACATCGGGTGGTGCGTTGGAGACGGAGGGTGTGGAGTGCTGGATGGTGTGTCGGAGACGGAAGGAGTTGAGTAGACGGTTATTGTCAAGTTCAGCTCGGGGAGGGAGCCCGTTGAGTATCGGGTGGTGCGTTGGAGACGGAGGGTGGTGAGTGCTGGATGGTGTGTTGGAGACGGAGGGAGTTGAGTAAAAGGTAATTTTCAAGTTCATCTTGGGGAGGGAACCTGTCGAGTACTGGATGATGTGTAGGAGACGGAGGGAGTTGAGTAGGAGGGCGTTCGCAAGTTCAGCTTGGGGATGGGGGCCTGTTGAGTATCGGGTGGTGTGTTGGAGACGGAGGGCGTTGAGTACTGGGTGTGTTGGAGACGGAGGGAGTTGAGTAGAAGATTATTGTCAAGTTCAAAATGACTTGGGAGAGTCTTCCAACAAGGAGCCTCGGCATAAAGTCAGAAAATCGTAGGAATCATTCATGAATTCATATAATCTGGAGAAATAGGGGGAAAACAAACCTACCTCGCTTTTGACCACCCTCGCTTCCAAGAGATACCAAACGATGCCAAATTGCAGCCTGTACTGGCCAGGCCGCTTGACGAGGAGGCGCGTGGTATGACTTGGTTTTGCCTGGAAGCGAAAGCGGGGGAGGTAATTCACGCTCTGAAGAAAGGGGGGTTATTGGTGCGTGCGGAGGGCTATATATACACATACATCTCTCTCTCTCTCTCTCTCTCTCTCTTCTCTCTCTCTCTCTCTCTCTCTCTCCTCTCTCTCTCTCTATATATATATATTTATCTATTTCTATGTTGCACCCGAAGCTGCTGAATTCCGATTCTACTGCGGCCCCGAGCCGGCTGATCGCTGGAGGGCTCCCAGGAGCCCGCGCGCGAAACCGAGCAGGGCGAATTCAGAGAAATTCAACAACCGTCGCCAAGGGAAGAGCCTGCCTGTTTTTTCAGGGCAGGGTCACTGTGAGCCAATGCGATTAAGGAGGGGAACAGGAGAGAGGACTCACTGTCGGAGGAGGCACTCGGCGCCTCCTCGGGTCAGAAACTGCATTCCGAATTTACAGTCGTGAGACTGATGAATAGATGCTACACCCGAGGACCTGACCAGCAGGGGCGAGGAGGGGCGAGAGAGGAGGGGCGCCCCAGAGCTCTCGCCGCACACCTTTTCACATCGATCCAGTCTGGCAACTGTCTGCCACAGAGAGGCCATCTCGCTAGAAGAAGGGCTGGCTGAATTCCGATTCGACTGCGGCCCCGAGCCGGCTGATCGCTGGAGGGCCCCCGGGAGCCCGCGCGCGAAACCGAGCAGGGCGAATTCAGAGAAATTCAACAGCCGTCGCCCATAACCCATAATATGATGCACGGGCGGGCGGGCTGGGGCGACTTCAGTCGCGCGTGCGAGGGCAGAGAGACGGAATAACGAAGCGTTCGCGAACGAGACTGAAATTGGACGCTGGTGGCTCGGAGCAGTTTCTGCTCGAGCCGGTCCGAGGCGCGCTTGAAGAGGCGCTGCTGGTGGGGCGAGAGCCGGCTCACCTGCCGCAAGAGACGCCCTTCCTTGCCGTACCTCGCCACGGAGCGGTCGCTGAGCCAGCCGCCTCGCTTTTTCAGCACCGGAGGCGTGGCGAAGCCGTTGAGGTAGTCGAGGGAGGGGCCGCCATGCCGCAGCGTGCGCGGCGACACCTTGAGCGCCTCCACCTGCAGGTGCCGGCTGGCCTCGCAGAAGAGGCGCTCGTAGGCCGCCAGCGTGGGCCTGTCGAACAGGCGCCGAACACGGCGCGCCCTGGCGCGGGATACCAGCTGCCGCACCAGCTGCCGGAGCCACCCGCGCGACGGGTCGAGCGAGCCCACCGTCACGGTGTCATCGAACTGCTGGTTCTTGCTGGGCCGCGGCAGGTTCCCGTCGGAGGGCGCGACGATGATGGCCACCTTGTCGCATCGGCGGCCAGCCGAGCCGGAGGGCAGCGCGACTTGCTCCAGGGAGAGGCCCACCGCCGCGTCCGGCCGCAGGTAGGTGTCGAACTGGAGGGCGCCGCAGGCCGCCGCCAGGATGGCCTCGGTCGTGTCGAGCTCGAGCCAGTGGCACGCGATGGCGCCGAAGACCTCCCAAAGGCACGGGTCGCGGCTGAGCTCCGGGCTGGCCTTGACCCAGCCCGCCAGCGCCTTCGCGGCGTGCGGCAGGCTCCGGGAGGGCGCCACGATGCCATGCAGGTGGGCATGCCCGAGGGCGTGCCGACCGGCCCAGGGCTCGCAGCCGCAGAAGAAGGGAAAGTCAAAGTAGGCGGAGAGGCCGGCGTCCAGCTGCTGCATGGGCGCCAGCGGCCGCTGCGGGTCCTGCACGCTGGCCCACCTGACGAAGTCCGCGGAGCACGTTTCGTAGTTCAGGAGCGTCCCTTTACCCACGGTCCTGCGCTCCAGGTACCTCTCGCCGGGATCGTGCCCGGCCGCGGCCCGCCGGCTGGCAGCCTCAGCAGCGCGTCGTCGATCTCGATCGATCGGCTGCCCGCCGAGGGCCGACCCAGACCAGCCTCTGGCCCCAGTGCCTGACGGCGTCCTTCCACGGGCACTCGTAGCACCTCGAGCAGACGGGCCGGTCGACGCTGCCAGGGACGGGGCAGCCACAGGCTCGCGCCAGGTCAGCTTCCCTTCTCTCCAGAGAAGCGGCATCGGCCCCGCGGGCCGAGACTGGCGCAGACTGGGCCAAGATGGCAGCCCAGGACCGGCATGACCGAAGAGGATAGCGCCCCGCCAGAGTGGTCTTCCAGGCCCTGCGCTCCCGAGGCTCTCCGGGTCCCGGGGGAAGAAGAACTTTCCCGTCGAGGATCTCATGCTGATGGTTTCCAGGACACAGACGATGCAGCCCTCGCAGGGCCTCCATGTGCGTGGCCAGGAGGGTAGGCTTGAGATATCCCGCTCCATATGCACAGCTATCGTATCGGACGAAGATAGCGTTCTGAATATGTAGCTCTTTCCTGAGGGGCTCCCAAGTGAAAAACCTTGATGAACGCGGGTTCTCGAGTGAGTAGAGGACGCCGTACCGCTTGCAGAGTTTGATGAGGTCCAGCGTGAGCTTGGCCAGCCGAAGGCCCCCCAAGACAGCAGAGCTCGAGCCCGTCGTGCGGGCCCTCGACCAGGTAGTGCAACGTGTCCCCAGATGCAGGTACCACACGAGCCCCCGCCTGAGCAAACCCTTGATGTGCCTCTGGGCCCTCGGCTTTGACACGTCCATGTGGGGCCCCTTGGAGATCTCGATGGGGCACCCCGCGTTGAGGCCAACCTCCGGGCACGCGGCGGAGAAGGCGGCGAAGCCGGCGAAGATCTCCAACGCGAGCTGGTGACGAGCTGGGGCCTTGACCGGATGGACGACATCTCTCTCATTTTTACAAGCGATACGTGAGCGAGGTCCTCGCCGTCTCGTGCGCTGGCGAGGCCGCGCCGCGCCCTGGGCGGCCGGGGCAGCAAAATGCGCCCGGGGCCCCATCCGCCCGAGGTTGGACCGCCGCTCAGGGGGCCGTCGGACCCTCGCAAGGGTCGAGTCAGCCCCGGGCGCCCACCTCGGCCCCGTGCGCCCCGGGCCGGAACGCGAGGCCGGCGGCCGGCGGACTCTGGTCCAGGTCCGCGCCGGGGGCGCCTCCGAGGGCGGCGCGGGCCCTGGGGCCTGCGCGCAGCGCTGCAGCGCGGCGCGCCCACGGCGGCCGGTGACCGAGGCGCCGCGGGACAGCTCGCCCCGGTCGGCCGCCCTCGAGTGGAAGTCGGTCGGATTCCTCTTGCTCTCCGCGTAGCGCAAGGACCAATCCAGCTCGCAACCGACGGAGATGGCGCTGGCCGCTGGCCCGCTGACTCAGCCTCCGCAGGGCGAAGCTGGCCGAGCGCCCCTTCTCGAAGCTGCAGATGCTCGACAGGTTGTCCCCGATCGAGAGGATCCGCCTCCCGTGCAGGGGCAGGTGCCTCGAGGCGCGCGCCAGGCCCATGAGCAGCACGCGGCCCTCCTTTTCATGGATGACCCCGTCGTGCTTCCAGGGGCCCTTGATGACCATGGCCCAGCGCCTCTTCGCCAGCAGCGCGTCCGGCAGCGGCGGGATCCCCACCTCCTCGGCCGTGCGCTCGATCGTCTCGAGGTCGCGCCATGGCCTGCAGCGGGCAGCGGGGCCGCCGCCGGGGTCGCGAGGTCCGCGTGCAAGGAGGCCGCCTGGATCTGCAGAGGCACGCCACTCGGCTGACCAGCCGTCCACGGCCCCCCAGGCGTCGTCGCTCCGCTCGACCGCGTCGAAGCGCCATCGCTCCCGATGCCGCGCCGCGGCCCGAAACTCGGGCCTCGAGACGGTGGTGGCGTGGAGGGCGTACCCGACGGAGGACGCGTCGCCACAAAAGGCCACGCTGGCCGGTTCGGCGCCGCGGCGGGCCTCCGCCAAGAAGAGCAGCCACGACAAAACTTCCAGCTCCCACCGCAGCGACGCCCACAGGGGCGCCTCCCGGCCGCCAAGCCCCGCCATGAAGCTCCACACTTTGGCAAGCACCGAGAGCCCGAAGCGCAACAGCTGGCAGTGGTGAACGATGTGCCCCGCGAGAACCTGCAACACGAGGCCGCTGCAGCAGCCCCGGTGGAGCACGGCCCGCAGGGCCCGGTGGAGCCTCCAAGTCCGGCGAGGCTTAGGTCGAAGAAGACGGCGACGACCATCCACCTCCACCCCCAGGAGCTCGATGGGACTCGGCGGGCGCGTTCTCCTCGTGGTAGCGGAGCCCGCAGTTGTCAAAGTCCCTCTTGACGGCGGCCAACCCGCGCTCAGCGGCGCCGCGACTGAGGCCGATTATGTTCGCGTTGTCAACGCACGGCAGCCTGTAGGCCAGCCCGGCCCGCGGCGCCTCGGGGACGTGGCGGTCCTGCAAGAGGCTGGCGGCAGAGCTGCTGGCACTGGAGGTGATGGCGTGGCAGAAGTGCAGCGCCCGCGACCACCCCGACGGGAGCCCCTCGAAGACCGGGAACAGCATCTCGTCCGGGCCAACCTCGACGAACCGCTCCTCGTCCTCGTCGAAGATCTCGGTGACCCCCCAGACGACGGCCCGCTCGGCGAAGTCGACCCCGAACAGCGACCCCAGCTTGCGGTTCCGGAACTGGTAGAAACCGTTGTAGAGGTCAACCGAGGCCGCGTGGACATCCAGCGGCTCCCCGTCGCCGACCGCGCTCTCCGAGAGGTCGAGGGAGCCCGGCGCCGCCGCGGTGCCCAGCCACGTGTGGGGCAGGCGGCGACGCATGCGGTTGGCCTCCCTCGCGTCGACGATGAGTCGAAGTGACCCGTCCTTCTTTGAGGCGAAGAAGATACCCATCCTCGCCTTGATGGGGCGCGGGAGCCCCAGAAGCCCGAGCTCTCGAAGCCGAGAGAGCAGGCGGTGGCGCTCCTTCCTGGAGAAGCGCAGCTTCGGGTCCCAGTAGGGCGTGGACGGGGTCTCCTGCTCGTTCGCGCGCTCCAGGTCAGCTCCGTCGCGGAGGATGTGCTTCTCGGGGTCTGCCAGCATCTCGCGCTGGGCGGCCGGCACCAGGTCCAGCACGTCCCGCACCGTGATGCCGCACTCGAGAATCTTGCTCGTAGGCGTACGAGCCCAAGTAGCTGGGCTCGAGGCCGTACAGGTCCTTGGTGCGCAGGAGCTCCTTGAGAGCTCCTTGCTCGCTGAGGTCGGCCGGGCGTCGCTCAGCTGCCCCAACTCGTCGCGCCACCCGCTCGAAGACCGACTGGCTGCTCGGTCCGAGGGGGCGCGCTCCTGTTGCACTTCGCCCCCGCCCAGCTGAGCGAAAAGGGCGCGACGGCCCGGCGTCCAGGGGGTTGAGGGCCCCCAGCACCGAAAGGATCCGCCGCTCGCGGCTCGCCCGCCTCCTGAGCTTTGTCGGAGGTAGCGGGGCAGTCCACGTAGTTCAGGTCGAACTTGCTCTGGTACCAAAACTGGGAAGGGCTCTCCATGCTGACGGATACCCCTCTGCTCCCCGGGCATGACGGCGCCGCCGTGCCAAGCCCAGCGCCTGGGGACCCAGCGCTTAGCGCGACGGCGCCTCCGGTCGGGAGGGCTACTTGCCTCCCGCGCCAGGCGCGGGACCTTTCTTGTCCGCCTGGCGCATCTCGTCTGCCGCCCTCTCCTCCCGCCACAGCCGCGGAACCCCATCGTCCTTCTGCCGCTCTGCCACCCACCTCGTGAAGTTCCTGGTGGTCACCTCGCCGCCCGTGCCACTCGGGTGCGACATGATGACCTCGAGCCCCTCGAAATCTGGCGACTTCGGATTGCTCCGGGCCGCCGCCTCGATCTGGATCAGCCTCCGGATGTGCATCTCGTTGGAGAGGCTGTTCGCCAGGTCGCACTGGTCCACCGACTGCGCCACGAAGAGGGCGCCACACAGATGTCGATGCTCTCGCGCCAGCCCCGACTTCGGTGAGACGCCGCTCTTGGCCTCCCAATCGAGGTTGTGTGTCGCAAAGTTGAAGGCGACTCTCAACATATTCAGCATGTACTCGTCGGCAGCCTCTGGGCCCTCGAACGGCTCGTAGGGCATCTTCTGCTTCTTCTGCTTATTTGTCGCGGCGTCCGGGTCGAGAAACCTCATCCCTCGATGCTCCCGGACGTCCCCCAGCAGGCGGGGATCGCGCCCTGGCCCCGCTCGCTTGTCCGACAGCCAGGTCTCCAACTTCTCGTCGACGACCTGCTGGATCAAGACGCACTCGTCGTCGATCGTGACCCAGCCGGCCTTCTCCCCCAGCGTGCGCCCCTCCTGGTGCCGAAGGGCGGCCAGAGGGACGATCTCCCCGAAAGCCTTGAGGGCCGTGTCCGCTACCCGCCACTGCGCGTTCTCCACAGCAGCCACCGGCCCACCAGCAGCCTTGAACCCCGCCCGTCAAGTCGAAGCCTGCGACCTCCGCGAGCTCGTAGGCCCCGGCCCTGATGCGAGCCAGCTCGCCCTCGTCGATGTCTTCGTCGAAGACGAACGCCTCGCGTAGGTACAGCGGGTCGATCGGCTCGCCGCGCCGAAGAATCTTGACCCGATGAGTCGACAGATCAGCCACCTGCACCGCCAGCGTTGGTGAGCAAACGATCCATCTTCCCTGGCCCCCAGGGATGAGCACGATGCGGGCGTGCCAGTTCAGCCCGTTCTCGTCTCCGAAGAAGTCAATGGGCACTTGTTTTTTTCTGGAATGTCCAGTGCTTTATGCTGCGCCATTCCTCAGTCGAAGAGTAGGCGGCGTCGTGGCGAGGGGCCCCAGTGCCCTCGAGTCCAGAAGAGGCTCAGCTTCAGGAGGCGCGATCGGTCGCCGCTCGCGCCGCGACGCCAGTCGCCCCAGAGCGCCCGCCGGCGCCGCAGCCCAGCGCCAGGAGGCAGAGGGCCAAGATGAGGAGCCACGGGTAGCCGCAGTCCTCCGAGGGGCACTCCGCGCAGGCCTCCTGCGCCGGGCACGTCACCGGCGCCTGCCCCCGCGCAGCCGCCACGAGCTCGCCCACCGACTGGTAGCAGGCGTTGGAGTCCGGGCAGACGAGGCCCGGGCAACTGGGGCACTGCTGCTCGGGGCAGCTGAGCGAGACGTCCGGGCACCGCTGCCCAAGTCCCGCGATGTCGCGGGCCACGGCCCAGAACAGATGGACGGCGGCAGCGGGATCCCCACCCATGCGATTGTCGCCGACAGGGGGCCCCGAATCACTGTGAGCCAAAACGATTAAGGAGGAAGACAGGAGAGAGGACTCACTGTCGGAGGAGGCACTCGGTGCCTCCTCGGGCCAGAAACTGTATTCCGAAGTTACAATCGTGGGACTGATGAATATAGGTGTGTAGGCGGAACTGCATATGTATATATACATATATACATATACATATATATATATATATATATAATATATATATATATATATATATATATTATTATATATATATATTTACACCCGAGGACCTGACCAGGAGGGGCGAGGAGCGGCAAGAGAGGGGGAAGCCCCAGAGCTCTCGCCGCACACCTTTTCACATCAATCCAGTCAGTCTGGCAACTGTCTGCCTCAGAGAGGCCATCTCGCTAGAAGAAGGGCTGGCTGAATTGCAATTCGACTGCGACTCTGAGAAGGCTGATCGCTGGAGGGCTCCCGGGAGCCCGCGCACGAAACTGAGCAGAACGAACTCAAAGAAATTCAACAGCCATCACCAAAGGAAAAGCCTGCCCTTTGCGTTCAGGGCAGGGTGGGTGGGTCACTGTGAGCCAATGCGATTATGGAGGAAGACAGGCGAGGAGACACGCTGTCGGAGCAGGCGCACGGCGCCTCCTCGGGCCAGAAACTGTATTCCGAATCTACACTCGTGAGACTGATGAATAGATGCTACATCCGAGGACCTGACCAGCAGGGGCGAGGAGCGGCAAGAGAGGAGGGAAGCCCCAGAGCTCTCGCATCAATCCAGTCTGGCAACTGTCTGCCTCGGAGAGGCCATCTCGCTAGAAGAAGGGCTGGCTGAATTGCAAGTCGACTGCGGCTCTGAGAAAGCTGATCGCTGGGGGGCTCCCGGGAGCCCGCGCGCGAAACTGAACAGAACGAATTCCGAGAAATTCAACAGCCATCACCCACAACCCACAATATGATTCACGGGCGGGCGGGTGGGGGCGACTTTAGTCACGCGTGCGAGGACAGAGAGACAGGATATCGAAGCGTTCACGAACGAGATTGAAACTGCACATTGGTGGCTCGGAGTAGCTTCTGCTCGAGCCGGTCCGAGGCACGCTTGAGGAGACGCTGCTGCTGGGGCGAGAGTCGGCTCACCTGCCGCAAGAGTCGGCCCTCCTTGCCGTACCTCGCCACTGAGCGGTCGCTGAGCCAGCCGCCACGCTTCTTCAGCACCGACAGCGTGGCGAAGCCGTTGAGGTAGTCAAGGGCAGGGCCGCCATGTCGCAGCGTGTGGGGCGACGCCCTGAGCGCCTCCACCTGCAAGTGCCGTGCGGCCTCGCGGAAGAGGCGCTCGTAGGCTGCCGGCGTGAGCCCGTCGAACAGGCGCCGCACACGGCGCGCCCTGGCGCGGGCCACCAGCTGCCGCGCCAGCTGTCGGAGCCACCCTCGTGACAGGTCGAGCGAACCCACCATCGCGGTGTCGTCGAACTGTTGGTTCTTGCTGGGCCGCGGCAGGTTCCCGTCGGAGGGCGCGACGACGATGGCCACCTTGTCGCATCGGCGGCCAGCCGAGCCAGAGGGCAGCGCGACGTGCTCCCGGGAGAGGCCCACCGCCGCGTCAGGCCGCAAGTAGGTGTCGAACTGGAGCGCGCCGCAGGCCGCCGCCAGGATGGCCTCGGTCGTGTCGAGCTCGAGCCAGTGGAACGCGATGGCCCCGAAGACCCAGGGGCACGGGTCGCGGCTGAGCTCAGGGCTGGCCTTGACCCAGCCCGCCAACGCCTTCACGGCGTGCGGCAGGCTCCGGGAGGGCGCCACGATGCCGTGCAGGTGGGCATGCCCGAAGAGGGCGCGCCGACCAGCCCAAGGCTCGCAGCCGTCGAAGAAGAGAAAGTCAAAGTCGGCGGAGAGGCTGGCGTCCAGCTGCTGCAAGGGTGCCAGCGGCCTCGGTGGGGCCTGCGAGCTGGCCCACCTGACGAAGTCCGCGGAGCACGTCTCGTAGTTCAGGAGCGTCCCCTTACCTACGGTTCTGCGCTCCAGGTACCTCTCGACGGGGTCGTGTCCGGCTGCGGCCCGCCGGCTGGCAGCCTTAGCAGCGCGTCGCCGATCTCGATCGGTTGGCTGCCCGCCGGGGGCCGACCCAGACCAGCCTCTGGCCCCAGTGCTTGACGGCGTCCTCCCACGGGCACTCGTAGCACCTCGAGCAGACAGGTCGGTCGATGCGGCCAGGGGCGGGGCAGCCACAGGCCCGCGCCAGGTCAGCTTCCCATTTCTCCCCCGCGGGCCGAGACTGGCGCAGATCGGGCCAAGATGGCGGCCCAGGAACGGCATAGTCGGGGAGGATAGCGCCCCGCCAAAGTGGGCTTCCGAGCCCAGCGCCCTCGAGGATGTCCAGGGCCTGGGGGAAGAAGAACTTTCCCGTCGAGGATCTCATTCTGATGGTTTCCAGGACACAGACGATGTAGCCCTCGCAAGGTTTCCATGTTCGTGGCCAGGAGGGTAGGCTTGAGATATCCGGCTCCATATGCACAGTTATCGTATCGGACGAAGATAGCGTTCTGGATCTGTAGCTCTTTCCTGAGGGGCTCCCAAGTGAAAAGCCTTGATGAACGCGGGTTCTCGAGTGAGTAGAGGACTCCGTACCGCTTACAAAGTTTGATGAGATCCAGCGTGAACTTGGCCAGCTGAAGGCCCCCCAAGACAGCAGAGCTCGAGCCCGTCGTGCGGGCCCTCGACCAGGTAGTGCAGGGTGTCCCCAGATGCAGGTACCACACGAGCCCCCGCCTGAGCAAGCCCTTGATGATGTGCCTCTGGGCCCTCGGCTTCGACACGTCCATGTGGGGCCCCTTGGAGATCTCGATGGGGCACCCCACGTTGAGGCCAACCTCCAGGCACGCGGCGGAGAAGGCGGCGAAGCCGGCGAAGATCCCCAACACGAACTGGTGACGAGCTGGGGCCTTGATCGGATGGCCGACATCTCTCTCCTTTTTGCAAGCGATACGTGGGCGGGGTCCTCGCCGCCTCGAGCGCTGGCAAGGCCGCGCCGCGCTCTGGGCGGCTGGGGCAGCAAAATGCGTCCGGGGCCCCATCCGCCCGAGGTTCGACCGCCGCTCAGGGGGCCGTCGGACCCTCGTGGGGGTCGAGTCCGCCTCGGCTGCCTGCCTCGGCCCCATGCGCCCCGGGCCGGAGCGAGAGGCCGGCGGCCGGCGGACCTTGGACCAGGTCCGCGCCGGAGGCGCCTCGGGGGGCGGCGCGGGCACTGGGGCCTGCACGCGGCGCTGCAGCGCGGCGCGCCCGCGGCGGCCGGTGATGGAGGCGCCGCGAGACAGCTCGCCCCGGTCGGCCGCCCTCGAGTCGAAGTCGGTAGGGTTCCTCTTGCTCTCCGCGTAGCGCAAGGGCCACTCCAGCTCGCGCCCGATGGACAGGGCGCCAGCCCGCTGACAGAGCCTCATGGCAAAGCTGGCAGAGCGCACCTTCTCGAAGCTGCAGATGCTCGACAAGTTGCCCCCGATCGAGAGGATCCGCTTCCCGTGCAGGGGAACGCGCCTCGAGGCGCAGGCCAGGCCCATGAGCAGCACGCGGCCCTCCTTCTCATGGATGACCCCGTCGCGCTTCCAGGGGCCCTTGATGACCATGGCCCGGCGCCTCTTCGCCAGCGGCACGTCTGGCAGCGGCGGGATCCCCACCTCCTCGGCCGTGCGCTCGATCGTGTCGAGGTCGCGCCATGGCCTGCAGCGGGCAGCGGGGCCGCCGCCGAGGTCGCGAGGTCCGCGCGCCGCGAGGCCGCCTGGATCTGAAGAGGCGCGCCACTCGGCTGACCAGCCGTCCACGGCTCCCCAGGCGTCGTCGCTCCGTTCGACTGCGTCGAAGCGCCGCCGCTCCCGGCACCGTGCCACGGCCCGAAACTCGGACCTCGAGACAGCGCTGACGTGGAGGGCGGGCCCGACGGAGGACGAGTCGCCACAAAGAGCCACGCTGGCCGGCTCGGTGCCGAGGCGGGCCTCGGCCAAGGAGACCAGCCACGGCGAGACTTCCAGCTCCCACCGCACAGACGCCCATAGGGGCGCCTCCTGGCTGCCCAGCTCCGCCATGAGGCCCCGCACCCTGTGAAGCACCGAGAGCCCGAAGCGCAAGAGCTGGCAGTGGTGAACGATGCGCCCCACGAGTACTTGCAACGCGAGGCCGCTGCACCAGCCCCAGCGAAGTGCGGCCCGCAGGGCCAGGTGGAGCCTCCAAGTCCGACGAGGCTTAGGCCGAAGAAGACGACGACGACCATCCACCTCCACCCCCAGGAGCTCGAGCGACTCGGCGGGCGCGTTCTCCTCGTGGCAGTGGAGCCCGCGGTCGTCGAAATCCCTCTTGACGGCGGCCAACCCGCGCTCAGCGGCGCTGCGACTGAGGCCGATGATGTTCGCGTTGCCAACGCACGGCAGCCTGTAGGCCAGCCCGGCCCGCGGCGCCTCGGGTACGTGACGGTCCTGCAAGAGGCTGGCGGCAGAGCTGCCGGCGTCGGAGGTGATGGCGTGGCAGAATGCAGCGCCCACGACTACCCCATCGGGGGCCCCTCGAAGACCGGGGGCAGCATCTCGCCCGGGCGAACCCCGACGGACCGCTCCTCGTCCTCGTCGAAGATCTCGGTGGCCCCCCCAGACGGCGGCCCGCTCGGCGAAGTCGACCTCGAACAGCGAACCCAGCTTGCGGTTCCGGAGCAAGTAGAAGCCGTTGTAGAGGTCGACCGAGGCCGCCTGGACATCCAGCGGCTCCCCGTCGCCGACCGCGCTCTCCGAGAGGTCGAGGGGGCCCAGCGCCGCCATGGTGCCCAGCCGCGTGTGGGGCGGGCGGCGACACACGTGGTTGGCCCCCCTCGCATCGACGACGAGTCGAAGCGACCCGTCCTTTTCTGAAACGAGGAAGATGCCCATCCTCGCCCTGATGGAGCGCCGGGACCCCAGAAGCCCGAGCTCTCGAAGCCGAGAAGAGCAAGCGGAAGCGCTCCTTCCTGGAGAAGCGCAGCTTCGGGTCCCAGTAGGGCGTGAATGGAGTATCCTGCTCATTCGCGCGCTCCAGGTCAGCTCCGTCACGGAGGATGTGCTTCTCGGGGCCTGCCGGCATCTCGCGCTGGGCGGGCGGCACTAGGTCCAGAACGTCCCGCGCCGTGATGCCGCACTCGAGGATCTTGACCCGCTCGTAGGCGCACGAGCCCAAGTAGCTGGGCTCGAGGCCGTGCAGGCCCTTGGTGCGCAGGAGCTCCTTGAGGGCCCCTTGCTCGCTGAGGTCGGCCGGGCGTCGCCCAGCAGCCCCAACTCGACGCGCCGCCCGCTCGAAGACCGACTGGCTGCTCGGTCCGATGGGGGCGCGCTCCTGTTGCACTTCGCCCCCGCCCAGCTGAGCGAAAAGGGCGCGACGGCCCGGCGTCCAGGGCATTGAGGGCCCCCAGCGCCGAGTGGATCCGCCGCTCACGGCTCGCCCGCCTCCTGAGCCTTGGTCGGAGGTAGCGGGGCAGTCCATGTAGTTCAGGCCGAACTTGCTCTGGTACCAAAACTGGAAAGGGCTCTCCATGCTGACGGAAATTCAGCTCCCCAGGCATGGCGGCGCCGCCGTGCCGAGCCCAGCGCCTGGGGGCCCCGCGCTGGGCGCGACGGCGCCGCCAGTCGGGAGGGCTACTTGCCTCCCGCGCCAGGCGCAGGACCCTTCTTGTCCGCCTGGCGCTTCTCGTCCGCCGCCCTCTCCTCCCGCCGCAGCCGCTGCTGCTTGAAGAGGAACCCCTCGTCCTTCTGCCGCTCGGCCGCCCACCTCGTGAAGTTCCTGGTGGGCACCCCCCCGCCCGTCCCTATCGGGTGAGACATGATGACCTCGAGCCCCTCGAAGTCCGACGCCCTTGGATTGCGCCGCGCTGCCGCCTCGATCTGGATCAGCCTCCGGATGTGCATCTCGTTGGAGAGGCTGTTCGTCAGTTCGCACTGGTCCACCGACTGCGCCACGAAGAGGGCGCCGTACAGATGCCGATGCTCTCGAGCCAGCCCTGACTTCGGTGAGACGCCACTCTCGGCCTCTCAGTCGAGGTTGTGCGTCACAAAATTGAAGCCGACTCTCAACGTGTTCAGCGTGTACTCGCCGGCCACCTCTGGACTCTCGAACGGTTCGTAGGGCATCTTCTGCCTCTTCTGCTTCTACGTCGCCGCGTCCGGGTCCGGGAACCTCATGCCCCGATGGTCTCGGACGCCCCCCAGAAGACGAAGATCGCGCCCTGGGCCCGCGCGCTTGTCCGACAACCGGGCTTCCAACCTCTCGTCGTTGACCTGCTGGATCAAGACACGCTCGTCGTCGATCGTGACCCAGCCGACCTTCTCCCCTAGCGTGCAGCCCTCCTGGTCCCGAAGGGCAGCCAGTGGGGCGACCTCCCCGAAGGCCTTGTGGGCTGTGTCCGCGACGCGCCACTGCGCGTTCTCCACTGCGGGAACTGGCCCACCGGCGGCCTTGAACCCTGTCAAGTCGAAGCCCGCGACCTCCGCGAGCTCGTAGGCCTCGGCCCTGATGCGAGCCAGCTCGCCCTCGTCGATCTCCTCGTCGAAGACGAACGCCTCGCGTAGGTACTGTGGGTCGATCGGCTCGCCACGTCGAAGGATCCTGACACGATGAGTCGAAAGGTCCGCCACCTGCACCGCCAACGTCGACGAGCAGACGATCCATCTCCCCTGGCCCCCAGGGATGAATAAGACACGGGCGTGCCAGTTCAGCCCGTTCTCGTCTCCAAAGAAATCTATGAGTACTTGCTTCTCTGGAATGTCCAGAGCTCTATGCTGTGCCATTCCTCAGTCGAAGAGTGGGCAGCGTCGTAGCGAGCGGCCCTAGCGCCCTCGAGTCTTGAAGAGGCTCAGCTTCAGCAGGTGCGCTCGGTCGCCGATCGCGTCGCGACGCCACTCGCCCAACGCAGCACCCACGCGCGCCGCAGCCCAGCGCCAGGAGGCACAGGGCGAGAATGAGGAGCCACGGGTAGCCGCAGTCCTCCGAAGGGCACTCCGCGCAGGCCTCCTGCGCCGCGCAAGCCGCTGGCACCTGCCCCCGAGCAGACGCCGCGAGCTCGCCCACCAGCTGGTAGCAGGCGCTGGAGTCCGGGCAGGCGAGGCCCGGGCAACTGGGGCACTGCTGCTCGGGGCAGCTGAACGAGACGTCCGGGCGCCGCTGCCCGAACCCCGTGAGATCCCGAGCCGCGGCCCAGAACAGGTGGACGGCGGCCGCGGGATCCCCTCCCATGCGATTGTCGCCGACGGGACCCCAAATCACTGTGAGCCAATGCGATTATGGAGGAAGACAGGCGAGGAGACACGCTGTCGGAGCTGGCACACGGCGCCTCCTCGGGTCAGAAACTGCATTCCGAATCTACACTCGTGAGACTGATGAATATATATATATATATATATATATATATATATATATATATAAGTCGAAAGTGAGCCTGGTAACTCAAATAGGGCATATAGCCTGGCAAATTGCATCCATCGCTCTGCTGTGAAGGTACAGTATGAGGGGTGGATGGGTAAGATAGGATAAGATCGATGTAATGATCTTTCCAGCACATAGCGAACACTCGCGGTGTCCGGGCAAATAGGGCGCGCGTGCCTTGAGCCCAAGGCAGCGGCGCGCGAGCTATGCTCCCGATACTGTAACATCTCCCAAAGAGCTACCCTTAAAGTCGGGAGGGGAGGAGACGGAGAGCATAGTCGCACGCAAAGATCGCGCGCACGACTGTTTGCAAAGAAAAGAAAACAGTGCGTACAGTCTGGTCAAACACCAGACTGTAAGGCGAGTTTCCTCGCAAAGTATTTCACGCAAATACAGGACAGCCCCTTCGAACAATGAAGGGCTATCGGCTTAGTTAGAAGTAAGCCAAAATTAGGCCATACCTCACCAAGCAAATGTGTATTAAGGCAAAGAGCCTGAGTTGTACAAAGCCGGCTCGTTGCCAGGCGTGAAATATAAGGCTCGTTTCCGAGCATCTAAAGGGGCGCCTTTATAGTAGGCGCCCGTGCTGGCAAACTGGACCGCGAGGGCAACAAAGACAGACTAAAATTGATTAGACTTAGGTTTGTCTCTGTCCTGGGGACCCCGAAAGGGAACAAATTGCTTCACGTCATACTTAAATGACTGAGTGCCTGACATCACTTCCAGAAGCAGCTCCCGATCGATGCTTCCCTTTGTATGCCCATCTGCGGTCATATCCCTAGTATCACACCATTGCACATTATGTACTATACCTATATCCATGAGCTCACGTATCCAGCTGATATGTCCAAGCAGAGTCCGTTCTGTAGGTATTTTGAGATCCCTGCTTGATAAAGATTTGTAGACGGACTCAGCGTCTATGGTAAGAGAGACTTTGATAGCAAGGCCTCCAACTTCACGCATGTCTCGTAGTTGTCGTGGAGTCAAAGCCCCTGCCTTAAGCTCGTGGAGAGTAATGAGCGTAGGGTAACACTCATCAAGGTTATGTGCGGCTGCAAGTGCCTCCGCAGCATAACTGGACCTCACCTGTAATCGGTGTGATTTGCATAGTCCGTCACAGAGGTGAACGACGGACTTGCCTTGAGGCGAGTTTCCTCGCCGTAGTACGTTGGCCCCGCGTATGCCGTAGCCCTTGGTCTCGTCATCCTCCTCCCCGGTAAGCTTCCGATACCCCGAATCGCTATGGATGTCAACTTCATTCGTCGGCTTCATCCGAGGGGAGGTGATGCGTTTCGGGCTGCTGATCAGCTTTCGCGTCACAGCATTCAAACGTCTGACTTGCAAATTGGTGGTCTCTTGAATTTTCTGAAGAGAGACCGCATATACCATGAGCCAGATTTGGGTAAGAAGGGCATAGGCGAGGGCTCCTCGCAAGCTGACGAACATGTCGGTAATGAGTTTCGTGGCTTTGGCGTCGGCCGCCGCTCCTGTAAGTTCTGGGTGTGTGATAGGACGTAGTTGTTTAATGTACTCGTCCTGGTCCATGATCACATCTCCCTGATCATTCTTAGTGTAGCGAACGGCGCAGTTCGTATATGTGTGCTTGTTGAGCTTGCATTTGCCAAACACCTTTTCGACGCGTTGTACATAGTCGTCTATATTTTTCTCTAGACCTGTCATATTAATATCAGCGACATGTTTCGCCGTCAGAAGGTCTTGGCTGAATTCAAATTCAGGATCGTAGCTGGTCGGTGTAAGTCCTATAGCTCGTGTGGTCGTACGAAGTTTGAGAGAGAACGCTCTTGGAGCGTCCTTAGTACCCGTTCCTGGTTTGAGGCATCTAAGACAGTGTCGACTTTCGTCGTAGGATGAGAAGCCGGGTAATGTACGAAGTACCTGAGCGCTTCCTGGTGGAAGAGTAAAGCAAACCATGCGAGTTTCCTCGCCGGTGGCATGGGCAAGTTCCTCATAGGTCAAACCCTTGAGGAACGCCTTATCGATATCCATGGATGCTAAGATCCACTCTGGATGGCATGCCGCTTCACTTGCCAGGAGTCGTTGGGACTGCCTTCGGGCGGTTCCCGAGAATGTTTCCACATCAAAAGCCTCAGTATCCATAAATCCACGAAGGACCAGTCTGAGACGAATGGTTTTAACGTTCTCGGTACCCATCTTTACGAACTTCCACTTGTATACATATCTGGATGTCATGATGTTGGAAGCTTTGGATAAATCGTACATCCCAAAGCATCGATTATCAATCCAGATTTTGAGCTCAGTATATAAAGCTTCACTAACCTCCTTTGGATGTGCTGCTATGTCGGCTTTGGTTAGTAGGTCATCTTCTTTGACAACCACAGCACGTTTAGCAGCAGAGGATACATATACTCTCATCGTTGCGACCATATCGGTATCGAGCTGTGCAAGTTGAGTCTGATCCAACACTATTTTAAACATTTCTGATGTAAAGCATAGTTCAACGTAAGGACCGTATTCATCACTGTCTAGAGAGTAGCTCTCGTCGGCTGTGTTTGAACAAAGAGAGACTAGACAGGACTCACATGATTTCGGCTCGTCTCCGAGCATATCTGATGATATAATATCATCTTCGTCCACAAATGCTGAAACCAAAACACACTGGTCGGGCAGCATAGTTGTTGGGACGCAATAAAGATAATCATCGGTAATCGTCGTAGGATGCAGGTCCATACGTAGCTCGTCGTACCACTCTTCCAGCATCATAGCTTCAATATTGTGTTCCTCATTTTCCTCATAGATTGTCGACAGACGGCCTTCGCTCGGCGATGAAGCGTCTGGTGTGTCTGGAGAAGGCCTGTTTCCAGGCGACTCGTGTTCTCCAGACGTGTTGCTTGGATGCTGATATTTAGCCAAATCGTCGTGAAATCCTAAGGAAGGGACACGTGAAGTCAAGCATTGAATAAGTCTGGAGTGAGTGCTACCAGTGATCTGAGAAATGTTTAAGCCAGTGCCCACGCATTCGTAATAGTGGAACGCCGGGCTGATGTCGTTGTCATAGTGGATCAGCGTAGACCCGGTAGCGTACTTTACTGCAGGTAAGCTTGACACACTCTTAGCCAATCGAACTGCTACTACATGTTCTACTCGGAAGTAATTCCGTACGAGATACTGTAGTGCTAAGTGCACGCGCGGGTGAAACTTGCTGTCGTCTGACAGATTAAGGTTTCCCTTGTAATCGGGGATATACCCGAAAACTTTGGCAGGTTTCCCTGCGCTGAGGTGTGCCACATAAGCAAGGACGGTTTGCATGGCCATATTATCCATGCCAAGTTCCCGTGTGAGGAGACATTCGATGTATAGTGTGTGACGAGCATCAGGATACATCACAATTACCTCACGAGATCCTGCCTTGACAACAATATGTCCTCTTTCAGGCACGTTTCGGATCACCGGGAATGGGCCGTTCCAGCCTCCATGGTCGTCCTTGGTGGCAGTAGGTCGGTGGTAGTCGACCAAATCCCCTGATGAGTAGAGGCGAGCACCATCAGGAGTCGTCTTAGCCCTAAGAGCCCGATTTGTCTTGGCTACAGCAGTAGCCTGAGTTATGGCTTCGAGGCTGACTTCCCTTACACGACGTTCTCGTTCGTGTCCTGAAGTCTCGGGTCCCTTGGGAAAGTCAAGGGTATCGAGATCAGGAAGGAAGGAGGGCTGACGTCCTGTGTGTGCCTGATATGGCGATACTCCGTTATAAAACGTAAACGCATTAGTAACGAAGATGCCTTCCGCCAATACTCTAGTGAATACAACAGGGATGTTGTGTCTATTCAATTCTTCCTCAATCATGTGGAGGACGCCTCTGAGAATGCCGTTTCGTGACTCAATTGAAGTCGCGTGTTGGCCAGGAGCACGGATACGAAGTTCCGTGCCCTTATTGGCCATCATGGTTTTAGCGGCATCGTTATTCAGGGCGCCTTCTCCGTCTGAGTATAAAACTTTGAAGGGTCCGTGATAGGCAATCCAGCAATAGTGGTAGGCGTCGATGATAGTGTCACGTTCTCTGTCGGAAATCTCTAGGCCTGCTGCCAGGCGAATACAACGGTCCATAATATGAAATATGGTCCGTTTCTTGTAAAACATGAGGTCCATTTCCCCTTCATCGAGCCAGTTACCAGGGAGGCTTACCGATGGTAATGTTGAGTTTCCTGGACGTTCCCATGCTCTACATTCCCGACAGGTATCGCAGATTTCCTTGATCATGTTCAGTCGAACGTTATCAAGCCCCACCTTTTCGAGGATTAGCCTCATCTTTGGCTCCTTCGCATGATACCATCGCAGATGCAGTTTTCGGAGTTCCTTTTTCACAACATGGGGTTCGTGACTACGGAGACTCTGTAGACTGTGTTGGATGTCAAATCTCGTCCAGTCGGGTAGTCGTGGAGCCCCAGAGCCGGTGGAGGCAAGAGGGTTCCTTGTAGCTCTCCGTAGTTGATCCCCTGTGTTGACTGCGTCTGGAGGTGGTGGTACGCCTTGTAGACGTCCGCGGCGGGCCGCTACCTGTGGCGTGTCACTAGAAGACGCAGAAGGCGTGTTTCCACGCTCGGGGGCGTCTCGTAGTAGGTCGTAGCTGCTAGTACCAGATGTCGGATCGACGTTACCGAAGGATCGTGGTCGTGGTGGCCTGGCGTGTGCGCCTTGGCGGCCACCTGAAGCTGAAGCTTGGCCCTCACCAGGTTTAGGTAAGGGTTTCCACCAAGCTGGCACGGCTTTGCCTTCGGGGTCGTGGTCGTCTGGTAGTTTAAATGGTTCAGCAAAACGACATTTACCAGGTTCGGTATCAAGGTGGTTCTTAACACCCTTGCTTCTCGTAAGATCCCTTTGACATGCTGGACATGGCCAATATACAGAGATGGAGTCATGATATTTGCACTGCGTAGGGTCTCTGTTATGGCTAGGACTGTCCTTTCGGACGTTGTCGATGCATGCCGGGCACGTAGCCACCTTTGGGATGATACGATCCCCGATGCGTCTCATACCTTCGCCTGGTTCAGCTTGCTCAGGAAGGTCGGCAGGATAAGCATGTGCAGAACTTATAGGCGCGTTTCCGCGCGTAGTGTCAATGGCTTTCGCCAGATAGACGGCTTCCACGAAGGCAGACTGCAGTCGTCGAGTATATCTTTGTGCTAGTGAAAGCTCGGTGTTGCACGGTTGTGCGTGCACATGCTGACCGTTGCACTTGAGTCGCTCAAAGGGTTTAAGAATTGTCTCGTCGTTGCTGGTGATATTTGTCGGCTTCTTAATATAGTCACCAGTCGTATCCTTAAGTCCCGTAGCGCATTGGTCAATGCGTACGGTTGTAATGTGTGGTCGGTTGGCAAGCTTCGTCCATGGAGAGATATCGTCCACCCATGTTCCTGTAGGTTGTTCGCGTATAAACCACCTCTGAGCGTCATCTTGGGTTACAGCAATTTTACCACAGTAAATTATGTGTGGTAAGTCTTCTCTGTGGTGCTGTTCCCAAGTGTTATAGTTGACTTTGTAGTTATAGTAAGATGGTGGTCCTGTGGTGCGGCAGCTGGGTTGCAGTATGGCAACTCGTACGTAGCATATCTTAAAGTAATGATCTATAACCTGCTGCACCGAGGGGTCTCCCAGGTCGACATATGTAGTCTTGTCCAAGTTGCCGCCTGAGGAAAGTCCCCTTGAGAAGGCAAGCTCTGAGATGCCACCCTCACCGCCACAAAGCTCCAACATATCCACGCAGTTGTTATGGCCGTAGCATAGTGTAGCAACTATGCTGTATATGTTAGCGTGTGTGTCGGGCATAGATGTGGGGAGGGTAAGGAACAGGTCATCGTCCTCGTCGGAGCTTATCAGCTCAACAGGGACGTCAGTACTCCAGATTGCCATAAGATCCTGTCCGAGTCCTGACAAGTCGTCGCCGCAATCGTCATTTCCGTCTTCGACGTGCTTTTTAATGCGGCGAGGCTTGATGCCTGCTTCCTTTTCGGCTTTGAGCCTCTCCTTCTGTTTTATACGCGATTCAGTGGGTAAAGCTTGTTCGTCTTGTTCGTCGGTCTGTGTACTCATTGTCGTGGTTGAATGGGTACATGCGTCAATCGCCAGAGTCGGGAGGGGGAGAGAACAGTCATCTATGATGACGCGTCGATGTTTCTGTGGTGATTGAGTCGGCTCGTTTCCGGGCAAGACCGGTTCCTCGGGTTGCCAATACAACCGAGTACTGATGTTGGCACCCCCTGCAGGTAATGGTGCATGCCAATCATACCCTGTTGGAATAACCGCGTTGGTATCCAGGTTGATTGTTACACGTCGGATGACTTCAGACCATTTTGGTCCTCCCTTATGAGTCGTCACGTAGTGACGGGTATTATGGTCTGTACGTGTATACGTATTTAAGTATACGGGCACGTTTCCGTGCGTGGTGGTGCTCCCCAGGATTTTGTCGTTCAAGTGACGGATGAGTATAGTACGTGTCTGAGCCCGCCATTCAGCATGTCGTACTGTATGGCCGTACCAATCCAACACATGTTGTGGTATGGCCTGCTTACAGGTACATGTCCACAGCTTCGAGCTGATCGGTATAGATGATGCTACCTGCATATAGGTACCGCTTGGTGTACTGTCTTGCATATTGAACCGAATACCGAAATGACACAGACGCATCCGTATTACTGACAACTTTAGATCTTCCAGGGTATCACGTACTGGAGATAACTTCCAAACATATCCTGGGGGACCAAATATTATAATCTTCATGCGGAGTTTCTTGGCTTTAATCAACAGGTTCTGGATACGTGACCAATGTGGGGCCACTCTCTTTCCTGGAGTTCGTACGTACCAGTCACCCGGAGTACTAATCCATATGAGAGTGTAATCTCCACTGATCACCGCACCTAGGTAGTTTGTGCCCACGCTTGTCATAAGTTCGTTGTGGGAAATACGATCACAAATATAACCTCGTGTGCGGAGGTCGGCACATGCCTCCCTCGTATCTTCGATGACAAAAGCCCTCTTACTAAGGCAGGTTACCCCGCTGTCCTTGTTACCCCCCGGCTTTTCAGCCAACAGGCAAGACGACGAGGGGGCGACGTCGCCCTGCCATCTTCAAGATGAAGAAGATGTGCCTACAATATCTGCCAGCATCTGGGCTTCCCTCAGATGCTGGAGCTCAGCACTGCAGCGCGCCGTGGCCTCAGAGGCGGATTGCTCCGCAAATGCTGTCAGCATCGATGGATTATCCATCAGCTGTTTCAGCACGCCTTTGGACCTAGCGTCGCTGACCGTATGCAATTCACGATTAGTGTATCCCATCACTATTTTACGGCGGGACTGCACAGCGTCCATGGGTACACTACCACCATGCAGGGCCAGTGTCCTGGCAACGAAACAATCGAACGTCTCGAGATCGTTGATGTTGTCGCCTCGCATGGTGGCCTTGGCGAGCGTCTCCATCACCCCCTGGGGCAGGTTTCCCTGCAATTGATTGCGCTCCTGCGCTGGGGTCGGCTCGCCTGTCAGCACTGTCTGGAAGGACGTGCTGCTTGAGCTCGAGGCGGGTTGCCCCGCAGCTCCAAAACAATCACACCTGATCGACAGATGCCCTGACGGCAACTTTGTCGTCGGCATGATTTTGGAGCCTTCTGGGAGCTCCATTTTGACCTGCCCCTTACCAGGGAATATCAGCTTTTCCTGGCCTCGTTCAAGCACGATGATCGTGCGTTTGTCCTGCATACTATCGAGACCTAGGATGGCTGGCAGGTCCTTGCCACAGCCTGACACAATGTTCGTCTTGTATGAATCGAGTTGGGCCGACCCCTGGTACTCGCAGGCAATACTGAATGTGCCTACGGTATCCGCTGGGGCCGACCCTTCTCCCACTCCGTTGATATTCAAACGAGAGCGGGGCTCGAACGTACAAGTACGGCCATGTGCCTCGGCAGCCTGGACGAACTTACGGCTCGTGTTCTCGCCCATGATGTTGATCTTCGAACCGACGTCGATGAGTATGGAATTTCCACCATCATCCAAGAACGTCTTACTCGGCTGCTTGATGTGCACAATTTCTGAAGTGTCGGTTGTGTCGGTAGGCGGGTTTCCCCGCGGCACATTCGTACTCCCTGGCGGGTTACCCCGCACGACACTGGCATGCGACTCGCTCTCGGCCATGCGTGCCAGGTCAATGTACTGGAAGTACGACACGTGCTGGGCGTGATCACCACGCTCCTCCCGCCAGTTGGCATACTCATCACGTATGCTCATATACTGCTCGCGGGTAGTGCGCCTTATCAGCGTTAGGTACGAGTGAAGGGCGATGTCTTGCAGCCCCTCGTTCGTGACGTGATCCCGGTACCGCAGCCACTCCTCGAACTCCTCATTCGTCGCTGAGATGTTGACGGCCCTGGCTGCTGTTGCTGCTGACGCCGCTGAGGATTCTGATAGGTCTAACGACGGACTATCAGTTTCAGGATTATTGGCATCTAGCATAAATGTTGTGTGCGTATTATCCATCTGATTCTGGAAATGTCGTACACGCAACTCGCGCAGCTGATCAGGGTCCAGTGACATCTCAGCCTCGCCTCCACTCTGGGGAGACATCTGAGGAGTATCATGCAGGTTTCCCTGCTGAGGCGCCGTCATCGGGATAAGCTGATCAAAATATCCCGTTTCCATAGGCGGCCTTACCTCTTCAGGCAGGTATCCCTGCTGTTGTGACGGAACTGTCTGCATAGCTAGCATCCTGGACGTCATCTCCTCCACCATGCTCCTCAGCTCCCGCAGCTCTCTCGCTGACTGCTCAGGAGTCTGACTAAAGGAGCCGGTCCATGGGAAGGATGATGCTATAATGCCAGGTGCTCGACAGATAGCACATGGTGGCTGCTGGGGATCTCCCTCACGCTGATTTGCGACGTGGCCCACCACATTAGAATTCCAGCATCCCTCGTGGAATAGGTGATTGCACCTCAGGCGGTAGACGCTATCCCTGGGCTGAAATTCTTCGAGGCATACCGCACAGGTATCTTCCATCCCAGTGAAGACTTCTACGTCTGCTACCCTGGGATATACCCGCCGCTGCCTCTCCAATACCGTCTCGGAGGGCATGAAGGCTGATGGGGGTGTCCCCGTTGGATTCAGCACTTCCTGCACTTCGACATTTGGCATGGAAGTGGTAGGAGTCACGGCGGGCGAGTTTCCTCGCAAAGGTGAGCCCCTGTTCCTCACCACATCAAGTGCAGCTGCACGTGACTGATCCCGTGCGCTTTGCACCGCCTGCCTCCTCCTGAAACATGCCTGCTGAGTGTGGTGTGTCTGCCTGATGTAGTCAGGCACGCCCCTACTGCCAGACGATATTGAATGGGCAGTGGGCTGAACAACCACCTCTGGTGATGTTGGTGAAGGCATAAAGGCCATGTGCGGGTACATGGAATGGTCGCTGCAGCGCACATTAGTGAGGTTATGCATCTGATCCGCCAATTCACGAACAAATTTGTTCGGAACCCTTGACCCGTCAGGGTATAATGGCGAATTCATCTGCGTTGGTGGTGGCCTCTGGCCCTGAGACATGCTCGGATGGGCGTTGAACGCCGGGATAAAGGCTCGTTGCCGAGCAGGGTCCCGTGGGTTGGGACCCTCAGGTTCCCAGGACCAGGCTGGCCTCCACCTCTGCCCACTTGGGTGAGGCAGATTATGGTTCTGCACCTGCTGCACCGCGGCCGCCACTCTTGAGCGATAGTCGTCAGGTACACCCGCCCTGTGGTGGCTTGGTGTACCAGGCAGGTTTCCCTGCTGACTCGTTGGCGTGCCGGGCGGCATCATGTTGAGGAGGGCTGTGCTGTGATCAGCCCTAGCCGCAGCTATCCTCTCCATGAGTGTGCCGTTTGCGGCAGGGCGGACAGGTGTCCCGAATGGGGATTGTGCCGGTGGTGTGCCCAATGGAGTCATGCCCCTTGGAGTGTGCATGCTCTGAGTAGGGCTTCCATGCATTGGTTCAAACCGAGCAGGTCCGCTTGTAGGCAGGTTTCCCTGCATGGCCTGACGATTTCTCGTAGCCATAGCGGACATTGCTCCCTGGCCTGCGGCCCAGGGATCCTGCTGGTATAACCTGTCCGCCAGCTGTTCTACCTGGTCAGGGTTCAGCGCGGCTGCGATCTGATCCAGGTCCGAGGTACTAATGGCCTGCCAAGACACGGCACTAGGCCCTTGGCTTGGGGCACGGCTTGGAGCCGCGCTCCCGGCCTCACTCTCGGTGATCATGAAGATCCGAAAGATCTCAGGCTGGTTTCCCAGCTGGGTAGGGCTGTAGTGGTCCCCAACTTCCCTGTGGGGGTAGACCATGGGGGGGTCGACGCCCTCCTGGTCTTGGGACCACTGGTACTTAACGCTGGAAGTACCAACGTCAGCCCACCTGTCAGGAGCAGACATCGTTGCGACAGAGACTCGCGCATGGCGGCTCCCCAAATACTCTGGATTACGCCATTGCCTTCCTGTGGTCAGATCCTCTACATGAGAGATGTAATACGGTTCAATGATACCGTTATCTCCCTCGGACAAGAGGACTCCGTTATCGGACCAACAGAACTTCATACCATCTTGTATGGCCTGACGCCAATCTACGAAGATGATGATGTTTGAATCTGGGTCCCACCCACTGTTCACGGCACGGCGGCGAACTGTCGGCACGAAGTGAATGTGCGAACGGCCTGTCCCCTTTTTCTTCGTGTTGTGCTCAGGTCTACAGGACAGGCCGTGCCACATAATACCTTCGAAAGCATGCCATCGAGTGCCATGCATGGCGACTTCAGGGTATGGGGCCGGTCTCCCGGCAGGTTGGTCGCACAGTACAATGTAGCTGTACAGCGACCATGGAGCTTTCAATGTCCATGAATGCCCCTGAGAGGCGCGGATGAAGATAGCGGGCTCGCCGGAGTCCCGCATTAACACCTTGAACTGTAGGCGCTGTTTTTCTTCTCCGTCTGGTTCACGGACATGAACAACTGCCATCATGATGGCTGCCAGTTGGTCAACCGAGCGCCTACATATGCTCGTTGATGACCTTGGCCTCGTCATACTTTGGGCTATACCCAGCATGTCTTGATTGACCTGTGTTCCACGGATAATGGTCAACGAGTTCCACTAGGTTAACCCAACCATCATGATTATCGAAAGATTCCAAGCGCCACACAGGACTGTGTTGCTTGTCTGGCGCATGTCGGCATATCCTGCTGAGAGCTTTGCTCAGCTGTTTGAGAATATCATTGGATGTGGGAAGGATTCCAGCTTTCCTGCAATCCTTCATGAATGTCTCATCCACCGAGCGTATCGGTGGGGGCTTCCGAAGCGCAAGTCTATCCCTGATCACATTTGGAGTCCCACTAGTGAAGGACGTGTCACCTGGGTGGTGCAGCTGAACCACTGGCGGGTTTCCCCGCATCGGAGCCTCTGTTGCTGAAGAGGCTGCGGCTCCAGAAGAGGAGGAAGCTGCGGCGGCAGCGCCTGGCGGGTTTCCCCGCGGAGATGCGCGACTGACGCTGCCCCTGATCTTCGGCACCCAGGTACCCCTCGACATAGCTCCTTCATCGGACCTCCTGGAACGAGCCGCCACAGGCGAAGCTGGCGCAGGTGCATGCCCACTGCGCTCGAAAGCTGCCGCCCTTTTCGCAATGGAATTGCTGCGACTAAGCGGGCGTCTTCGTTCCTCCATAGGGTCCTGAGGTTGCTGCTTGGGCACAGACGCTTGTGGAGGAGTTGCGCCAATCGGCGGCTTCGGCGTCGCAGATCGAGGCACCTCCATATGCGCGTCTGGCCCAGGGTCCTGAGGGCTCGTCTTCGGTTTCGGCACCGGGGACGGCTTAGGTGTCGGGGGTTCACTCTTGGCCTTCGAAGTTAGTGGGGGTGGGGGCCTTGTAGCCCTCTTCATGTAGATCTTACTAGAATCTTCCAACATCTTGCGAGTTGCCTCGCGAGTGCGGTCTTCTGCTGTCCGCATGCGCTCCTCATCCTCCGCCACACGTTGAGCCTTTATCTCATCCTTGATTGTCGGTTCTGGTTGTTGGGACTGGCTAGAGACGCCAGGCGAGTTTCCTCGCATGCTAGGAAGACTGAAGAGCGCGTCTTTCTCTTCCTGGGTCATGGCTACCAGTCCCCTTGGAACCGGGGTAGGCTTTTCCTCTTCTCCAAGTGGCCCAAGATCCCGAGACGATGATTCACTTCCGCGATCTCGTCTTGCGTCATCGGGATAAGTGGCGGATGGCCCTCTTTAGGAGGGGTTTTGCCCCTGTTGGGACTCAGGCCTTCGTTGTTGCCAACGGGGCATCCTGGCCTGTGATTCTGGAACGGCTGGGAACAAGGTCCGCATGCTGCGTGGGGCCTATACTGCTTGCGCGCCGCGATAATATCTCGTAACTGAGTCCGCACTTCTTGAATTTCAGGGCGGCGGATGTTTGTTGCAAGCTGATAGCCTCCGCGGATGGGCTTGCCATCGCTGTCCCTATAGGCAGGGTTGCCCTGGCCAAAGGCCGAGTGTTCCCCTTTTCGGCGTCTTGGGTCGTTGTACGGAAGTAGCTGGCCACCTCTCCTGAGAGCGTGTTCTTTTGGGCCAGCCTGTCTCCACTCACGAGGAAGTCGAGCCTGGGGATGTGGCTCTTCTCTGACGCGCGTATGGGAACGAGATCTTCTGGTGTTCTCATCAGAGGAAGCTGCCGATGCAGCAGGAGCGGCACCCGGTGGAGGTGCCTGAGGAGGCTCCTGTGCGATCCCAGATGGATCGTCCGATGGAGGCAGGTCTCCCTGCTGGGTGGAGCTCGGCGCAAGTGGCACTTGTGCCGATGGTGATGATGATTCAGACTCATCAGGGTCGAAATCCACCTCTTCCTCACCATTCACGTCCATCATGAGGATGGTGACATCATCCTCATCTAACCCGCAGCCATCGCCATCTACTTCTTCTGATGTCGAACTACCAATGATGATGGCCATTGGCGTATCTGGTACAGGCAGGTTTCCCTGCATAGCCGGCGTCTGGGCGTCGCTCGGCTGTCCCGGAGTAGGAGGCATTGTTGTCGGCTCAGGCTCGTCGCCGAGCATAGGCTGCCCAGCAATGTTACGCATGGCCGTATGGTTCGGCCTCATTCCCACCGCCTGGAGACCCCATCCTGGCGGAGGAAGATCATGGCCGCGCATAGCCATCGCCATTTCCAGAGCACGACGCCATCTACCACGGGAGTATATCAAGTGTCTCTGCACTTCCTGAGGATACACGCTGTCAATGAGAGTCAGAGCTGCCAAAAGTAGCTCTGAACTACCGCAAGCATCATTATCCTTTTCTGTCATGATGCCAGCTTCGATGTGTTCTTGACTCTCAGGATAACCAATTGTAAGTATCTCATACATCCTCATGAGGGTCTGCAAAAGGGTACGTGGTCCATATTCGCCTGGAGCAAGCGAGCCAGGAGGTATGAACGGAATATCTGGTTCGCCAGCAATGAAGGCCTGAACAAATGCCCGAGACTCCATTTCAATTAAGTCTTCAGTGGTCTGGGGATATTCTCCCATCAAAGAAGGCCTGTTTCCAGGCGGGATTTCGGGCGGAGGTTCAAGGTTTCGTTGAACCTCGGAAGGCGAAGCCTCTATAGTGGTGTCCTCGTCGTCACTCTCGTAAGCCATGATGTTGCCTGGGTTCCCGAACATCCAGTCGAAGAATGAAAGAGGCTCGTTTCCAAGCGTACCGTGTTCCACGGGAGTGAGTTCGTTACTGCCCGTGACGAACCGGCGGACGTACTCGAGGTAGTACGCGTACAATCCATGACCATACCCCTCGAGCTCGTCGATGTTGTCCATGCCAACTACCCAAGTGAAAAATATCTGTTCCATAGCCTCAAAGTCCTGGAGGCTCAGATATTCAATGGATGGTGCACTTGAGCCAAAATGGACTTCGGACGACATGCCCTTTCCATTTCCCTTCGCTGGACAATCTCGCACAAGATGATCGGAACTACCACATTCATGGCATTTGAGAACCTGGCCGTCTCTACCTCGCGGGTTTCCCCGCCTACCTTTACCTTTACCTGAGGTCTCTCTACGGCCTTTACCACGGCCTTTTCCCCCAAAGAATATCTCATCATGTTGTTCATCTGAGAGCCTCTGGAGAAATGCCGCGATACCTCGCCCGTTCAACCTCCGACGACCACGCTTGCCTTTACCCTTTCCTTTAAAACTTCTGCGTATCCTCCTTCTAACACGACGCACTGGTTTTCGTGTGAACCTCCTCCACCTTCGTTTAGCCTGTTGTAACAGCCAGAATAAATGCTCAGCACGCTGATTGTCGTTATCCATATTCATGATATCTGACCAATCTAGAGCTTCAACACCATCTGATGATATAGTGTCTGTATCGGTGCCGGAGTCGAAATCTTCGTCTCCTAAATAGGTGGATACACCGTCGGTTAGGGGATTTGATTCCCCCCATAACGAGCGGTGTGGTTGTGGTTCTCTAGAAGGAGGGCTGGTTGCCCAGCTTGGTTGTGATCGATCCCCTGCTAATAAAGCAGTGGATTCTCCTGGGTCATCGGCCCATATGCTTGAGGGCCCGTTTCCAGGCTGGGCTTCAGTGGTCAAGGTAGTGTAGAAATTTCCACTACCAGATCCCCTTCCCCTTCCAAACACAGATCCTATGTTACCAGGAGACCGTTCGGATAGGTGGCCTATCGAACGCATCCTCTCCAGCAACTCATCATACTGTTGTTGTGTTCGAGGCATTTGGTGGTTGAGTGGCTGTAAGAGTTGCATGGCTTTCTGGTTGCCGACGCCTAAGGCGCGGAATAGGATAGTGGTTAGCAGTTGGAAGTTAGGAAGGTCGAATCCCACCGACTGTGCCTCAAGTCGGGCCATTTCGAATCGGGTAAGAGTGACATCGATTCGTTCCCCGTGAGGCACATGGAAGTCGATGAGTTGTGTGCCGGAAGTGAGCTGTCGCTCATCTTCCAGGCGTTCGAACTTCATGCTGAGGAGGAACATGATGTAAGTTACTGGGTCTGTGTGGACCCCATCAATATCAGCACCATAGTTTATAATGTCAGGCGGTACCCTCATGGCGAGTGTCCTCGCTAGGCCACCTAGGCCGCGTTGTATTGCGGCCGCTTGGGCCTGTGGCGTCATACGTCCGCTTGTAACGTTGAGCCATGCGTTGACCTCGTAGATGTACTCACGAAAAGGTACATTACCTTGAGGGTCCCAATATGGGCCATGTGTTTGCCCATCGGTGCTGTTATCTCCACGACGCATGTGTCCGATTGCTGCCCCCAGCGCGAACCATATGATAGCGAAAACGATTAGCCCGAGAATGTGTAACGAAGGACGGTTATGATGCGCGTTGTCGCGCTGGGGTAGCGCCTTGTCGAGTCTTCGAGGCGCTCTGTCTGGCGGGTCTCCCCGCCCTTGCTTCAAGTATTGCGCTGTTAGCTCGTTGCCGAGCGGTTGGTAGTAACGCAATGATGAAGCGTATATGGTACCAGTTTGGTCGTCTAGACGTCGTACCTCTCGTGTTGCTTCTTGCTCTTGAATAGATCCTCGTAAACGTACTGGGAGTGGTGGCGCAGGGTGGTAGGTGGTCACGAAGATCGTGCCGAATAATATGAGGCTAAGAAGAGCAAGAGCTGACCACACGAGAGTGCGGCCAGCTCCGCTACCAAATCGAAAGTGAGCCTGGTAACTCAAATAAGGCATATAGCCTGGCAAATTGCATCCATCGCTCTGCTGTGAAGGTACAGTATGAGGGGTGGATGGGTAAGATAAGATAAGATCGATGTAGTGATCTTTCCAGCACATAGCGAACACTCGCGGTGTCCGGGCAAATAGGGCGCGCGTGCCTTGAGCCCAAGGCAGCGGCGCGCGAGCTATGCTCCCGATACTGTAACATCTCCCAAAGAGCTACCCTTAAAGTATATACTCCTATTCCTATTCCTATTCCTATTCCTACTTTTGTTGCGCGCCCGGGCGGGGGGACCCCCCCCAAAACCGGATTCCCAGGATCTGGGGCTTTGGGGCCCTCCGGACGGGTCTCGAAGCGGCCCCCCGGGCCTCGCAGGACGTTTTGCCAAGCCTTCCCAGCACACCTAAGGCGATCAGGGGGGTCATCGGAAACGTCCCAGAGACCCCAAAACAGCACAACAGCGCTCTAAGAGTGACCGACGTGACCTCAAGATGGCCCAGGAAGCCTCCAGGACGGCCCCAAAGAGGCCTCCAAAAACACTCCCAAACAGGCCCCATGACGCACAAATCATTGATTTTCTGTGGATTTTGGTGAATTGTGGCGTTCTCGTCTTTTCGGCTTCCCGACGCTCCAAGACGGCAGTCTTCTGGGCGTCCGAAGCCGCCTGGGAGGCCCCAAAATCGCCCCGCAACCATCCGAGAGGCTTCCAAGCAATCCAAGAAAGCTCCAAAAGGGCACATCACGGGTCCAAGATGGCCCTCAGAGAGCCCGCGGCCCCAAATGGCCCCAAGACGCCCTCCGAAGCATTCCAAATCGTGACCCGGTCGTTGAGGGAGACCGCGGTTGGAGGCAGGGTGGCCCGAGGAAGCCCCCGGAGGCCCCCAGAATACGCCCAGGAGGCCTCCAGGCCTGAAGAAAACCTGAAACAATTTTTGTGAAGCCCCCAAAGGCTCTCCAAGGAGGAACCTCCGCAAAAAAGAGCTCAGGAGGATGGGGAGAATGCGCAGGGTATGGCAAAAATGGGGAAAAGAAACATGGAGGAGTGATAACTAATAACATTGTTATAGCGGCGATGCCGGAAAAGGCAACAAGGATTTGTCGCTAAATTGTCGGCTTGGCCTTCCTGCTATTCCGCCTGCAAACCAAACTTCGAGGACCAAGGTGCATGGCGCGAAGCGCCACTGCAGTCTTATATATATATATATATATATATATATATATACATGTGTGGATATGTATATGTATATGTATATGTATATCGATATGTTTATGAATATGTATATGTATAAACATATGTATGTATGTATGTATGTATGCATGCATGTATGTATGTATGTATGTATGTATGTATGTATACATATGTACAAAGGGGCTGGCTCGGGGGGGGGGTCCCGTTCGGGCTGGCGCCGAAAACCGATTTGAAGACTCTTTTCGCCAAAGGAGCTGCGGTGACGCCTCTATTCCGTTGACGCCTGGTGAAGCTCGTGACGCCTCTATATTCGGCATGAAATCTCTATTCCGCTGACGCCCATTGACGCTTGTGAAGCCTCTATTCGGCCTGCAGTCTCTATTCGGCCTGAAGCCTGCATGCGGCTCGTGACGCCTCTATACGGCCTACGAATTGCGACGCACTGGTGGGGTGGCGACCCTAGACGCCTCTATCGGCCTGAAGCCTCTATTCGGCCTGAAGCCTCTATTCCCCTGACGTCCATTGCAGCTCATGAAGCCTCTATTCGGCCTAAAGCCTCTATTCCCGTGACGCCCATTGAAGCTCGTGAAGCCTGGCCTGGAACCTCTATTCCCCTGACGCCCATTGAAGCTCGCGAAGCCTCTACTCGGCCTGAAGACTCCATTCCCCTGACGCCCATTGAAGCTCGCGAAGCCTTTATTCGGCCTGAAGTCTCTCGTCCCCTGACGCCCGGTGAAGCTCGTGAAACCCCTATTCGACCTGAAGCCTTTTTTCCCGTGACGCCCACTGAAGCTCGTGAAGCCTCTATTCGGCCTGGAGCCTCTATTCCCCTGGCGCCCCGTGAAACTCGTGACGCCTCTATTCGGCCTGAAACCTCTAATCCCCCAGCGCCCGGTGAAGCTCGTGAAACCTGTATTGGGCCTGAAGCCTCTATTCCCTTGACCCCTGGTGAAACTCGTGACGTTCATTCAGCCTGAAGCCTCTATTCCCCTGACGCCCGGTGAAGCTCGTGAAGCCTCTATTCGGCCTGAAGCCTCTATTCCCCTGACGCCCGGTGAAGCTCGTGAAGCCTCTATTCGGCCTGAAGCCTCTATTTCCCTGACGCTTGGTGAAGCTCGGCAGCTGTTTTGAAGCCTACTGGGGGGCCGTTTTGGGGCCTCATTCGTTTTTTTCTCCCAACCATCCTGTGGTGTTGGGTCATCGTTTTGAAGAGACGGTGCCCCGCGCTCCCTCCTTCCTCCTCTCCTCCTCCCCCTCCTCCCTCCTCCCACCACTTCGTGGCCCCATCGGAGCTCCACCGAAGGCCCTAGTGCTGCCGCCCGCATGCGTCACGCACACTCATGTCGGCACACCTCTCACGCTTTTCGTGCCCCCGTAGGGAACTCCACCGAAGGCCCCAGTGGAGGTGTTCGCATGCGGCCCGCCGCACCCATTTCGGCACACCCCTCACGCGTTTCGTGGCCCCAAAGGGAACTCCACCGAAGGCCCCAGTGGCTGCGTTAGCATGCGCCCGCCGCACCCATTTCGGCACACCCCTCACGCGTTTCGTGGCCCATAGGGAGCTCCACCGAAAGCCCCAGTGGCTGCGTTAGCATGCGCCCGCCGCACCCATTTCGGCACACCCCTCACACGTTTCGCGGCCCCACAAGGAGTTCCACCGAAGGCCCCAGTGGCTGCGTTCGCATGCGCCCGCCGCACCCATTTCGGCACACCCCTCACACGGTTCGTGGCCCCATAGGGAGCTCCACCGAAGGCCCCAATAGCGGCGCTTACATGCGTGTCCGCCACCCATCCCGGCCCCCCCCCCCGCAGCAGCATCATGTTTCGGGAACCCATAGGGAGCTCCACTGGAGGCCCCAGTGGCGGTCCTCGCATGCGCTTCCGCCACCCATGTCGGCACGCCCCGCGTGTGTTTCATGTCCCCATAGGGAGCTTCACCGAATGCCCCAGTGGCACCCATCTCGGCACACCCCTCGCACGTTCCGTGGTCCTATGGGGAGTTCCACTGAAGATGAAACCCGCAGCTGCGGTACTGACAACTGCATATGGTTGGGTTCTTCGCCAGGCTGAGTTGTTTTTGTTGTTGTCTTTTTTGCTGTTGTTAAAAACAAGTCAAGTTGGAGAGGGGTCTTGTCAAACAGAAACAGCAGGTGGGGCACGCCTACCACTACTGGTTATGTGTTAACCAAATTGGGTAGGGCTGTTGCCTATCAGAGGGCGCCGCACAACAAAGGGGCATGTCTAGTACCATGTTTGTTTTAACAATCAATTTGGCGAGGGGCCTCGCCTGGCATAGGGTGCCGCACAGCAGAAGGGCATGTCTAGCACCAAGGATTATGTTTTGATTAACTTGGGGACGGGTCTCGCCTAGAAGAAGGTGCCGCACAGCAGCAGGGCTCACCTTGGAGAGGGTGCCGCACAACAGAAAGGGCACATGCAGCACCAATAATTCTGTTTTTCCCAGCCATCCTGTGGTGTTGGGTCCTCGTTTTGAAAAGACAGCGCCCCGCGTTCATTCCTCCTCCCGCTTCTCCCTCCCCCTCATCCCTCCTCCCCCTCACTGCCTCTGCTCTCGGCACACCCCTCACACGTTTCGTAGCCCCATAGGGAGCTCCACCGAAGGCCCCAGTGGAGGTGTTCGCATGCGGCCCCCCCGCCCAGAGCAGCGCTTCGTGGCCCCATAGGGAACTCCACCGAAGGCCCCACTGGGGGTGTTCGCATGCGGGTCCCCCACCCAGGACAACGCTTCGTGGCCCCATAGGGGGCTCCACCGAAGGCCCTACTGGGGGTGTTCGCATGCGGGTCCCCCGCCGCAGGACAACGCTTCGTGGCCCCATAAGGAGCTCCACCGAAGGCACCCGTGGGGGTGTTCGCATGCGGGTCCCCCACTCAGGGCAGCGCTTCGTGCTCCACCGAAGGCCCCTCTGGGGGTGTTCGCATGCGGGTCCCCCACCCAGGGCAGCGCTTCGTGGCCCCATAAGGGGGCTCCACCAAATGCCCCACTGGGGGTGTTCGCATGCGGGTCCCCCAGCCAGGACAGCGTTTCGTGGCCCCATGGGACTTCTACCGAAAGCACCAATGGGGGTGTTCGCAAGCTGGTCCCCCAACCCAGGGCAGCGCTTCGTGGCCCCGTAGGGGGCTCCAACGAAAGCCCCACTGGGGGTGTTCGCATGCGGGTCCCCCACCCAGGACAGCGCTTCGTGGCACCATAGGGAGCTCCACCGAAGGCCCCAGTGGGGGTGTTCGCATGCGTGTCCCCCGCCCTGGACAGCGTTTCGTGGCCCCATAGGGGGCTCCACGGAATGCCCCACTGGGGATGCCCGCATGCGGGTCCCCCACCCAGGGCAACGTTTTGTTGCCCCATAGGGAGCTCCACCGAATGCCCCAATGGGGGTGTTCGCATGCGGGTCCCCCACCCAGGACAGCGCTTCGTGGCACCACAGGGAGCTCCACCGAAGGCCCCAGTGGGGGTGTTCGCATGCGTGTCCCCCACCCTGGACAGCGTTTCGTGGCCCCATAAGGGGGCTCCACGGACTTGCCCACTGGGGATGCCCGCATGCGGGTCCCCCACCCAGGGCAACGTTTTGTTGCCCCATAGGGAGCTCCACCGAAGGCCCCAATGGGGGTGTTTGCATGCGGGTCCCCCACCCAGGACAGCGCTTCGTGGCCCCATAAGGGGGCTCCACCGAAGGCCCCACTGGGGGTGTTCGCATGCGGGTCCCCCGCCCAGGGCAGCGCTTCGTGGCCCCATATGGAGCTCCACCGGAGGCCACAATGGGGGTGCCCGCGTGCGGTTCCCTCGCCCAGGGCAGCGCGTCGTGGCCCCATAAGGAACTCCACCGTAGGCCCCAGCGGGGTTGCCCGCATGCAGTTCCCCCACCCAAGGCAACGCTTCGTGGCCCCATAGGGAACTCCACCGTAGGCCCCACTGGGGGTGTTCGCATGCGGGTCCCCCACCCAGGGCAGCGCTTCGTGGCCCCATAGGGAGCTCCACCGAAGGCCCCAGTGGGGATGCCCGCATGCGGTTCCCCACCACCACCATTGTGGCAGGCCCCTCGCACAGTTCGTGGCCCCATGAGAGCTCCACCGAGGACGATATTCACAACTGCGGTACACACAACTGCATATGGTTGGGTCCTTCGCCAGGCTAATTAAATCAACCTGGGGAATGGGTTTTGCCTAGCAGAAGGTGCCGCACAACAGATTGGGCACGCCTAGCACCAAGGATTCTGCTTTAACCAACTTGGGGAGGGCTCTTGCCTATCAGAGGGTGCCGCGCAGCAAAGGGGCATGCCTAGCACCAAGGTTTATACATATATGTATGTATATATATATATATATATTCATATATATATATATATATATATATATATATATATCTTGGCGAGGGGTCTCGCCTAGCATAGGGTGCCGCACAGCAGAAAAGGGCATGTCTAACACCAGTGATTCTGTTTTAATGAACTTGGGGAAGGTTCTTGCCTAGAAGAAGGTGCCGCACAGCAAAACAGTTCACATTGGAGGGTGCCGCACAGCAAAGGGGCACATGAAGCACCAAGGGTTCTTGTTAAATCAACTTGGGGAGGGGTCTTGCCTAGCAGGAGGTGCCACACAACAGATGGGGCACGCCTAGTACCAATGATAAAACAATGAAAACAAAAACTAATCATCTTGGGGAGGGTTGCCAAACAAAGGGTGCCACACAGCAGATGGGGCACGTCTACCACAAAGGACTCTTTTTTTTAATCAGCTTGGGGAGGGGTCTTGCCTAGCAGAGGGTGCCGCACAGCAGATGGGGCACATCTAGCACCACGGGTTCTTTTTTTAAATCAGCTTGGGGAGGGGTCTTGCCTAGCAGAAGGTGCCGCACAGCATGTGGGGCACGCCTAGCACCACTGAGTTGTGTTTGTTATCAGCTTGGGGAGGGACCTTGCCTAGCAGAAGGTGCCGCACAGCATAGGGACACATCTAGCACCAATAATTCTTGTTAGATCAACTTGGGGAGGGGTCTTGCCTAGCAGAAGGCGCCGACCAACAGATGGGGCACGCCTAGTACCAAGGATTCTTGGTTTAATCAATTTGGGGAGGGGTCTTGCCTAGCAGAAGGTGCCGCACAGTAGATGGGGATCGTCTGGCACCAAGAGTTCCTGCTTTAAATCAGCTTGGGGAAGGGGTCTCACCTAGCAGAAGGTGCCGCACAACAGATGGGGCACGCCTAACACCAAGGATTCGGTTTTTCTATCAACTTAGTGAGGGGCATTGCCTAACAAAGGGTGCCGCACAGCAAAGGAGCACATCTAGCACCAAGGGGTCTTGTCTAAATCAACTTGGGGAGGGGTCTTGCCTAAGGTGCCGCATAACAGATGGGGCACGCCTAGTACCAAGGGTGTTTTTCAATCAACTTGGGGAGGGCCATTGCCAAACAAACGGTGCCACACAGCAGATGGGGCACGTCTAGCACCAAGGATTCTTGTTTAATCAAATTGGGGAGGGGTCTTGTCTAGCAGAGGGTGCCACACAGCAGATGGGGCACGTCTAGCACCAAGGGTTATGTTTAAAACAACTTGGGGGGGGCATTGCCTAGCAGACGGTGCCACGCAGCAGATGGGGTACGCCTAGCACCAAATATTCTTTTTCTATCAACTGGGGAAGGGTCTTGCCTAGCAGAAGGTGCCGCACAGCAGATGGGGCACATCAGCACCAAGGCTTCATTGTTATGCAAGTTGGGGGTGGGTCTTGCCTAGCAGAGGGTGCCGCACAGCAAAGGAGCACGTCTAGCACCAAATATTCTTTTCCAATCAACTTGGGGAGAGGTCCTCCGGGAGGGGTTTGCCCAGCGGAGGGTGTTGCTCAGCAGATGGGGCATGTCTAGTACTAAGGATTCTGTTTTGAACAACTTGGAGACGGGTCTTGCCTAGCAGAGGATGTCGCACAGCAGATGGGGCACGTTTCGTGTTGGACACGGAAAGCGTAAAGTAAAATTGCACTTTCAAAGTACAGCTGGGAAGGGATCGCGTCGAGTATCGGGCCTTGTAAAGAGAAGAAGCATTTTCACAGGGCGTAGCGTCTTCACCGGGAATAGCGTCTTCACCGGGAATAACGTCTTCACCGGGAATAGCGTCTTCACCGGGAATAGCGTCTTCCCCGGGAATAGCGAGTTCACCCGGAATAGCGTCTTCACAAAAATAGCGCCTTCACAAAGAATAGCGTCTTCACAGGGAATAGCGTCTTCGCCAGGAATAGCGTCTTCACCGGGAATAGCGTCTTCACCCGGAACAACGTCTTCAGAAGGAATAGCGTCTTCACAGGGAATAGCGTCTTCACCGGGAGTAGCGTTTTGACAAAAAATAGCGTCTTCACAAAGAATAGCGTTTTCACAGGGAATAGTGTCTTCACAGGGTATAGCGTCTTCAACGGGAATAGCGTCTTCACAGGGAATAGCGTCTTCATAGGGGAAGTGCTGTCTGTATCCGCAGAACGCGTCTTCACAAAAAACCACGTCTTCACCGGGCATAGCGTCTTCACCGGGAACAGAGTCTTCACTGGGAATAGAGTCTTCACTGGGAATAGCGTCTTCACAGGGAATCTCATCTCCACCAGGAGTAGCGTCTTTACAAGGAATAGCGTCTTCACAGGGACGCGTCTTCACAAAGAACAACGTCTTTAAATAGCGTCTTCGGCGCCGGCTCGAAGGGGGAAACCCGGTTGCCGGGGCAATGTATATATATATATATATATATATGTACATAGATGTGTATATATACACATATATATCTATATGTGTGTGTGGACAGATGGGTATACACATATATATATATATATATATATATATATATATATCGATATATAGATGGGTCGATAGATAGATAGGCTGATGTGCGCGAGAAGGATACTTGAAGAAACCACCTAGGACCCCAGGGCCATTGCAAATCGACCGCCTCCCCCATCCCCCCCCAACCTCTTTATCGCCCGTAGCGTGGTCCTATCGGTATTCACCGTCAACGGCTTCAGACATTGAGGGCGGATGACTTTACAACATGTGCAAAGGGTGGAGCCGCATGCGGGCGTTGCCGGTGGTGCGTCTGGTCGAGCTTCCTATGGGGTCACGAAGCGTGTGAGGTGTATGCCGAAATGGGGGTGGAACCGCATGCGGGCGTTGCTAGTGAGGTCGTCGGTGGAACTTCCCATGGGGCCACGAAACGTGTGAAGGGTGCGCCGAAATGGGGGGTGGAATCGCATGCGGGCTCTGCCGCTGGGGCCTTTGGTGGAGCTCCCTATGGGGCCTCGAAGCATGTGAGGGGTGCGCCGAAATCAACGGGTGGAACCGCATGCGGGCGCTGCCGCTGGGGCCTTCGGTGCAATTCCCTGTGGGTCTACGAACCGCGTGATGGGGTGCGCCGAATGGGGGATCGAATGCGGGCCTTGCCGCTGGGGCCTTCTGTGGACCTACCAGTGGGGCCACGAAGCGTGTGAGGTGTGCACCGAAATCAAAAGGGTGGAACCGCATGTGGACGCTGCTGGTAAGGTCTTCGGTGGAATTCCCTATGAGGCCACGAACCGTGTGAGGGGCGTGCCGAAATCATGCGGTTGAGTCGCATGCGGGCGCTGCCGCTGGGGCCTTCGGTGCAACTTATTACTGTAGGGCCAGGAAACATGTGCGGGGGGTATGCGGGGTGCATAGGCAGGCATGAAGGAGGGAGGGAGGGAGGTAGGAGGGGGACGAGGTGCGGTGAGACGCGGGGCGCTGTCTCTTCAAAGCGAGGACCCAACACCTCCGGATGGTTGAGAACAAAACGCACAGATTCGGAAGTCTGCCAGGGATGGGGAGGAAAGGGAAGAGTAGGGAGAGGATCGAGGTTTATTTGCGTTTTTGAACATTTTGGGCGTAAGACCGTCTTCCGACAATCTCCCGGTGCTTGGGAACCTCCAAAGACTCGCCAGATACCTGCTGAGACCTAGAGACCTCTGGGTGACGTTCTCGGCGTTTTAATCGGCCCTCGTCGCCGTGGCTGAACTCGCTTCGGAATCCTGGCCAGAACGCGCTCCAGGACAGGTCCGCCCGAGGATGGGCAAGGGAGGGGGCGGAGGAGTGATGCAGAGTTTGAGGACTTCGGATGCTCTCTGTGGAATTTGAGGCTTGCTGGAGGTTTCGGATGGCCAAAACACCCGCTGATTTGAATCATCTTCGCGATGCGGCCGTCGGCGTTTGAGGGAACGCGCCGAACCGTGGCTTTTGGTTAGGCCTCAGCGGCGCCCCGATGCCTCCTGTAGAAACACTCGGACGCATAGTTATGTTTGCCGGACGTACGGCCAAGAAACCTGTCGTGCTGGGTAGGGATACCAGAGGGGCAGCGCGAGGATGACCCGAGGGGCCTCTGAGACACTTCAAACAAGTGCCCCGAGAAGCCCAATGTATGCGCGCAAGCCCCGCAAAAAGCCTGGAAGGAACCCGCGAGAAGCACGTGACGGCCAGGGTCAGTGATTCGGGGTGACAAATGATGTGGACGGCGGCATAGGATCACGGCTGAGAACGCACGGCGGAAATCGAAACGGATAGCTATGACGGTAGAGACTCTGGGACCCCACGCCACTGACAAACATCGTGCGCCGACGCCGCTCCGACACCCACCGCGGTGCGCCGACGAGGCGAGGTTGACCCTCTCCCCGGGCCACGCTCGCCTGGGGCGTTTTTTAACGGATGGGCGGTATGACCAGGGGGAGAAAGTCGAACGTTTCGCGCCCCCTTTGGGCCCTAGGGGGCCCCTTCAGGACCCCTAGGGTTTACCCAGCGCCCGATCGCCACGGAACGCGTAGGAGCCAAGAGAAGCCGCCGAGACAAACGGCTCGGGGCCCAGGCGGCCGGGCGTTGGCCGATCGAGAGCCCCAAGGCCGCCGGCCCGAGCAAGAACGGGGAGGGGGCCGGGCAGCTCTTGCCTTGGCCAGCAGGGGCGCTTGCGCCGCTGAGTGACCGGTCAGCACTTCCGTCCGGCGCGGGGAGCCCGCCCCTCGGGTCAGAACCCACATGGCTCCCCCCCCTCCGACGGGAGGAGGGCAGAGGCCGCAGCAGACAGGCAGGGCACACGCAGCAGCAGGCGGGCCTGCGACGCAAAAGTGACCCTTGCCAGGGATGACCTTTGGTGCGCTGCTGTTTGGGGGGATGGGGCGCTCTGGCGTCCCCACAACCAGCAGCCCCTCCGAGCGCCTTCGGGAGCGACGGGATGGGCGCCCCCAGGCGCCCCCCCTGGGCCCAGCGCCAAAGTTCCTCCTGGGCACCACAGGGGGTCAGGCCAGGAGAACGAAACGAAGCAGCTGCGGGTGACTGGCACTGTGAGCCCCGCGCTCCCGTCGCCGAAAACGGGGTGCTGGATACAGGCCGCGTTCGTGGCGCATGGGATGTCTGCACCATTCCCGATTTGCCGCGGTCTTTCCACCACGCGCTCCACAACATCAACCAAGCACCCGCTGAGGGCACCTTGCGCCCTGAGCGCCAGGGCCCTAAGACCGCCACGGCCTTTGGCTGAAATATCCTCTCGCCTATCCAGGGGCCTACCCATCCGAACAGTCACCGTTCCAGCGTGTCCCTGTTGCGCAAAACACAGCTCTGACGGTTTCGGGCGCCACAAACAAAATGCGGCGCGTCCTGAGCCAGATCAAGAACGCCTGGAGGATGAGGAGAGAGTAAAGACGCAGGTGGAGGAGGAAGACAGGAAGATGTGGAGAGGGGGAGTGAGAGGGGGAGAGTGGAAGATCAGATGGCGGAGGAGGAGAAGGAGGAGGAGAAGGTGGAGAAGACAGAGGGGGAGGGCCAAGGGGGAAACATGAGGAAGGAAGAAGAAGTTGGCGCAAGAAGAGGAAGGAGGAGGCGGTCATTCCATTAAGCGCACGCCATCCCTCTCCGTGTCGCCCGCAGCAGCGTCGGCATTCTCTCTCGGATAGTCTCCATGACGAAATCTCGAGATGAGTCGAACGTATCGAACGGATTGTCCCGGTGCGCAATCATGCTCGGCTTGTCCCACAGCACGACGCCCCTGCCAACGCGCAACACGAATCTGCTGCACCCCTTCACCTCGCAGTCGATGATGATCTTCGTGGAAACCGAATCGGCAAGCTTCTTGGAGAATGCCTTCTCTATCTGCATCATGGTGGTTCTGAAGTCTGGCCCGATGGTGAACTCCAGTATCACGGGCTGCTGAACCCGTGGTTGGTTGGGGCACCCAGACGGCCGAGGGGGCCCCGGGAACCAACCGAACGGACACACTCCCAGTTACCACCCTAACAAAAGTTATCCTGGCGAGGGACCCAACCATGTGCAGTTGTGAATAACGCAATTGTGGGTATCGACCTCGGTGAACCTCTCTGGGGTCACGACGCGTGTGACGGGTGTGCCAAAACTGATACGGGTACGCCATGCGGACGCTGCCACCGGAGCCGTCGGTGGAGCCCCATATGAGGCCACGGAACGTGTGAGGTGGGCGCCCGAATGCAGGGTGGAACCGCGTGCGTGCGCTGCCACTACTAGGGCCTTAGGTGGAGCTCCCTATGGGGTCAAGAAAAATGTGCGGGGTGCGCCGAACTGAAGGTGGAACTGCATGCGGACCCTGCCACTGGGGCCTTGGGTGGAGCACCCTGTGGGGCCACGAAACGTGCGAGGGGTGCGCCGAATTGGGGGCGGAACTGCATGCGGACCTGCAATTGGGGCCTTCGGCAGAGCACCCCACGGGGCCACGAAACGTGTGAGGGGCGCGCCGAACTGGGGGTGGAACAACTGCATGCGGACCCTGCCACTGGGGCCGTCGGCGGAGCACCCACGGGGCCACGAAACGTGCGAGGGGTGCGAGGTGGAACTGCATGCGGACCCTGCCACTGGGGCCTTCGGCGGAGCACCCTGTGGGGCCACGGAGCGTGTGAGGGGTGCGCTGAAATGGGCATGCGAGAGAGCAGAGGCAGGGAGGGGAGGGGAGGAGGGGGAGGCGGAGAAATGATTGAGGAGACGCGGGGCGCTGTCTCTTCAAAACGAAGACCCAACACCACAGGATGGTTGGGAACAACCTACACGATTGCCATGAACCGATCTATGCTATGTTGACTGCCTCTTGCGTCAAAGTCGCCTCCCCTCCCGGACCTGCTCCGGAGCTCGCCTTGGCCGCGATCTCGAGGGGAATCCAGCAGTGGTGACAACCAACAAAGGATGAAAGCCGTCAAACACTGGACTTCTGGACCAGGGCGCCTATCTTCACGCGTCGCTCCCTGGGCGAATCGCGCTTTATCTTCGCAACCTCGCGCCGCTCCCAAAAGAGCGGCAAATCTCGGACCCAATCCGCAAAACGTGAATCGCGATTATCTTCGCACACCTGCTGGTGACCTGCCCGCCTCTGGAGCTGAAGCCGGATTTTCAACCCGGGCTGTTATCTGACGGCCCTGACGGCCCTGGGGTCAGGAAACAAATTCTAGATGCCGAACACAGCGGAGCACCTCTGGCGATGGCGAGATTTACTCGAGTCGCCAGTTTTTCACATGAGCCAATCCCCCCCTAACGTTGCCCCTGATTCAGGTAGTGGCTAACCGTAATCTCCCTCCTTCTCTGCCTCCTCTTCCTCCTCCTCTTCCTCCTGCTCATCCTCTTGTTCATCCGCCACCTCCGCCTACTCCTCAAAATTTGTACAGCTTCCCTGTCTGATTGCGCATCACACGATGGGGTCATTTTGGGGATCCAGGTTCTCCAGGGCACCTGGCGGAGGATAGATACAAAATCAGCGCAGTGGGAAGGGGTGGGGGGAGTGGCAGGATGTCAAATCTGAATGCGCGCATGCACCTCGCTGGTCTCTCTTCTCTTTCTCCATCCCTCTCTCCCTCTCTCCTTCCTTCTGGGTCTCCTTCCCCCCCACCTCCAGCCTCGCGCACGAGATCGAAAATGGCGCACATCAAATTCGACTCCCATCGATCCTCGATCCTCCTCCTCCGATGTCGTGTTTTTTTCTCACAGCGTTGACCCCCAGAGGTCACGACTTCTTCCTTGGGGCCTGTTATTCACCCTGGGTAGCTTTTGTTCACGGCCCCAAGGCCCGGCGAGGGCCTCCGAACATACAAATAGCTACAAACAGACGTCGTTCATTTTGTGACGACGCGAAGGGGCCTGGGCCCCCCCTCCATTTCTGGTGGGCCCGCCGTGCTGATACCTCGGGCGTGGACGAGCCCGGCTCAGCGCAAATATTGCTCAGCCAAATTGGAACATTTAAGGCTGCATGTTCCTCCCCTCACTCCGCCCCCCTCCGTCCGCCTCGTACTCAGACGCACGCCTACTCAGACTCACTCAGACCCAGACGCTCTCATACTCAGACTCACTCACACTCAGACTCACTCACCCTAAGACTTACTCATACTCAGACTCACTCACACTCAGGCTCACTCACACTCAGACTCACTCACACTCAGACTCACTTACATTCAGACTCACTCGCACTCTGACGCACTGACTCTCAGACGCACTCAGTCTCAGTCTCAGTCACACTCAGACTCACTCACCCTCAGACTCACTCACCCTCAGACTCACTCACACTCAGACCCACTCACACTCATATTCATTCATACTCAGGCTCTATGGCACTCGCCCGTTCGCGCCCAGATTGTGGGGTTGTCTCAAGTGGTTTGCCTGTTTGGTGGCTTGGACTTGGGTATGACACTCGCCCGTTCGCGCCCAGATTGTGGTGATGCCACAGCCGGTTCGCCTGTTTGGTGGCTTGGACTGGTGCGCTGTCCAAGCAGATGGTGGGGATGTCTCAGGCGAAGCGCTGGTTTGAGCACTCCAAACGGGGAGCCGCCAGGGGGTATGACACTCACTCGTTCGCCAGACTGTGGGGATGTCATAAGCGGTTTGGTGGCTTCAGCACCCCGAGGGGCCAAGATGGCGGGGACGCCTCAGGCGGCTTGCCTGTTTGGTGGTTTGGACTCTTCGTGTTTAAGAACAGTTTGTAAGGATGTCTCGAGCGAGGCGCTGGTTTCAGCACCCCCAGGGGCCCAGATTGCGGCGATGTCCCGGACGGTTTGCTCTTTGGTGGCCGAGACGACCCTGCTTTCACAAAGCAGGCAGAAAAGGATATCGAGCGGGGCGCTGGCTTCCGGACCAGGGGGAGCCGTCGGCGGCCCGTTAGCGGCCAGCTAGTGGGGATGTCTGGAGCGGTTTGCCTGTTTGGTGGCACGGACTCCTCGGCTCTCAGGGGCGCTGGTTGTAGCACTCCAAGGAGGGCCGCCAGGAATGGTTGCACTCGCATGCTCGCGGCCAGCTTGTGGGGATGTCTCGAGCGAAGCGCTCGCTGTGCACTTCTGACTCCTGACCATTCAGAGCCCTATGATCACCTCGATATAAAGAGAAAGACCACCGCCAAGTAAGAGGAGACAAGTCGGAGGAAGACAGAGGACGCGAAAATGAGAAGGTCGGAAGGAGTCAAATAATAGAGGTGCTGCGACGAGGAGGAAGAAGGAGGAGGCCACCAGAGATGAGGATACTTGCCTGGGAGGAGGAAGGAGGAGCGAGGATGGAGGAGTAGGGAGGACGAGGAGGAAGAAATACTACGCAGGACGACACAGAAGGACGGCCTCCAGGGGGGAGGAGGGAGGATGGAGGAGGAGGAAGACGCAGGAGGAGGGAAATGGGAGGAGGGAGGAATAGAAGGGAGGGGCTATAGCGAGGAGGAGGGGCAAAGAGAGCGGAGGGGGCTGTCTGTGGCTTATCGTCGTCGTTGTCCCTCATCGTAGCCGCCGTCGTCGTCGTATCAATCGCCAACTCGGATTGACACTCACACCCAAACACGCAAACCAGACACTCACAATGGCCCGTGTCAGAAAATGAGATGCACATATAAGAGGATCTCCCCGTCGAATACTTCGGGTGGCTCTCCAAACCTAGCTCAGCCAAAATCAAGATTTCCAAGATCCTACATGATCTGGCGCTCTGGCTCAGCCACGTGTTAACTGAACCCCGTTACCTGTCGGCTGATTCCCAGGGCGCGGTCCCCCCGGGCTGGCCCCCGGTTGGGTGAACCGACCGACCGCGGCGGCTGCATCGAGGAGCGGTCGAGCATGGCGCCATCGGACCTCGACGACGTTGCCAACGTCGTCGGTGACGTCGTCGCCGCCACTGGCAATGTCGCCATCGCCCACGTCGTCGCCGCCGCCATCTTCTTCGCCGCCGCCGTCGACGTCAGCGCCGTCGTCGCCAGCGCCGTCGTCGCCGCCAACGTCGTAGGGCAATCGTCGTCAACGATGTCGTCGCCGCCGCCGCCGCCGCCGTCGTCGTCGTCGACGTCGTCGTCGTTGTCGTAGTCGTCTTCGTCGTCGTCGATGTCGGCGTCGTCGTCATCGAGCAAGGGCGCACCCTCCAAGACCTGGAATGCTCGAGCTGCCTCTCCTCGCGGCGCGATTGGCGGCCGGGCCGGTCCTTCGACCCCGCGTTGATCCTCGGCATCTTGTCAGCCTCGGCGACGCCGCGGGCGACGCCACCGCCGCCCTCGATGATCGGTCGAAGGACGAGGTTTGGAGACGTCGTGTCGATCGACGGTCGAAGACCGAAGGCCGATCGAAGGCGGCGGCCGGCGCCGGCGCCGTCGTTGTTGATCGAGGCTCGAGGTGATCAGACGACGTGTCGATCGACGGTCGAGAATCGACGGTCGATTGAATGCCACCGTCGTCGGCGTCGTGTCTTCGCTTTCGAAAACTGTCCAATCGCTTCGCACACTCCGCCGGCCCAGGCTGTATCGAAAACACTTATGGGGAATCACCACCGCCAGCTGCCACGTTGGAAACGCTTATGTGGCCAAATGTTGGGCCAAAGTATGGCCACGATATTGGATTGTGTGTTTCACCAGCCGTTGTGGTAAACCTCGGGGGGATGCGATGCGATGCGATTGCGGACAGCGTTCGGGCCTGGCTCAGATTAGGTGGGTAAGGCCGTGGCCTCGAGAATATTGCTTGTATTGGTACAACCTATTGGTTGGGGCAAAACACAAGGACATCGTTGGGACACTATCGTGACACTAGTACAATATTACGGGACATCATTATGGCACGATCGACAACTTTACGAGACTACAGGACATCATGAGGACAATATTATGACAACGTTGCAGTACTACATGGCATCAGTCGGACATTAACATGTCATTACACTATCACCACGAGAAAACGATACGGTGGACACTGTCAACAATCAAATCCACTGTAGAGTTCTGAAGAGTCGGCCCACACCGCGCAGCGCAAGCATTTACACTTGCGAACCTCGAACATGCTACTTATATAGGTATATGTTTACACACGCGCACACATGTATGTATGTATGTATGTATGTAAATGTATATGTATATGTATATGTACATGTATATGTATATGTTTATGCTTGTGTATATGTATGTGTATGTGTATATGTGTATGTTTATGCATATGTATATATATTTGTATACGTATACGTATATGTCTATGTATGTATACATTTGTATGTATATGTATGTATATATATACACACCTATATATACATCCCGGGCAATGATAAAACAACCAGATAATTTATGTGGCTGAGCCGGAGAACAGAAACAAACAGCTAGCCGCTAAACTCCCGGGCGATTTCTTACCTGGCTGGCGCTCTCAGGGCCGCGGCGCGACCGCGTTGGTTTTCGCTTAATTGCGATTGCGCGCGGCTGCGCCAGAGCGCGCCCGAGGACGCCGCGCGGCGGCGCCTACTTCCTGGCTCGCCCGCGTCGGTTTTTGCTCATTTGCGATTGAGCGTGGCCGCGCCAGATCGCGCCCGATGACGCCGGGCGGCGGTGCCAACCTCTGGCTCGCCCGCGTTGGTTGTTCCATACTTCCGATCGCGCAGCAGCGCGCAATCGCGCATCAACAAGAAAACAACGCAAGCGGGCCAGAGGTCGGCGCCACCGCGCGGCGTCCTCGGGCGCGTCCTGGCGCAGCCACGCGCGCTCGCGAATCAACGAAAATCAGCGCGAGCGAGCCAGAGGTCGGCGCCGCCCCCTGGCGTCCTCGGGCGCGCTCTGGCGCGGCGGCGCGCAATCGCAAGCAACGGAAAACCAGCGCTGGCGAGCCGCAGGTCGGCGCCGCCGCGCGGTGTCCCCGGGCGCGCTCTGGCGCAGCCGCGCGCAATCGCAAATGCATGAAAACCGACGCGGGCGAGCCAGAGGTCGGCGCCGCCGCCTGGCGCCCTCGGGCGCGCTCTGGCGCGACCACGCGCAATCGCAAATCGGCAAGAACAAACGCGCGCGAGCCTGAAGTCGGCGCCGCCGCTCGGCGTCCGCGGACGCGCCCCGGCGCGACCGCGCGCAATCGCAAATGTGCGCAAACCGGCGCGGACGAGCCAGAGGTCGGCGCCGCCGCCCAGCGCCCTCGGACGCGCCCTGGCGCGGCCGCGCGCAATCGCAAGCAATCAAAAGCCAGCGCTGGCGATCCAGAGGTCGGCGACGCCGCGCGACGCCCTCGGGCGCGCCCTGGCGCGGCCACGCGCAGACGCAAATGAGCGAGAACCGACGTGGGCGAGCCGCAGGTCGGCGCCGCCGCTCCGCGCCCCCGGGCGCGCCCTGGCGCGGCAACGCGCAATGGCAAATACGCCAAAACAAACGTGGGCGAGCAAGTGGTCGGCGCGGCCGCGGGGCGTCCTCGGGCGCGCACTGGCGAGACCGCGCGCAATCGCGAATGGGCAAAAACCTGCGCGGGCGAGGCAATGATCGGCGGCGCCTCCTCGCGCCCTCGGGCGCGCCCTGGCGCGGCCGCGCGCAATCGCAATAAGGAAAAACCAGCGCGGGCGGGCCAGAGGTCGGCGCTGCCGCGCGCGTCCTCGGGCACGCCCTGGCGCGGCCACGCGCGATCGCAAATGAGCGAAAACCGGCGCGGGTGGGCAAGAGGTCGGCACCGCCGCCTGGCGTCCTCGGGCGCCCCCCGGCGCAGCCGCGCGCAATCGCAAATGGGCAGAACCCAGAGCGGGCGAGCCAGCGGCCGGCGCCGCCGCGCGGCGCCCTCGGGCGCGCCCTTGCGCGGCGGCGCGCAATCGCAAATGTGCGAAGAGAGCCGGCGCAGGCGAGCCTGGTCGGCGCCGCCGCCCGGCGTCCTCGGGGGCGCTCTGGCGCAGCCACGCGCAATCGCAAATGCATAAAAACCAACGCGGGCGAGGCAGAGGTCGGCGCCGCCGCGCGGCGCCCCCGGGCGCGCCCTGCCGCCTGACGCCCTCGGGCGCAGCCGCGCCCGATCGCACATGATGCAAAACAACGGTGCAGGAAAACCAAAGATCGGCGCAGCCGCGCGGCGCCCCCGGGCGCGCCGTGGCGCAGCCACGCGCAATCGCAGATGAGCAGAGAACAGCGCGAGCAAGCTGGAGGCTGGCGCCGCCGCGCGGCGCCCTCGGGCGCGTCCTGGCGCGGCCGCGCGCAATCGCAAATGAACGCGAACCAGCGCGGGCGAGCCAGAGGTCGGCGCCGCCGCGCGGTGTCCTCGGGCGCTTCCTAGAGCGGCCGCGCGCAATCGCAACTGGGCACAAGCCGAAGCGGGCGAGACAGAGGTCGGCGCCGCCGCCTGGCGCCCTCAGGCGCGCTCTGGCGCAGCGGCGCGCAAACGCAAATCTGCAAAAACAATCGCGGGCGGGCCAGAGGTCGGCGTGGCCGCGCGCGTCCTCGGGCGCGCCCTGGCGCGGCCGCGCGCGCTCGCAAGTGGGCCAGAACCAACGCGGGCGAGCCGGAGGTCGGCGCCGCCGCCAGGCGCCATCGGGCGCGCCACGGCGCGCAATCGCAAATGCAAATGGGGATGCCAGCGTCGGCGAGCCAAAGGTCGGCGCCGCCGCCCGGCGCCCTCGGGCGCGCGCTGGCGCGGCCACGCGCGCTCGCAAATGAACAGAAACCAACGCGGTCGAGCCAGAGTTCGGCGCCGCCGCTCGGCGCCCTCGAGATTAGGGCGGGCGACGCGCGGAGAGCGCAACGGGCAGGAATAACAAGAGGAACAGGAAATGCGTCAAAACCCAGTCGCATCTCGCGCGGCGGTGGGGCCGCCCCCACCATCGCCTGCCGCCGGCAGGCCGCGCGCGAAGGCGCCTCTGAAAACCCGGCCGCCGGGCAGGGGGGGCCGCGCCCAGGGGCGGCGCTGGGGAGGGTTCGTCCTCCCCAGAGCCCAAAACTCAAACCAGGCACGCCGCGGACCCAGCCTCGCAGCGGGGGGGGGGCCCTCGGGCTTCGCCGAGGCCGAGCCCGGCGACGTGGGAAGTGCCGGGCAGGCACCCGAATCGCCGTGGAAAACATTAGAAAACAGAAAACCCCTGGGCCCAGGAATACCCAGGGTCAGAGGTGCTCCGCCCTGGGAGGAGACTCGGCTCGGCCGGGCCCCCGCTCGGGGAAGGGGGGCGCGCGCCGACAGTGGATCTCCCGCTGGCAGGGGGGGGCGCTCGGGCGAGCGTGGGGGGGGGGGGGGGCGAGGCAGGCCACGACGATCGTTGATGGCGCCTTTCGTGTTCAGGGCCCTCCAGCAGCGGCGCGCCCAGTTCAAGCCCTCGGAGCGTCCATCTCGCGCGGCCACGTCCGCCAGCCAGCCGCCTCCGTCTTCGCCGCCCCGCCCGGGAAGTTCACCTCCATGGAAATCCCGAAGGGCCTGTTTGGAAGCCGCCGCGCGTCCGCGACCGCGGCGAGGCCCCGCCGCGCGGCCTCCGCGGCTGCCTCTGGAATGATCTCCGCCGCGGCCGCGTCCGGAGGGGTCGCGGCGCCCGCTTGAGTGTCGGAGAGTACCTCCACCTCAATGGGCGAGCCGAGTTGGAGAGACACCCCTTCGCTGTCCGCGATGCACAACGGGCGGCGCGTGGAGCCCTCGAGAACTTTCGTCGTGGGCCCCGGGCTCTTCGTGGGCGAGCTGCGTGGATCGCGGGCCGCTGGGCTCTTCGGCGGGAGCGGCGGCGGCGGCTCAACAGCGGGAGACGGCGTCGGCAGCGGCGCGCGCGAGCGCGTGCGTGAGCGGCTGCGGCAGACGCCCAACGCCTCCAAGAGGGCGGCGTCTTCCACCTTCCCATCCGCGTCAGGCACAGCGGCCGCGTTGACGTGGCGGCGCAGCGCCGCGGCCACCTCGCCCGCGAGCGGCATCTCCAACTCAGAAAGCCTGATTCTCATCATCATCGTAGCCTATCACCATGATGCATGGGTGCATGGGCATCTGCTGCATGCATCAGACTGAGCCGAATTGGCTGACATACGATGCATCGAGTACAGCGCAGGCCAGTCCACCCAACCCAGATACCCCAAGGCATCAATTGATTTTTGGTGTGGGAACGTCGCGCTCTCCTCCCTCCCCTATCCCTTGTGCCTTCCCCCATCGCACATCGCCCAATCCCTTCTCCCCCCCGCGTCCTCCTCCCCCGGTTTCTACCGCGCCCCGTCGGGGCCTCTGCGGCCGCTAACTGCCGCGGCGCGCTGGGGGCCCATGCTGCGCGCTTCGAGCTGCATGCTTCGAGCCAGAACTGCATGCCATGCATGAGACGCGCTGCGTATGTGCGCGCTGCGATGGACTAACTGCGTTTATGTGCATCATCCTGCTGTCTCAAGGTTGTCTTGTGACTGTCCCTACAACCGGCTCCAAGGGCATCGAGTGGTTGTCCAGGTCGCGGAACTGACGCTGGTAGCCCAGGATCTGCAACGCCCGCAACATCGTGACCAATAATCAACTTGGACGCCGCTAGCCGCTCCGCGGCGGCCCACTGGGGCGGCGATCGTGCAATGGGGGCGGCGGGGCCGACGCAACATCGTGACCAATAATCAACTTGGACGCCGCTAGCCGCTCCGGGGCGGCCCACTGGGGCGGCGGGGAATCCAGTTGGGCGACGAAGAGCACACTTGAAACATGTACGTCCTGTACGCAAGAAGCGCCAGCTGGAGACCGCAGCCCACTGTGCCCCAGGCAACCGCGCGACTCCCAAATTTCTGTTCAGGCTTCACGATGTCGTGTCCCCGTTGGGTTCAAGGACGAACCCCAACCAACGACTCCGCCGAAGTCGCAACCCGTTCTCGTCCCCAGGATGGTGCAGCACGCGCAAACCGAGCCCTGAAGTCGTCGAGGTTTTCCTTATTCAAAAAGGCGATCGTAGTGTTCCCCAAGTGTAGGGGCAGGTGAAGACTGGAGATTAGTGCGTACTCATCGAAAATGAGCTCCAGGACCATGGCAAGGTCGTCGGCGTGCGCCCGCAGGTCCGCTGACGGGAAAAGCCGGCCCAATCGGCGAAGCAAGAGATCTGCCGCGACTGCAAAAACAATGGGGGAAGCGGGCATCCTTGACGGATGCCGGCGGTGATGACGAACCCCTCGTGGCGGACACCTCCGACGACGATGCTGAAACGGCTCTGGAAGTACAGCGCCTTGCCGAAGCCCAGGATGAAGTCAGGAAGCCCGATGTGCGCGAACAGGTATATCATGAACGTGTGGTCGGCGCATGGGAACGCCGTCTTGAAGTCGAACGCGACTGCGAAACCGTCGTCGTGACCTGCATGATCTCATCGATATCGATGACGCTCGCCAGCATGGAGCGCCCGCCGATGAACTCACAGTTCTTCCGGGAGACCCATGTCGCCACAACCGGCTGGATTCTCAAACGAAACGCGCTCGCAAGGATGCGATTGTTGAAGTTCGTAACTGTGATCGGCCGGTTGTGTTTCGGGTCATAGTGCTCGCCAAAGACGTCGTCGAAACCCGGGGTTTCTTCGGAATGAAGAAGATGAGCGGTTCGTTGAACGCGTTGGCGAAACGGGAGTTAGGTGGCCACACCCGGCGCCTGCGCGCACCAGGTCCGCTCGCTTCTCGCCAGAGCGGGTTTCGGAGTTTACTGCGGGCTGGATCACCCGATTCGCCGCTCACTTCGGATGCGTGGCTTGACTCAATCCGCACAGAAGGTGGATACTGTCACCATGCGCCACCTTGTGGCTACTGCGGAACGACCTGTGCATATTCATATTTACGTCGAACCAAGCCGTTGACAACGGATCCGAGGACCTTTTCAAATGGAAACCGTTGCAAACTACGGGGGGCCAGGCTGAGCTTTGATCGCGTGCTTCAAGTCACACAAGACACGTCAAGGTCCAGTCGAATGCCACTTCGCCGAGCAAGCTGCGGATTTCCACCGTCACGCAGACGAATTCGCCACTACTGGAACACGCCTGCGCGCTTTGCAGCCCAAAGGGCGGGCCATCCCAGGGCCGAAGTCAGCAGGATGAAACCCAAGCCGCTCACCACAGGGCGAATAACCTAGCTCTTCTGAAATCAACCCAAGGCGTTTTTTTCCGCTTTTGACGGGGCGTGTTGGAAATTATCTTTGCGTGGCCCTCTACAGTCACAACAATAAAGTTATCCAGGCGAAGGACCCAATCATATGCAATTGTAGGTGCCGTGTTGCGGGTCCATCTGTCGGCTGGTTTGCCCATGGGGCCAGTAATTCGAGATGAGATGGACGCTCCGCGGCAGGAGTACAACACCCGGGAGAAATGTACCAGAAATGGGCGCGGCGCCGCCATGCAACCCATGCCACCAGAGCATTTTGTGGAGCTCCCTACGGTGCCACGATCCTCGTGAGACGTGTGCGAAATGGGTGCGGCGCCGCAATGCAACCACTGCCACGGGAACAATCGGTGGAGCTTCCTACGGGGCCACGGTACTCGTGAGACGTGTAAAAAATTGGTGGCGCTTCCATGCAACACCTGCCCCTTGAGCCCTCTGTGGGGCCCACTACGGGGCCACGATCCTCGTTAGGGGTGTACCGGAATTTGCACGGTGCCGCCATGCAACCATTCCCCACTGGAGGGTTCCGTGGAGTTTCCTACGGGGCCACGATCCTCGTGAAATGTGTAGTGGAATCAATGCGCCGCCATGCACCCCCTACCAGTGGAGTCTTCTGTGGAGCTCCCTACGGGGCCACGATCCTGGCGAAGAGTGTACCGACATGGGTGCGGTGCCGCCATGCAACCCATGCCACTGGAGCCTTTCGTGGAGCTCCGTATGTGGTTGCGATCCTCGTGAATGGTGTGCCGAAATGGATGCGGCGTCGCCATGCAAAGCCTGCCACTCTTCCCTGCGGGGTCACGATCCTCGTGATGGGGTGTACCGACAAGGGCGCTGTGCCGTTATGCAGTCCCTGCCGCAGGAGCTTTCTGTGAGGCTCCCTACGGGGCCACGATTTTCGTGATGGGGTATACGGACATAGGTGCGGCGCCGCCATGCGATCCCTGCCGCTGGAGACTTCCGCGGGGCTCTTTACAGAACTACGATCCTCGTGGGAAGTGTGCCGCATTGGTGGACATGATGATACTGCTGTTGTTGATACGGATGATGTTGATAATGATGATGATGATGATGATGATGATGATGATGATGGCGATGATGATGATGATGATGATGCTGATGATGATGATGCTAATGCTGATGCTGATGATGATGATGATGATGATGATGATGATGATGGTGATGGTGATGATGATGCTGATGGCGGTGATGAATGCGGAACCACAGGCAAGGATGATAAGTGGAGGATGAGGAGGAAAGACGGGGGACGCGTGGCAATGTCCTTTCAAAACGAAGACCCAACGCCATCGGATGGTTCGAACATTCTAAAAAGCCAAACACATGTTCATTTTGACATTTTGCGCAACATTTGAACACGTGTTCAAATACATTGGTTGCATTGATAAGCGCTGCCGTCTATAACGTCATCGGTTCCTTCTCTTGGCGCGCGGTCCTCCTTATATTTCTCGTACCTTTCGTATTGCTCGTTTTGCTAATTTCCTGCGTTCGCTGCTAGTTGGGGCGTCTGACCTCCAAACCCAGGGGGGGCGCCTGTAGATCTGAGAGGGAAACCGGCAGCGGAAACGAAAAAACGTGAACGAAGACAACAGGGAAGGCAAGGAACCGCCTTCGACGTGAAAGGAAGAAACTTCCAAAATGATGATCCACAGCGGCTGGCGTACAAACGGTCAAAAGACGCGACTAAATATACTACAGCATCGTCGCGAATGTTACGGTTATCAAGTAGTCAAGAACCCAAACAGCAGAACGGCAAACAAGAACAAAACGACTTTCAGAATAATCCAAAAGGAAGATGCGAACCACCAGGCCCACTGGATGACCCCGATCAGCCGCATGGCCCACCAAGGCCTGACTTCTCCGACGATCTAGACAATCCACCGTGAACACCTCCCGACGACGTCGAAAGCGAAGACCACGACCCTCTCGGTCGGGCCCGGAACGCACTTGAACGACGACGATAGAAACAATGCTGCTCCACCCGGAAATCACACTAGTCACGGGCATGACGCCGACGACGACAGCACAGCATGGCGTCAACCTATGCCCTCATACGATTTGCCTCATGCGGCGGACGTCCACCAGAACCCGGCCTCTACAACCAATCTACGCAACCAACAGATCGTTTCCCCTTACCACCAGGGTACGGGGAATAGCGGTCCGCCTGCATCCCGAGGCGGAGTACGCCTCGGTCGAATGGTGACGCACCGAACGGACCGAAAACCATCCCTCACGCAGCACCTCGAGGCTGCAAAGCAACAACCAAAACGTGACCGCGAAACGGCACCCATCGCTAGCATCACGGTGCTGCAGCTGCGAGCCAACCACCTCGCTCAAACCATCCGATCCATCTAGAAAAAATCCACTCCGCTGCTAGACGAATCCCGCCAAGCGCAGGCCGCCTGGGATGGTCTTCAACGGGCCTTCCGCCCTACCGCGTCTCTTGGGGCTTCGCACTACTACCTTGGTGCTCACCGCTGAGCACACCAGTGCTACCAAATTCTCTCCCGAATGTGCTGCGGGAGCAATGGACAACTGCTACGTAGCTACCACGCTGGGCAGCCGCGGGGGATGCCCCAAAGTGGCGCCACGGTTCGCTGAGGCACCGAAACGCGCATGCCAAAGCGCACTAGCAACTGGCCCCTGTTTTTGTAGGGTGTGCAGACGGGCCCTCGAATGGCCTGTTCACCACATACCCGCCTTGCTTTCCAGTCGGGGTCCTTCCGACCGCGCCAGCGGGGAGGGAAGCTCCCCACCCCTGCTCTTTCAGCGGCGCTCTCCGGCTTGCAAAGCAGGCCCGCGCCTTCCTGCCCCGCTGTGGGGCCTGGCCCAGACCTGGTCTGCACTAGTGCGCTCTCTCCCCCCTCTCATCCTCGACCCCCGTTCCCCCTCCCCTGCCCTCCTCCTTTTTGCTCCCTTCCTTCCCCCCATTTCCCTCCTGCTATCCCCCCCGTCTCCCACCGTGCCTCTCCCTCCCCCCTCCTCCCCCGTCACCTGGAAGAGGCCAAACTCGCCCCAAATCCTCGATCCTCGAGACGTCCTCCTCCTCCTCCTGCTCCTCCTCCCCGGTAAGCCTTGGAGGTTCCGCGTTCCTTGGAACCAGCCAAGTCTCTCGCGCCACGGCGCAGCAAATTCTCCCCCTCCATGAGCCCAGGGTACACCCACCGGACGAACTCGTGCGCGTCGATCTCACCAGAGCCGTCCTACGCCAGGCGCCGCCGTCGCCATCGTGGTCGTGTTCGTCGGCGTGTTCCTCGTTGTGGTTGTCGTGGTCGTCGTCGTCCTCGGTGTCGTGGTCGTTCTTTTGTGCGTGGGTCGTCGTCGGTGTCGTGGTTGTCTTCGTGCGCGCGCAGCTGAGGTGCGGCCAGGCGGCCTCCCGACCCCAGCAGGGTCAGTGGGAGGGAGGAGGGGAGGGAGGGACCGAAGGAGGGAAGGAGGGAGGGAAAGGAAGTAAGGAGGGGGGAGGGGCTGGAGGAAGTGAGGTCGCTTCCGCTCTCTGCCGTACGCCGTCGTCGTAACGTGCGGCGGTGATCCGCCTGTCTGCAGGGGTTGTCTTGCAGGTGAATCTCGGCAACCTCTCCCCCGTCTTCCTCCTGTGTGTATGCGGCCTTCCTGTCTCCACCATCACCTTCCAGCCCAACATCGGGCCGCACCGCCATCCCGCTTGACGGCGCTTGGCGGGGCCTCGGGTAGGCGGCACCGTGGCAGTTCATGGTGCGCTGCTCGAGGTGTCCCTCCTCCTCCTCCTCCTCCTCCTTCTTTCATTATCTTCTTCTATCTCTTCCTCCTCCTCTGACGCCTCCTCCTGGCTTCCCCCCCTCTCTCAGGAGGTGTCCTTGTCGATGACGTCGAACAGCTCGTGGGCCTCCCTGTCCGAAAAGCGGGCCTCGGGGAGGAACCTGGATTGGATCGAGAAAAGGACGAGGAGGGAACGAGGGAGGGAACGATGGAGAGAGGGAGGAGGGACGGCGAGGGAGGGGTGAGGTGTCGGAGGGAGGAGTGCGCGGAGGGGGATGAGAAATGTGCGCAGGAGGAGCAGGAGGAGGAGGAGGAGGAGGAGGAGGAGGAGGAGGAGGAGGAGGATCATAATAAGAATAATAATAAGAATACTACTACTACTACTAATAATAATAATAATAACCTCGAAGCTCTTGCATTGTTTACAACAAATGTGCGCGGCGCTAAAGCGAGAGCCATATTTCAAAAACCACCCGCCCTCTATCGGTGAAGCTGTTGCCAATGTTTTAGCTTCAGTGTCATAAGTGGTGAGGAAATTTCAGGCGGAACGCCCGGCCCGCCCAAAAAACTGGCCTCGGGGTGCGACAGGGAGAAGTTAGTTTTAAGGAATGGACGCGGAGGAGGAGGTGGAGGAAGAGTGAGCCCCCCCAGCAGAGAGGAGAGGTGTCCAGAACGGGATCCGCAACCGAACCTTTCTACGTAAATGGGAGCGGGCCGCATTGCGGCGCCACCAGGGCACCAAACTTTGTCAGCCTCAGGGCCGACCAAAGCAGAGCACGCACGAGAGTGGCCACCACCACCTTGGTCCATTCAAGCGGCGGGGAACGGCAGGCGTCAACCAGGACCAACAACCCAACAACTAGGGGAAAAACACTGGGGAAGATACGGAGATCAATACGGACAGACGCGTTGCCCGTTCTTCGGCTCTGGACCCGTTGTCTACCCCCTGATGTGACAACGCACATTCGCGCAGGGCCCTAGACTCTAGGGCCCCAGACTGCAGAGCCTCAGACTCCAGGGCCCCCCACTCCAGCGTCCTAGACTCTAGGGCCCCCCATGCCCTGGGCCTCGGCTTGGAGTCCAATGCACGCCTGCACTGAACGCCGCTCTAAGGTCCACGGCCCCTCCGCCAACACCGTTGGGTCCGGACATCCCCCCCCATGCCCTGAACTTGCCCTGGGTTCCAGGGCTCCGCAACCCTGGATTCCGCCCTGAAGTGTTCCAGATGCGGTGTTACTGTTTGATGCTATTTTTGCAAATGCTGAACCTCCTCTCCTGCCTCTCTACCGACCCTGTCGGCGTGTGGACCCCCTGTCGGCGTGCGCTCAGCCGACGCATCCGTTGTCCTCTTTCCCTGCGTCTCCGTCGTCCCCTTTCTCCTGCACCCTCCTCTTCAAGCCTGCCAGCGAGAGTAAACCGTAGCAACGTCGTACTTAAATCGAAGGGGAGCCCCTTCCCTTTGATACATCCTCCCGGAAAA